>JAPQRN010000026.1:15885148-15910927 GCA_037367275.1 Coranthus polyacanthus
GGTTTTTTTTTTTTTTTAATTTTTTTTTTTTTTTTTTTTTTTTTTCCTCTCGGGTGCATTTTTCTCTCCGTAAACCGACTCGAACCTGAACGGGACCGTATGTGGACGTGCCGTGGAGGCGAGCGTTGTGGATTATGCGCGCTTTTTGTGGATAAAAAGAAAGAAAAGAAAGAAAAGCCCAACGACAACGGGAGTTTTAATTTGAGGCGAGAACTCGTGGATCGATGGTAAGTTACAAGAGCGTGCCTCCTCAAACTGGCCCCCATTGGAGTTCCCTTTGATGTGCTGTTGACTCGCCTTTGAAGTAATGTTCTGGGTTAAAATGAACGGCTTTTAGGACGTTTTTGGGTTGTTTTTTTTTCCTAAAACGAGCGAAATCGTTTCCGCGTCGTTATTCGAGTTACCTGGTCGGTTGTTTGACTTCGTATTCGGGAAAGTTAAAGTAGGTATTTCTTGTTTCTGCCGGTTTTTTTTTTTTTTTTTTTTTTTTTTTTTTTTTTTTTTTTTTTTTTTTTTGTGGAATTCCTCCCCCCACGAGCTGTGAGACTTTGGTGTTCTTGTTCTGTGTTCTTTTTGTTTTTCTTTCGCCGTGAATGTAACATTAAAGTCAAATTTACGACACTCCAGACCGTGGTCGTTAACTCACCCGAGTTTAAATGCACTTGATGTCTTAGAATGCGGTCGTGAGCGTTACTCGTTTCCCCCCCCCCTCCTCCCGAAGTGAAGCATTTAATGGGCGATAAGAGATGTTTGAGTTGTAGTTTCTGTCCGAAGCTCTCGCTCCACTATCTGACAAGTTAAAAACACTCGTGTAATGTAACCGTGTCAGTGCTACAAAGTGGAATCTGCAGTGTTGCACATCAGCCGCCGATACAGTGTAGCGTTGATGCGCTGGGATGTAACGATCGTCTGTAACAAACTGCTTATATATGAGTGTTTTGTTACCGCGGAAAAGTAGATTTTTTTTTTTTTTGTGTGTGTGCGTTTCGCCGGGGACGTCTGAGCACGTTAAAGCTCCACGAGTTGTACACCAAAGCAAGCAGCGGCAGCAGCGGCCAGTTAACTCCATTAACTATTTTGGTCACGTTTTTCGATCTCATCGAGTTTGTCCCCACGTCAAGGTCCTACAGGTAGTAGCGGGTGGCTCGGTTTGACGTGGGTTTTTTTTTTTTTTTTAGTCGCCTGTGATGAGATGTAGGGAAATGACTCAAGTGCCAAGGGTTGAAGAAAGACATGTGGTTGTGTTCTGCAGCAAGGCAGCCGGGCTATAATCCTGACATCAGGCGTGATGGATCCGGAAGCGTTAATAAAGCCGTGTCCGTGCGTAATGCCCTAGCACTTTGAAGGATAAATGACTTATTAGTGGTGTTCAGTTCACAGCCCCGTTTGGCATATGTGTAAATGTGAGTTGTCGTGTTGTCAGAGAGGGGAGACGACGCAGTTTTCTAATGCATGTGCGAATTCGTGGTTACTATTCTCGCTAATTTGTTTCCTCGGTTCCCATTCCAGGTTAAGATATGAAGAAATGCTGTTTATGTAATGCTGCTGCAGCGCTTTTCTCAGATTTTTTTTTTTTTTTTTCCTTTGGACTAGCCTGTCTTTTTCTGTAAAAGTCAGTGAGGGTCTGAAAAGACTCTTGCTGTGTCTCTCCCCCTTTGAAGTTGGGGCGGATCTGGTTTTGATTAGATCAATACTTTGTGTTTCAGAGAGAAGACGGGCAGCCAGAGAGAAGCTCCCCCGCTGACATAAGAGAGTGAGGAGATTACAGTAGAAGCTCAGAGGAGGCGAACAACACACAGGCTCTCTCCCGCTGCCTTCAGAGCCATGAGCCGGGCGCTTATGGACCATATCGCCAGTAGTTTCCGAGAAGATGCTCCTCGACCCCCGGTGCCCGGGGAGGAGGGCGATGCGCCCTGCTACCCCGGCAAACTCGCAATGATGAAACCCCTGGAATCCCCCAAATCTGTTTTACTCGGCTCTCCGGGCTCCTCGGCGAGGAGGAACGAGGATGGTCTTGGGGAGCCAGAGGGGAGTGCCTCCCCGGATTCACCGCTTTCCCGGTGGACAAAGTCTTTGCACTCTCTCCTTGGAGACCAGGACGGTGCTCTTCTTTTTAGGACATTCCTGGAGCGAGAGAAATGTGTCGATACTTTAGACTTTTGGTTCGCCTGCAATGGCTTCAGGCAAATGGACCTCAAGGATACCAAAACACAGAGAGTGGCCAAAGCAATTTACAAGCGTTACATTGAAAACAACAGCATTGTCGCGAAACAGCTCAAGCCGGCGACTAAAACCTTCATACGGGATAATATCAAGAAGCAACACATAGACTCTGCGATGTTCGACCAGGCTCAGACCGAGATTCAAAGCAACATGGAGGAGAATGCCTACCAGATGTTTCTGACCTCTGACATTTACCTCGAGTACGTGAGGACTGGGGGTGAAAACCCGAGTCACGTCAACTCGAACGGGCTGGGCGACCTTAAAGTAGTGTGTGGATACCTGCCCACGCTCAACGAAGAGGAGGAGTGGAGTTGTGATTTCAAAGCCAAAGCGCTGGTTGGACTGTCTGCAAAGGCGCAGAGGGCTCCCGTGTCCATGAGGGCTGTGGAGGTGATGGAGAGGGGATACAGGTAAGACTCCAACACCTTCCGTGCATGTTAAGATTGTGACGTGAAAGTAAGCGTAATGCATTAGTTTGTCAGTGTGCATCAGCACTGAAGGAAGCACGCGTTGGCTCCATAGTGGAAAACACATTTTCCTTGAAGGGTTTCTGCGGAGTTTGTAGAAAACTCTGCCTGTCTTTCACTCCCTGCTTCTCTCTGGCCCCTCTCTCACTCTCACCGTCTCCAGCGCAGCCCTCTGCTGGCGCTCGCCTGGATTTCCGGGGCTTTGAAATAGTTCCGCAGGATGAGGGATCGTCTTCCACGGGAAAAGTTCACAGAGCACGGCTGGCTCTGGCCCCAGCCAGCAAATAATAGATGATGACATTGCTATGCTATGCCTCCTCCTGTACCACTCTGTCCTCAAATCTTTGGCGCAGATATAAATCTATAGCAGATCTTTGCATTAGATGTTTTGTAGCTTCATATGGATGCATTTAGATTTTTGGCCTTTCTCCTCTGCCTGTACATTTTTAAAGATAAACATCAAATCTGAGAAATTGTTCTGGGTGGGGAGATCTGTTAGAAATTGGTTACAGACAACCACAAGTGTTTGTATTGGGGCATCTTCTGATGTCATTGATGCTAATTTGGCACTGAATCACAAGTTGCATTTAACTTTTAACAATGAGCGTGACAGGCAGAGCAAACTTGACAGCTACCTGTTCTGGACAGCACAGGTTGACAGCTTGTGGAGGAGGTGGGGGCATTAAAGTTTCCTTTAATGTGACCCCTTGTTGGCCAAACTGAGAGAATAGCTCTCTTTTGAAATGAAGCCCTGGTGCCTTTCTCTCCCCTCCCATTGTCACCCATACACATTCAAAACATGTGGAACCCATTTCTCCCCTTTTCCGCTTCCCTCTTCTCACTTCTTCTCATCTGACTCAGGTTCTTTAAAAAAAAAATGAAAACAAACCCTGAACAGCAGCAGCTACAGTACAGAATCAACAGCCCCCACCTCCTCCACCAGCAGCAGCACCACCACCACCACCACAACCCTCTCACTCTCTCCTTCCCTCTTTTCTTGTTTGCGTCAATTCTCCTCTGATTCCCTCCTTTGCTGCTTTCCCCCGCCTTCTCCACTTTTATCTTTTTTCCTTTTGAAAACTCAGGGATGGGGACTACGAGGCATGCTTTTGGAGCGAAAGTGAGGGGGGGAAAGAGAGCGGAAAGGAAGGACAGGGAGAGAGAGAGAGAGTGAAAGGTAGTGGGGGGGGGGTGCACCTCATGAAAGAAAGGGAGGGACGTAGAAGGGATAAATGAGGGGGTGAGAGAGAGGCAGGGAGGGAAGAATGCAAGGCCAGCTGTGTTAAATACCTGACTCTTTGCAAGCCCCTCTGAAGGTCAGCCTGGAGCTTGGGGCCTACAGCTTTAGTCATGCTGGGTCTCTCTCGATCCCCCTCCTCCTCCCCCGTTTTCCTTTCCTTCTTTTCTTTCCTTCCCTTCTCTGACACACTCTCATGCTTCTGCTCTATACTTCTTTTTTTTCTTCTTCTTCTTCTTTTGGTCACTCCCCCCTTTTCTCCTCCTCCTGTACCATGGCAAGAATGCATGCACAGCAGGAGATGAATGCCGAGGAAAGAGTGAGTGTGAATGAGAGGAATGGAAAGAGAGAAATTGACAGTTATTTAAGAAAGCAGAAGTAGTGCACAAGGAGGAAACCAGAGTTTTCCCAGAGCAGTTGTACGTCAGGCAGGCTCGTGAACTGAGCTGTATTTGAGGGGAATTGGGTTGCCAGGCTTTACAGTAGCTGACCAGAATTATTCATTGCAGACAAGGTCACATACACATACTCCCTGCTTTGATCACATCCCCTTAAGTGTCATTTATCCCTCAGAAGATATGCTCCCCCAGATCTGAACATAAATGAAATGCACAACTCATTCCTCAGGAAGGAGACACGAAATGTCATCCACCTGTTGGATACAGTCTCGCAGCATTGTATTAGTATTAATCTGATCTCTGTTGTTGTAACCTCCCCAGATCATGCAAGAGGGGAGACTCACTAAACCCCTGCCACGCGGGCTCCTTTGCCCCCGTCAGCAGCACCAACGACAGCGAGGTGTCCAGTGACGCCTTGACCGACGACTCCATGTCTGTGACTGACAGCAGTGTGTAAGTGAATCTTAACAAAACATACAAGTGTGTATGTGTGCCAGTGAAGGCAGGCTTTTTGGGAATGTGAAGGGAGGTGTTGTGTGGATTTCCAAAAAGATCAAGTGTCAGGTTCATTCAGCTTACTGTTGGGAGTTTTACCCAAATTGGCAGTGTGTTTTAATGGAAATGTAGGTGAATTGTGGCCCCATAGGAAAATAAAAAGCTCGCAAGACACGGGAGCAGCTATGATAGGAATGGTATTCAAAACAACTTTCTTTCGGTTTATTAAATATGAACCGAAAGAAAGTTGAAGAAAGAAAGTTTTCCTGTAAATGCAAAGGATCTGATTGACAGTTAATGTGAGGAGTGACATGAGTGGAGGTGGTAACTATTAATAAGGTAGTTTCGTAATGTAATGAAGTGCACAGAGTCAGACATTTAGTCAGTCCAAAACAAAATAAAAAAAGACAAACAATGACCAAATAATGACCCTGCAATGAGCAGATGTTTGGCATTCTTGTTTCATAATAAGTTTCTTGTTTCAGTATTCTTTTATCAAAACCAGTGAGATAATTTGTCTTCTTTCAACACAGAGTAGTGCACAGGTTGTATACAGTAAATGTCATGCCTGTTACGTGTTTGTCAGTGTACAGTACGTGCAAAGAGCCTCGTTCCTCTAAAGCATAACTCTGTAATCACGTGTTATTCAAGTGACAAGGTACTATGAAATCATTACTCATTGCACAGCTCAAGGCCAGCAGCGCTCAGGTCAGCTGGTTTTGGACAGAAAGCAGAAACGTTTTGGTCCTCTTTACCTCATCCCACATGGGAGGTGTCAGGGCCTACATTAAATGACATCAGTGAAGCAGCAAGGTTAACCATGACAGAGCTACAGATACTTTATGACAGAGGCACTAATGTTGGGCAGGGACACACAGGAATATGGCAGCTATAAAGTGTTTTTTTACAACAGGGAGTCCCCTGCACTGGCATATCTCTAAACAACCCTGCTTCAAAGAGACCGGGACCCATATAGTCCTATCCTGCTGCACTTTGCTCAGTGCAGTGACAAAGCCACAGCCACAAGGACACAACCCCCACCCTCATTTCCTGCCTGCTCTGGCCTTGATCAGAATATCTGCCTGTCTTTAGGTCAGTTAAAAGGATCCATAAACATTTGAATCTCATTTCTAGATAAAGAAAAGAATAGAAGAAGAAAAAAGTAACAGGGGAGGAGGCGGTTTGGTGGGAAGAGAAAGAAAGTGGTGGAGGGGTTTTTTTTGCTTATATCTTATTTATGGATTTGCTTGGACGCTGGGGAATGCAGCTGCGCAGACTTCAAACATTACCTTATCTTACAAACCAGCCTTTTGATGTGCGGAGATCAGAGGCTGACTGCGGCAGCGCTTGCCAAATGAAAATTGGGAGGGGGGGGTTGCTTATGCGCATGACTGTGGCATTTCAAAGCAAAAGTGGAAAAGTGCTCCTCAGTTAGGGTAGGTCACCAGGAAACTGCTCTTTAGCATGGGAGAAAAGACTTAGTTTTACACTGTCAAGTGCTTCAGTTTGAAGTTGCAGCTTTGCTGATTGTTTGATTTCATTTTTAGCTGTCAGCCATTCATTCCCTCAGATAGATTTAACCAGGTTAGATACACCCTAGGGGTCTGTCCCGCAGTAGCTCTTTGAATAAGTATAATGAGTAGCTAATGCTAACAGTGTCCTCAACTCAACAAAAAGTCATTAGGGGAATTCTAATGCTGACACTAGTTCTGGCCAGTACACAGCGCACTGCAGTGTGTGTAATGTTGAAAGGAAATGGCCAGCAGGGTGCCCAGTGCTGCGCTGAAGCCAGAACTGAAAAATGAGTGTCATTTCTAAGGCAAACAAAATCTCCTACCACCTCACTCACAGCCATGTAACCCTCTGCTCTGACACAGATAGAAGACCAGAGACACTGGCATCATTTACTGTACCTCTGAGTGTCTTTTTTTGTTCTCAGATCAAGCCTGAGAGATCAAAAAGGATAGAATTAATAAATTAGATCTCTGCTTGCTTGAAGTATAATTGATCTGCCCAGCTGGCTAATAAGTGTTTTCCTTAATGCTTGTTTGGTCTTTAATGGTGTTCCTGATTGGGTAACTGACCTTTGATCTGTTTGTTCACCCTCAGAGATGGCATCCCTCCGTATAAACTAGGCTCTAAGAAGCAGCTACAGAGAGAGATGCAGCGCAACATGAGGATGAACAGCCAAGTCTCTCTGCCTGCTTTTCCTGTAAGTACACAAACGCACACATATACACATGTTCAGAAGTCTTTTTGAACCTGGGCCCCACAGTGTAATTTCCATACCACCCTCTGCTCGGGGTCTCTCTGGGTTCTATGAATAGTACCACACAAACTGTATTCGGCATTCTCAATTCAACAACACCAGCAAAGATCTGAAGAGTAACGTCAAAGACCCAGCCTCCCACTCACGCATACACACATCCAAACACAAGCCCCCTCGCTACCTTTGGTGTCACCTACACCCCCATTAGGGTTCCTTGAAGTCTGCGGGAGACGGGGAGGTCTCTAAGCTGTTTATCGCCGCAGCGCTCGGAACACACCAGGGTTTTTCTTCCCTACCGATGCTGTAAATATGGAGAATAGGGAGAGATGAGGAAGATCTCTGCCGCTTTATCCCGAGGGCTCTGAAATCAGCCCCGTTCCCCAACAAAAACACAAAGATACTCAGACACTTTTCACACGCACATGCACGCACACGCAGCGCTTTGATCCAAGGATGAATGGAGCAAACGCACAGGGAAGTGACAACTTCCAACAGAGCTGGCCCCCTTTTTTTCCACAGCACCCCAACCCCCCTACACACACACAGACCCTAAACGTGAAGGATCTAAGGGAAGAGTTAGAGCCATGTCATGTGAGCTCTGAGTGGGTCAGAGGGAGATGGTAGCTCAATAGAAGTTAACTTGTTTGAGAGAAGGACAGGAAAGGTGGTGCATGTACGATACATGGTACAACAGAAGACACTTATTAAGATAAACTTTACGTAACCCCCTTTTTTCAAACATTTTGAGATATGCAGCCGATATTACTTAGGAAAAAAAAACCCTGATTGGTTCCTGACACTTTTCACTTCTTATTGTCCCCTTTTGCTTTATTTTTTCTTTTATTCTTGTTTTTGTTTCCCGTCTGATTTTTGGCGATGGCTGCCTTTCCCATGGTGCACCAGCCCCAGGCTCCATCAAACAGCGCCTCTTTTTCTCACTCTTTTCTCTTCTTCATCCCCACTACAAAGGGATGAGAGAAGCCAAAGAGAGGAAGAAAATCAAGAAAGCCCCAGTGCAAAAAAATGCAAATAATTTAAGATATGTGTGCACACACAAATCCTACTGTCACTATAGTGCACCTCAAAGGTGCCCAGTGTGTGATGTGAGGGTGGAGGGGAGGGAGGGGCTAAATTAGCCCAACCTTTCTGATCCTTTTTTTTGGCACCTTTATCTCTCTCTTCCAACCCTTCCCTCTGTTCATTTTCTTTCTGTCACCTCCTGCGAGCACACATCTCTGAATCTCAACTTCCATTTTTTTAATCCCTCTTCGTTTCCTCCATGGAGTTCCCTTCCACCCCCTGTCGATATATGGCTTTTATTCCTAGATGTAAAGCCACTGCTTCCATCTATCAATCCCTCCGTCCTTCCCTCTACCACCCTATTCTCCCCCTACTGAGTGTTTGATATTTGACGAGGAAGCCTTTGAAGTGTGCTGACTTTAAAGAGGCCTACTGATGATGACAGAGAGAACCAGCCGAGGCCTAGCACAGCGTGACCAAACACTAGGACCTGCCACCCCTTGTAACAACCCGGTAGCCTCTGGTTCCTAAAAGAGAGCCCTAATCGGCACCACCAATGGTGGAGCAGGCACTGTTGAAGTGGCAGTGGGAGTATGGGTGTCTTGTAGGAAGGGACTCAACATATGAGGGTGACAGGGATGATACAACCGCTAATGTATCTATATTTTTCCCCCCAAAGCGCACTCGCCGTCCTCCTAAGGAGATTGTCCCCATGGAGCCAGCCAAATTTGCAGCCCAGCTCATCTCCCGCTTGGAGAGCCTGAAGAGAGAGCAAGACACCATAAGCTCTCTGGAGGAGAGGCTACAGCAGATTCAGGAGGTTTGTGTCAGACTCATCCTGTTTTATTTACATCAGATACATACATCAAATGTTAGCGGGTCTTTTGTTAAGTGTGAAAGAGGTATCCAGAGAAGAATGATATTATTTTCTTTCTCCTCCATATGACAATCACTTGTTGTTGTTTTTCCAGGAGGAAGAAAGAGAAGACACAGAGATAATGGGAAGTGCTCCTCAGCTGTCTCATCACCCCTTGACCCTCCTCTCAGGCTCCTCCGAAGAGGATCCCCAGGCGATCTTAGACGAGCACCTGTCTCGCGTCCTGAAGACCCCTGGCTGCCAGTCCCCCGCTGTTATCCGCCACTCGCCTCGCTCCAGCTCCCCGGAGCACCGGCCCTTCACGCGGTCAGGCTTTGGAATCAAGGCCCTCGTGAGGACAGGGGCCTCTACGTCGTCTGTCTCTAGTCCTGACCAAGGGGCCGTCACTCTGGCCTTGGGCCCCAACAGGACCATCATAAGCAGGCAGAGCACAAAACACATCCACCACCACTACATCCACCATCATGCCAGTCCCAAGAGTAAGGAGCAGATTGAAAGGGAGGCAGCGCTCAGGGTGCACAGCCTGTGCTCCAGCAGTGCCGAGTGTCAGCCATGCCCCCCTTACCAGCGTAGTCGCAGTCTGGGGAGGGAGATGTGTGGGGCAGTTTCAACGGAAAACAGTATGGGGTCAGTTCCATGGACTTCATTGAAATTATTTCTCTTTTAACTCCCATTCTCTTTGGTTGATAATACAAAAATGCTAAAATTCTCCCTCTTGTTACATAGGCGGTCCAGCTCTCTGTCCAGGCGTGTGTGTCGTTCAGGGGCAGAGGATGGAATAGCAGAAAGGTGTATGGAGGACTGCGGCCCCTTACAGTTGCCCAGTGACACCACAGACCCAACCCAAAATGTACTGCAGTGGATCCTGGAGAGTAAACGGCAGGGCAGGCACAAGTCTCACAGGTAAGCAGTGACTGAAACCTGGAGTCTAAAACATCTATTCCTAAAGGTCTTTTTGTTTGTAATTGAAGACGATGTGATTGTCTGTAGTCTGATCTCATTGGTTGTGCTCCCCCACAGTGCCCAAAGCACCAAGAAGTCCTTTGGAAGCTCCTCGACCCAGACACATACATGGGGTGGAGGTGGAAGTTGTGGTCACCTCCGTGGACATCAGCCAGCACAACCATTCATCCAAGACCCCGCTATGCCTCCACTGCCTCCTCCCAACACTTTGGCTCAGCTGGAGGAGGCCTGCCGCAGACTGGAAGAGGTCTCTACCAAGACCACCAAGCAAAGGTACATAGAAACGATAGACTAGTTGTTACGTAATTCTCTTAGCTTTGCCCTACCCTACTGTTTCTGTTCATTTGTTTATGTTTCATATTAACCATGTTTCCATATGGCAGGCGAATTTGAAGCAAAGTTTTGAAATAATGAGAAACCTACTAGGTTTACTACCAGGAAAAAAAAAGAGAGCGCTTTTCAGAGTTTTTTTTTTGTTTTTTTTTTACTTGGGCAAGTTGTAGTCATCGTTTCACATCAGATAATACTGGCCATGAGAAGATAATCAGTCATGTGAGTTAAGTGTTCAAACACTACGTCCACACTTATTTCGGACGTGGTGTTTGAAAAAGGGCAAAAACCATGTCAAGCGAGCGTAAAAAATTTTTTTTTTTTGCAAAATTGAAGACCGGATACTTCATAGAAATACATTAATGGAAAGGCAGCTATTGTCACTGATACACAACATATATTATTAACGTAATGAAGTCTCTGTCTTATCTCTCCTCAGGCATTCAATGTCCAGTCTCCAGCGAGAGAAGAGCCACTTAGTGCCTGTCCAGGGTGGGGTGTCCGTCCCCCTGTCCATAGCCAATCCCATCCCTGCTGGCCTCCTCACCACCAGCTCCAGCCTCCAATCAGAAGAGTACGATGCCTCTAGCGTCCTGCCCTCCCTCTCCTCTCCTCCTCTCTGCTCCTCTTCCTCCTCCTCTCAGCCATAGCCTCCACCTTGCAGTGTACTTCTACCCTTTTAACTCTTCCTACTTGTCACCTGCACCGCTTTCCACTCATTTAGGGAGAAAAACCCATCATACATGCGCACGCACACACACACACACACACACACAGACACACACATGTACTCACTGAAATGAGAAGGCGACCTCCTTTACCAAAGCTTATTTTCAGCTTTGTACACAGTGGCCTGGCTCTGTGTTTGTCTTAATCATGTGTATTTGTGCTGCTTGTGGGTAAAGTGTAGTCACTGCACCACCTGACTGAGACATCCCTTTCATATATATGTATCATTTTTATTGGCTGTCCTTCAGTGAGCTGGCAGTCGACTGGGGCGAGCAGAGCTTTGCAAAGAGAGAGCCTCTCTGAAGTGGGCCTACAAAGCCTTGGATATAGCTGAAGGGGAATTGATAATACTGTGCCCCTTCTCAATGCACAACCAACACACAAGCACACACTTGGTGATAGCACTGGGTCACTCACTCATTTACTGGTGTTACTCTTCAGTCAGTACTGTATTTCTAGTTCTGTCTTCTGTGTGCATGTAGTTTGTTGGTAACTTCCCCATCAAAGCTTTGCTCTGTGTCTGATTCCTCTACCGTTCATCTTAGTATTGATCATTTATCTTAAGCAGTGTCAGCATCTTCTCACGCTGTCTGTCTTTGTCTCTTGACAGGATGAAGGAGTGTAAGAAGGGTTTAGGAAGCCACGGGGTGTGCAGCGGAGAGACGGTGGTGACATATTTCTTCTGTGGTGAGGAGATCCCCTACCGGAGGACCATGAAGAGCCACAGTCTCACCCTGGGCCACTTCAAGGAGCAGCTCCGCAAGAAGGGCAACTACAGGTGTGTAGAGGCAAAATGAGAATGTAAAACTGTTTGAGAACAAAAAAGACAAACCGTTGCTGGACTGTTTGCTTTTGTGCGCAGACGATGTGTAAGCTGCAGGTGAACTGGAAAATGAACGGGTTTATAACGCACCTGCATTTTTCTAAAGTTGCAAAAGGCAGGAAATGGAGGAAGTAGTAAAGGAGTTATTTCCAGTATTTTCCAGGCATATCCTTGATGGCTCTGGAGTATTCTGCAGCAAAAATAACGGTGACAAAATCTGTACGATCTTAAACACAGCCTGGCACCATTTTAGACATTGCTAGTAATGAAAATTCTAGCTGAAACCGCAAGCTGTACCTGTTTTCTCCGAATTACGGCAATGACCTTAAAGGGCTAAATATTTTTTTCCGTTCACTGCTGTGTTTTATCCATGTCTATATGTAGCACTTATCAGTGTTTGCTTCAATGTGTGTGAGCAGTCAGCATTGGCCTCTGTGGTTTGAGTGTGTGTGTTAAGAGGGGTGCAATGAAAAGGAAAGGACAAGAGGGGAGGGAGTGAGGGTTGGGGGGGGGGGTTAGTGGGAGAGTTTGAACTGCAGCGATTTGGGTCCCATCTGGTATTGATTTCCATGCTAAGGCACACTTAATACACATGGCTTTGAAGCCCCGGCCCCTTTCATTTCAACCAACAAAGACTCACACAAATGGCCAGCGTGCAAATTCTTCACTGATGCTATCAGGGGCTCTTTTTTTTTTTTTCTACCCTGGTGTGTACATGTGCACACACATGAATGTGCTTGCATCGAACACGCACAATGTTTACACATGTTGTAATCATTTTATGGATATTTTTGAAAGGCAGACTGTTAAATGCCAGATCCGCTTGTTTGCCGTACTACATGCCGCACAGCTTCGAAGTGTGTTTGCGCAGAGAGATTTTACTTTTGATTGTCTTTCATCCAGTGGGCATTAAAGCAAAACGATTAAACATGAATTGTTTAGCTTGCTATGGTCTCAAGGATAAGCATGTAGAGTATTGTGTTAGTAATTACAGGTATCAAACTATGATTTCTGAGGCGAAAGCAAAAAAAAAAACCTCTTGAAGCTTCTTCCGTCCAGATGTGTGCAGCGTTTTTGGATCAACAAATGTGACAAGCACTTAACTTGAGGTCTCCACATCTGTCTGTTTGCCCCCCCCCTCCACTCCAAAACCGTCATCTTTTCTCTCTGGCTCGTTGTCTCAGTTCCTGTGTCATACCATCCACATTTTTTGGAAAGAGAGCTGCGCAGTGCTTTAATAGCAGCCAGAGAATGTGTGGAGTTGGGTCATTTCAACATGGCAGCGGTTCAACAAAGAACAGTACTGCTGGGCCCTGCCAGACGATATTGGTGCCAGATGTCAGTGCAAATGGAGAGAGAAGAGGAGAAGGGGGGAAAAACAGATCTAGCCACATAAAACATGTTCCAGTGGAAATTCAGGCTCTCTCTGTCTCTGTCTGTCTCTCTCAGCAGAAAAGATCATGACTCTTTGAAGATTTTTTTTTAAGAGCAGGACGGCTCTTTTTTTTTTTTTTTTTTCTTTCCTCCTTCAGACAGAAAAGTATGATGGGCGTGTCTTGTGCTCTTTCATGTCGCCTTATTTACTTACTTTGTCTTATTTACTCTATCTTTCACAGAGAGACCTCTTGTATTTAGTTGAAGTCTTCCTTCATTTTAAATGTGGCTGCTTTTTTATTGAGTCACCACCCTTGTCCACCCTTGTGCTGATTGGAGCATGTGCACGCAGGCACCTTTGCATCACTTTTTTTTTTTTTTTTTTTTTAAAGACTTAAGCTCTGGTTTTATAAGAATTGCATGTTCAACTTTGTCAGCCTTCCGTCTCGTTAAAAACAAAATACACACAAACATATGCGCATTCCAGTCACCCCACACATGGAGTAAATCGAGGCATTTTTCCATTACATAGTTAATGAGTGAATTCAGAGACCCCCCTAACCAAATCACCCCTGCTGCTTTCTCTTCCTCTAAAATGAGGATGGGGGGGTTGCATCATTAATGGCCCAATGAAGTCATGGCTGACGAGAAGCCTCTCCTCTTAGTTTTTTTTTTTTTCCTTCAACACACACACACGCACAGAAAGTTGTCAGTCGGCCGCCCTTCCTATAGCTCTCAGCAAGCGCTCCTGCTATCAGCAGGGGTAGGAAGGACACAGTGTACCGCCTGCTCTGTCTCCTCCTCCACTTTGTCTTTGTCTGTCTCTGCTCTTTTCTTTGTCCCTGTAATAATGAAACGGGGATGAGAAGCGAGTGAAAGGCCTGTTCGTGTGTGCGGCGGTGTCTTTTTTAACGTGCGCACAAGCGAGCGGGTGTGTAGGAGTCCGGTGGGTAATGACAGACAGACTTGGAGGCTCCCAAAATTTCAGCCTTTGTCAAAGGACCCCTTCATTTGCACGCAGGCTTAATTGGCCCCTGTTAGCCAGGGCAAAACTCACAACAACGTGATGGAAAAAAGGGATGGGAGAAGTAAAACAAAGGATTGGAGGGGTGAAGGGACCGAGCCTCTTATTTTATCTTCTGTACACAGAGCAGGTTTGCTTGATTTTTATTGCGAGTGGCTTTTTGTGGACTGCGGAACTGAAAGTTTACTTTGTGACTTTTAGGGTCGTCATCAGTGCGACTTAAGTAGTTACTTGTAGATAAATGTTAGATGAAATTGTGGTGTTAACCCACTCATGTCTCCCTGTGTTCCAGGTACTACTTCAAGAAGGCCAGTGATGAGTTCGAGTGCGGTGCGGTGTTCGAGGAGGTGTCAGATGACTGCTCCTTGCTGCCCACCTACGAAGGAAAGATCTTGGGCAAAGTGGAGAGGATGGAGTGAGACCTGCCCATGTCTTGGATTACACTCCCTCTGGACATTTCACACCGCCATGGATGGATGTACTCCTTCACACACACAAACCACAGCTGATGTGTCTTTTAAGCTAAGACTGGAGATGTCGTAAAACAGACGAGGTTTGGGCTGATTGGCCAAAGGAAAGATCCAGGAGGAGGAAAAAAAAAAAAAAAAAAAGGAAGGACACTGGACTATCATGTGAACAGCCCGCCTTGAACTGAAGAAAAATAACGGACTCTGTTGCTGGACTGAAACATCTCCATGTTTCCAGAAGAGAAAACTCTAGAGACTCTAGGTGAATGACCACTCTTCAAAGAAGCAGGGCAGTGGGTTCAAATGTGGGACTGACACCTACCTGACCCTGCCTGTGCCAGCTTTTTCCCACGGGGAAACTCGCTGGCACTCCACATATATGTATATGCAGATATACATGTACATTGCATTGTATTGTGATCCTCGTATTGCTGTGTAAAGATTTCTATTGCTATTTATTGGAAATATCCCTGTCTCAACCCCGTTATTCTTCCATGGACAAGCTGCTTGGAGATGGAGAAACTTCTCCGATTTTTCTGTGATTTATTTTTTTTTTCCCCCCTCCTGAGCATCAGTTCTCAAGCAAAGAAAATGTTTTTATTCATGTTCGGCCCATCATATTGAACTGTAAGCTTCAAAAATACCTCTTCAAAAGCTCCGCTCCTGTTTCTGGAGATTTAGTGGGACATCTCTGACTGATCTCTTGGCTGGAGCGCTTACTGCTGAAGCTTTGAGAATGGCTCTCGTATCACTTAAAAGTTTGATAATATATTTACTACTGCAGTGCTATTTGTGGGTGTGTCCCCATCTGCTCTGACGGGCCCTGATTGTACAATGAAAAAGGAACAAAAATGCTATTAATGTTTAATTTCCCTGCTCTGGGACTCTGCATAGATAGCCTTGATCTGTCGCGTCTTAGTGCCTTTGTTTCAGTGGCGCAGGCATCGCACAAATAGCCTACGTATTTCCTAAGAGGACACTGCCCTGAACAGGTTCTCAAGTCCCCAAAATGTGTTTACACCAATATTAATATTTACCAACAAAAGCTCTATAATGTGTCCCCAATGTGCTTACCTATGTGTATGTGTGACTGAGTTGCTTTCGAATAGGGTTACTGTGTGTGTTGTGCACGCCTGCACTGTGTGCTGCAGATGATGATGATAATGATGGTGGTGATATACACTATGTCCATAGTGTTTTAATTGAGTACAGTAGCTGTGCCTACATGGATTCTTGCCGTGTTTTACCCAGTTTTCAGGGTCCTGTTACTCCCTTGGTTTTTACAAGGGGCCTTATGTTGAAAAGATATTTTTATGCCTTTTAGTATCCGTTTCATCATGTTTATGTTTTATAATATTTTTCATGGCTTCCTTGGCTCCACTTGTAAACTGTAAATTATGCGTTCTATAGAGCTCAGTTGAAAAGATGCCTCGGTACTTTAATTATTGTAATTATGAAGAGATGTAGCCTTTATTAAAATGTTCTATTTTTCAAATTAGCAAATGGCTTCCTATGGTTTGGTGTGTGTCTTCTATGGCTTTTTCTACTCTAATTGGGATGGGTGTGTGTGTGTGTGTGTGTTTGTAAGTGTGTGTATGGAACAAACTTCACCACACACACCCCGCTGTGGAGAGTGCAACTGACTGGATCCAGTGAGAAATCTCTGCCAGATTTGCATCTATTATCAGCTTTTAATTTACTCCCTGTTGGAAATTAAAACATGCAGCATTAATTTGGCCACCAGAGCCTCCACGTGTTTTAGTGTAAGAGAGAAAGAGAGAGAATTTAAGTGCGTGTTAATGAGACATTTGGCAAATTCACGCTATAAGTAAATTCACCCAGCTATTTACATGGTAAACCGTTTGGCCTCCCGTGGCACTTCGCGAAACCGCGTGCGAGTGTTATGTGGTCTTTTTGCTCAGACCTAATTATGTTCCCAGAGAATCAACCCTGACTCCCCAGGTGGCTGAAAAAAAAAAACCAAAACATCCTGCTGCTGTATGGATGTGAGTTACGCGCGGAAACCGTCGGCGAGCGTCAGGGCTGAGCGATGTACAAAAGATGACTCCATCTGAGGTGCAGCTATGATTAGATGAACAAAGCCACAATGATGCAGATATGACACACTACACCATAAACGGCACAAAAAAAACCAAACCCGCCTCTACTTTTACGAGGTAAAGCGGGTGTTATTCTGCCTTTTCTCTACTGTCAAAAATCTACATGAAAAGATTCATAAATCCAAATTACACCTGCGCAATTAATCAAATCGCAATGTCGGCCTGTGCAATAATCGCAAAAGGCTGCAATTTGAAGGTCCGCGGCAGAGAGGTAAAACATGCAAACCGAAGCATTTTTACAGTTGTTTTGAAATTTTTAAATGAAGTACAGTTTTATGGACTAGTTCAAGTTTGTACGTTTGAGCTGAATTCCAAATGAATGAGTAACTTGTGTATCTTCCTTGATAACCAACCGGACTCAAAATTCAATGCTTTTGCACCAAAAAGCCCAGCCTTAATCTAAATAAAAAGACCAAACCGAGCTACGCTGCCAATGAAGCTCCAAACTACTTCTACTTAAACAGCTGGGACTGGATTTCGGGTCTATTTTCAGCTGCAGATGAATACTCAGTTAATCTGCAGTCAAGTCCCAGTGGGTATTTACAACGTGGGACTAAATATTCACGTTCACGACCTAAGCATGTGACCCAGCGCAACGCTTCACTCATTGTCGCTTAAGTTTATTGGATTCCTTGACATCGGTATTAACCTTAAATAACAAACTGCATGTAATATCGAAATAATATGCTTCAAAAGTCTCTCCGCCATGTTTGCAGAGAAGCGCAGCGGTGTAATAAGATGTAAAGTGCGGCCATCCTTACATAACACATCCTGCCTTATGTGATATAATATTCAATTTAAATATGTAACAGCTCATAGCCTCACACTGATACCCTTCCACACTGATACACACCATGTTCCCGGTCACCCTCTCTCCTTTTAACTTTTCATTGGCTAAGAGTGTTGCTTATGCTGCCTTTCATATTGAAAGGGCATCCTGATATTGTTAAAATACCATTTTCAGGCCTTTCATCAGCAAAGGTCAGTGCATACACTTGAAGGCCATCCTTTGGACTCTTTAGAACTAAGAGAGGCTCTCGCTCAGTGGCGCTCCACTGTCAGAAGGCCCCGTGAACCCGTCTTTGTATAGAGGGCTATTTTAGATGGGTCATCTTTTTGAAGAGTGCACTGGGTTAGGTGGACTCAACACTGCTATTCAGACAGGCGAGGCCTTTTGTAGGTGAGTATTGAGATTTGGGGAAATTTGAAGGTTGCCAGAAGATGTTTGGAGGAATGGGAGTTTATTTTCAGGAGATTTTAAAAGCCGAGATTTTCTCTCACTAGATCACTAATCGCTATTGTTGTAACTCTGCAGATCATCAGTGACCAGAGATCTCATACTGAGCAGAAGCTGTTGAGAAAACATGTCTTTACCAAGTAAATAATAGCCTGGTCCCAGACTTCTAAAGCAACCTGCATGTCTGTTTCTTGTGAAATTTAAACATTTTTTTGTCCACTTTCTATCTCACAGTTGTTATAAGATTCTGTCATTTTCTCTGTTGTGAATGACACTTGTTTTCCATCTGGTTCATTCAAATGTTTTTGAGGACCATGTACAGGCAGGTCATCATAGTTAAAGAAAACTAAAACCAGCAGTGCCGAACAACGGAAAAATGCAACACAAACTAAAACTAGATACGATTGCAGGTAAAAAAAACATTAGGATGAAAGGATCATGACACGTTTCTGACACTAAAAAAAAAAAAAAAGAATAAAAATGAAATTACTTCTGCACTGAACTAATCAAATCAAATACCAAACTGAAAGATTACATAAAAATGAAAACTGATGAGAATTTAAAAACTATAATAACTCCAATAGCCCTGCATCGCCATAATCACAGTGTGTTTTCCAGCTTAACGAATCATCTCTCATTTCTGCATTCACGCCCTCAGGATCTTGTCTTCTACAATGAATTCTGACACCAACTGTATCCCTCTTTAAGAAATCAGCTATGGCCTGTAATGAACTGGCATGACTCTGTGCCAATCTGCCTCCACAGCCTCCTCATGTCCACGTCGCTGCCTGCTATTGTTCCCCCCCCCCCCCCGATGATATCCAGCGTCTGCTACCTGTCCCACCCACACACGGACAGATCAAAGGCTTCGACTGTGAACAACAGCGCACAGGAACCCAAACAGGAAGTGGATCAGGATCACACAGATGTGCTTTGATTGGTGGAGGCGAGGCTTTGACGTCCGTGTGCAGTCACTTTTCCAAAATGGGTTGTTAAATGTGACCTTGAACCTCAAATCAAAAAAAATGTTGTTTTTTTTTTTTGCAGCAGCAGATATTCCAGCAATAGTTTGTGCAACCAAACAACAAGATAAAAGCAGCAAAACTAAAAACAAAATGAGATATAATACATATCCAAGTAACTTAGGAAAAGACACTAGGTGGGTTTGTCTCTGTAGGTCATAAACTGACTACCTTACTGTATCAAGTGGACATGTTTTATTAAAATACTAGACTTTAATTAATACAATGTTCCCTCTCTTGTCTATAGGACATGGTTGCTAAGAAGGGCGACCATAAACACATGATATAATTAAATACAGTATATTATGTGGTTGATTAGGACAGAATCCCTAACATACAAAGTGCAGTTTCAGGCTGAATACACAGCCAGGTCTGCACCAAACTACGATACTTTCACGGCACCGACCAAATACTAACAAGTTTCTAAATATGTCACGTGATACCAAAAGTAAATCTTATCAGCGTCAGTGCACGCAGAACGTACCCACACCTTGTTTATATGAATGATATTATGTTTATTTTTGGGGGGAAATTTCACCTCCAAACTTGTGAACAGTTGCACATTTGCATATCATGTGTAGATAAGACCCTTAATTAGCTGAGCATTTCCGACGGTTGCAGTCTAGCCTCAACCTGTGCGATGTTTTAAGCTGAGTTTAGTTTCAGTGAGTCATTCTTGGAGATGTACCGAGCTTCTCCAGGCCAGAGCTGGAAAATGACACTAAAATTAGTTTCTAACTTATTTCTAGATAATATTTGTTTTTAATGAATTTAATCTTTTGCTACTAAACAAGAAAAAAAGTAACAAATCAATAAAACTGCTTTTATTAGGAGATTTTCCACACACAGTGCAGTCTGCTACGTTAAATCGGAGCGCAGATGAGCGCGGAGGCCATGGGAAAAAACACTCTGCTCACTGTCTGTCACCACGAACCTCAACCTCATTTAAATACACTCCAATCATTCCACCATGGACGGATATGAGAGAGTGAGACCCCCAATTTTGGGTCCTGAACCCCCTCATTTGGAACCTGGATCAGCCATACGAGTTGTTCCACACAGGCATCACCCCAGACAGCCATGGGACTGTGGTCAACCAGGGGGCCTCGTCTGGATCCTGGCCAGGCGCCATTGCGGTAGCTGAGACCCCTACCATGTGACCGATCACGTGACTTTATACGGCCTGATACTCGACTGTAGCCAATGTTTAGATGACAGCAGCTCAGCCAAGAAGAACCAGAACCTATCCATCAAAAAGGAATTAGCAGGGTTATTACTTTAGCTTATAGACTGCTCAATTTTAGTTTTATTGAAGGAACAGAATGTAATAATAGGCATCTCTTAAAAATGCATTATAGTAGAGTGAGGTAACACACAGTACCATTAGAGAAGATATCCTATGTCTATAAGCTTCAAACAATACATTGGATCTGCCCTGTTTTGAGGAGACAAGCGCCTTGTAACTTAATGACCAACATATGTGACCAAAACATTTGAAGGCTGAAACAAATCTTCCAAAGTAGGCTTTTTTTTTTCCAACGGTACTGACAGAAAAAAAAAAAGGCATTAAATTTCCCTCCTTAATCACATGGCAGGAATCTGAAGAGATTATGTATCTCACAAATGCTTTGGGAAATGAAGAAGACAGGGGTTTGACGTTGAGGGCTAGAAATCCAATCTGCCACCAGTGTAGTACAGCGGTATTGGATGCTGTGCTGCTAAAAGGGCGCTGAGGACATGAGGTATGATAGCTGGCCTGGCTGCGCCGGGGGATTCTGTGTGCATCCTCCCCGCCGCTGAAGGAAACGCATCTTTTGTAAAGAGAGTGAGCGCCATTGTCCTCCTTTCGTGTTTACGTTTGTCTTAAATTTCACCTAGTGCACAAGCGCAGCCCCACCAAGCCACAGGATAGGCATTGTTCTGGGCCTGTGCAGGAATGGTAGCCTGCAGTCACCTTCTTTCTGACTGTCGCCATTGTCCCACCATCAACCCTCCAAACTTCTTTGTTTTTGCTCCCCGCCACAGACAGCTCAGATTGTTGCCTGATGTTGCTTCCTCTCGTCCCATTGTTTCCACGTCTCCTCTCATGTATGACTTTTCTCCTCCTTGTAGGTCGATGTGTGTGTGTGTGTGTGTGTGTGTGTGTGTCGGTCGGTCGGTCGGTCGGTCGGCTGAGTGGTTGGAGGGGATGGGAACTTGGGGTTGGGGGTTGGAAGGGGGATAGGGTACACAGAGTGCATGTGAAGTTTTATGGCTAACCACATGTGTTTTTGAATCTTTGAGCTTCCACGTTTTTTCCCAGGGTGAGGGGTTGGGGAGAGCGTGCAGCATGAAGATGGGGTGGAGAGAGGGAAGTGGGGTATGAGAGAACGAGAATTAAGGCAGCGAGGACTCAGACATGTGGTTCTTGTTTGGGGCGCTGCATTCAGAGATGGCGGGTCTGGCTTCTCTTTGCTCCAACCTGCATCTGCAATCTAAACATCCAACTGATTATTAAGCAATATGGATGCTCTCATGCCCCCTCGATGTGAACCAGAAACAGATAAACACAGCAGGATCACAACAAATCAGCCACACAGTCCACTTCATTTTCAAATCACAAAGTCCAAAGTTTAGATTTTTTCCATCATTGAAGTAAACAAGACAGAACTCAAGGACACGTATGTTCTTGTAAGACAAATCTTCCTAGTCCTAGATAAGGTTTCTTGTTGGCAGTTACTGAGTGGGAGTATATTAGCATGATGCCTCTGGGCTCTTTGAATCCACTTCAGTATGTAATAAAGTTAGACTTTGAACCACGTGAACACCAACCACAGCCCGCCTTCAGTCTGTTACATACAAGCAACACCCACATAGCTCCAAAGCCCTCTGGGTAATGAGCTGTTTTACATGTGCGCACCCCCATGTGCACACTAAAAGGCCACAATGCAAGGGCAATTATTTGATTTAATTATGACGCTAATAAAAGTTACCCATGAAGTACTTTATTAGGAGTGATCGGCTCCAGTTTATTGAACTGGTTTGTGATCTCTTCACAATTTCCTAAATAGCTACTCATAAAAAATATTTAATTTGATTCCCTTTTTAATAGAAACAGGTTTCAATTAGTACAAATTCAGCTATTCTAATTAATACTCTGATCCATACTTCTATAGAAGACTAATTCTGATCAGCTGCTGGTGTTAGGCAAGTATACATGTCAACGTATGAAAAATATATAGCTTTCTATAATATTAATGAATGGATATACACTTGGGTTTATATGGAGCTGCAGTTCTTTAAAGAAAATCTATTTCTTTTCTGGGAAATTTCCAAGGGAATGACCAGGAAACTAAAGAACTAGCCTTTAAAATGGTGATAACAATGGTCTCTTGGTGACCATGATGATTCAGAATCAAGTTGCTTTGGTCATTTGCATTTTCAGTCTAATACACAGCCTGCAATTGTTGCTGCTCAACAGTTCCAGAGGGAAAGAATCAGTGTTTCCCCTCAATAAATCATAATTTCACTCCTGTAATCTTAATATCTGTTAAGAGAGGTCCTACATGTACCATATTCTATTTTCCAGGGAACCTCCGGTGACGTTAATACAGCTGATGGATAAAAAAGAAAAGGATGTTGAGTAAAAGCCTGCTGGTTATTAATGATTTATGGAGGAACAGTGTGTCACAGCGTGCTCTGTATAAAAAAGCAATGAAACACAAAAAGGAGCATAAAAATGTCTCAAATATATCTCGAAGGTGATGAATCACATTTTCACATGAGCCAATAATCTCCCTTTCAGTCAAAACCCCCAAATTTAATTGAGGAGGAAGAGATGTGCAAGTAAAAATTCCTCCATTTTATTAGGTCAGTAAACTCTAAAAGACTCGACATATTCGAAGAAAAACATAGGAATAAACCTGTCATCGGTCAACAGCTGAAAAAGATTCCTGCTTAGCTGTAGGTGGTTTAAAGATGAGGGCAGACAGTGGTCAAAATCATCACTTGATTAGCACATTGCTTCACTTAATCATCACTGCTGGTTATTTTCTCATTACGTTACACTTCTACGTCCTTTTGGACTCTCCCTGGATGATATCATCTCTTTGTCCTCGGTCTTTATCTTGTTGGAAGGAAAAAGGAAAAAGAAAGGGAGGAAGGAGAAAGAAAGAGCTAGGGAGGGAGTTGAACTGCGTGCTGCCGTCCTTACTCCTGCTGGTCTGCCTGGGAAAGGAACGGACCTGGCTTCACATCACACACAGCCTGCATCAGCATACGTGTGAGCATGCATGTGTAGCTGTGCGTGACGGGGAGAGTGCACAAAAAAGTTGAGAAATGCTTCAAAGCAGAGAATTAGAAAGGATAACGGGGATCGTGTGAGAAGGCAGGGGAAAATCAAGGAGAGGTTGTGAGCTGGAAAAAAAAATAAAAAATCTCTATGATCGTGATGAGAGAAGTCATGGGAAGCCTGACTGTGGATGGAGGATCCACAGGTGCAGGAGACGCAAAGGTAGTGATCGATTAAATGTATATGGGTGCAGAAATGTGAGATGTACTGCATAAAAACCTTGGGTGTCTGGTGAACAAAACTTTTCAGGGGCAAAGAGGGCAGGGGAGTCATCAGAAGTAGCAATGAGGGGGAGGGGGAGGGGAGGGAGGAGGAGGCTGTGATACAGATGAAAAGCAAAAAAAATGCCAAATGTGGAAAAAGCTGCAGTGCTTGCGCGTCCCTGGCTGGGCGTGGGTCAGAGCCGGAGTAAACAAACCCACAGCTTAGCAGCGCGTTTGATCTGTTCAACTGCGAAACACTGAGTGGAGTAAACAGAAAAATTAGCCTGGGTCAGCTACAGAGGGGAGCTCTGTGTGTGTGTGTGTGTGTGTGTTGGGGAGAGAGGACGTACAAATACACCAAAACAAGTTAGCTGTTCCAACCCGAGAGCAAACAGGCAGAGTTTGCTTTTGGGTTGGAACACCTACCGTGTCCTGTGACGACCACTTTTCAGTCTGTCGTCACGTCGGTCTTCAATTTGAGGACATTTTTTTTTTTTTTCGAGGATAATCAGTTGAATTAATGTCATCAAATATAAAGAGTATAGAGTTATGGAGTTTACAGACGTCAGCTTAGAAATGTAGTTCGTTAACATCGTAGTCTGTATGTATTAGTGGACAGAGGAACCGCGACGTCACCTATTGGCGTCTGAACTGAACTTTGAAGGCAGTAGTCTGCAAATTTGGCCGTCGCCATTTTGGCTTTTTGGAGCCAGACGTGACCATATTTGGATAAAAAGGGGCGAAACTATTGGAGCCCGAGGGGTCAGAGGTGAGCTAATGCTAAGCTCTAGCTTACTTCATCAAGCATTGCTTAACAGAGTCATTTTATAGTCTTGTCATTGAAACCTATTAACCGTGAGTCGTCATTCCGACCTGTCAATCAAACCGACCAGTCAATGAGATCTAATTATTGGAGGAAAAAGTTAAAGGACTCACTGGAGTGCGTCCTGGAAAAAAAAATATTGTCCTGGTATTTTTAGAGAGAAGTTCAATGTAAGTCTATTGGAGCCAGGGCCTTTTGGAGCCCCCCCCAGCAGAAGTCAGCGGTATTACAGCTGTAACGTTAATTCTACATTGGCTTAAATTTGGACAATGGCTTGTTCAAATCTCACATAGTCCATTGACCCTTTAAATCTTGTTCAGTTAAGGAAGGGGAACTGCAAAACCTATTCGTGGTGAAACTGCAGAAGCTACACGTGTGACAAACTAACTCTCTTGCTTCCGTAACAAATTTGCATCGGCTGCTCACGCATGGGTGACAGCAATCCATGTTGTAGCGTCTGTAGTGGAGCTGGTAATGCCCATGGCGAAGGATTACAAGACACAGTGACACAGCTAATGTGATAGCTTCCAATTACAAAGAATAACAGTTCATTACTTCTTTGAGGCTACTTCCTTGTGATGCTTTGGCAACGTGATGATTTTGACAATGCAAACGCATAAAATGCAGTAATTTATACACGTGATTCCCTCAAAAGCTAATGTGCAAGACATGTCAAAGGCACAGTGCTCCATTTAGCAGCCCACTGACATTGACATCAGAGGCAAGGCATCACTTTGGTGGACCCTGGCTACCTTTGAACGCTCGTTACTTGGCTAAAAAAGAAGTACGTCAGGCAGAAGAATCTTAACGACACGCCTTTGCCTGTTTTTCCGGCCTTGAAGAAGTTAAAATTAGTCTTTTAAAAGGCAGAATTCAAAGCTGGGAGCATGAAAAGGGGGGCAGAATGAAATGTCGGCACTGCAGTGTTAAAAGGGAGATGGGAGATGAGAGATCCTAGTGTCTGACTTTGGTGTGACTTCAAAAGGCTGTGTTTAAAGCGGCAGGCCTTAATGCTGGCCTGATAGCAGAACTGTCATGTCTGTGTGACCTCCCACAGCTGGCCAGCCAGGGACACAGGACTCACGCCGTGCATGTGTGTGTGTTTGTGTGATTTCTTGATGTGTGCGTTTGAGCTTGTTTGCTTTTTGTATGTTTGTGTGTCAGCACTCTTGTGGCTCTTGCTGTGTGTCTTGATGTGATTGTCTGTGCGCCCTTTAATGTTTGTGTTTTGATGTCAGTGCATATGTTTGCCTGAGCCGTGACTTGTGCTGTGGCTGTGTGTGTGTGTGTGTGTGTGTGTGTGTGTGTGTGTGTGTGTGTGTGTGTGTGTGTGTGTGTGTGTGTGTGT
>JAPQRN010000026.1:15911027-15922994 GCA_037367275.1 Coranthus polyacanthus
GTGTGTGTGTGTGTGTGTGTGTGTGTGTGTGTGTGTGTGTGTGTGTGTGTGTGTGTGTGTGTGTGTGCGCGCGCAGAGGTTGAAGATCTAAGCCAGGCTCTGCCCTCTCTCCCTATGCACAGGGGCCTTTTTTCCTTCTTGTTAAGATTCAAACACTGATAGGCTTTGAACTGCAGCTGTAGACTCTGCAGTCATTTCACCACTTTAGCTCAACTAGCTAAAGTTGCCCATGCGCTGCCATTACAAACCATCACGCCAGCCACATTAACTACATAGCAGCGGGTGAAGGCCAGCGGCAGCGTTTAGAAAAGCAGGGGTTTGCCTTTGATGTTGCAAAACAGACAAATGGTCTGAATATGATGTCTCTCAGTTCAACTTTTTTTCATTAGGAGATGGACATTGGCTTTAATGACTGAAATATAACAAACAACATCCAAACTCAACTTGAGGAAGGCATATTCATCCAATTGTTATCATTGTAAAAAGCACAGCCAGCAAACGGAGAAGTGTCAAAACCTGCAGTTCCTCAAATGGCCACTTGAGGTCACCTGTTTAAATTATATTAAAGCTTAAGCCAAAGGGCCACGGGTCAGTGCCTGCTGAGTTGGACTTTGTTTATTGAATTCAACATGCTTTTCCTGTCATACAGCTCTACTGTCCGGCCAAAAAATAGTCACATACACACACAGTATTTCGTTGGACTGCCTTTAGTTTTGATTACAAGACACATGCCGTGGCATTGTTTATGCCACACAATGCTTATGCAATTGTGTGGCATAAGAGTTGTCTGTCCAGAGTTGCATTCATTTTTTCGCCAAGATCTTGTATTGATGATGGGAGAGTCGGACCGCCGCATAAAGTCTTCTCCAGCACATCCCAAAGATTCTCAATGGGGTTAAGGTCTGGACTCCATGTGGGAATATGACGTCTCATGCTCCCTGAAGCACTCTTTCACAATCCTGGCACTGTCATCTTGGAATATGCCCTGTGCCATCAGGGAAGAAAAAAATCCATTGATGTAAAAACCTGGTCATTCAGTCATTTCATAAATGTTAAAACATTTATCAAACAGCTGAAATGACTTGCCGGCGTTTAGCACGCCATTGGTAGCAGTGTGGTCGGTGTAGCTGTAGTGTTGATTTGGTACGTTTCTTTGCTTTCACCCTTCCCTCTTCCCCAGGTCCGCGCTTGTGTCCAAATACAGTCACTTCTGTCTCCAAAAAACCAAGACGGCACCAGCCAAATACCAAACTCAAGCCCTCGAAACGGCAGTTCACCCAACCAATGGGTGGCGTCACAGTGGCTACATCCACTTTTTCTATGAAGTCTATGCTGACATTTCAGCATGGATTTGTTGTAGATTAATAGTCTGTTAAATAACAGTTATCATCTTGCACAGGCTTGTCAGTCTATTTTTCTCTTTCTTTTGCTCTCATGATCCTCTAGGTGCGCCTCTCCTTATCTGTTGGAGCTAGCAGGTGAGAAAGGCAGAGCAGTCTCTTTCCTGCTCTTTAAAGTCCAACAGGCAGGATACTGCTGAGAGCTGCCTCTCTTCTCCTGCACTTGTTTGTTCTCATTTCATCTCTCTCTATCTTCTCTCAGGAGAGCGTGCAGACCAGTGCAGATGTTGTGAAAGAGCACTACATACACACAGCTTTGACACACCTTTATGTCCTTGCACCTTTATGTTTCACACACAGAGAGGCACCCATCGGGGAACCTTTCTCTGCATATGCATCCTGCCAAGTCCATATCCTTGATTCCTGTTTTGAACTGAGCTGGAGAAAGAGCCAGTGTGTGCCTATCAGTTGATCAAATAAAAAGTTTCCAGTGGTCACCACCCGGCTCCTGACTGTGTGTCCGCTCGGCTGACAGCGGGAGAGTGAGGGAAACATCGGGAGACGCTCCTGTCACACCCCGATCCCTGCTTTGATGAGTCACATCAAACAATGTCCATATCTAAACGTCATCCTCAAAGGAAAAACTGGGGGAGGGGTGTGTATGTGTAAAGGAGATATACCAAAAAAGAAGACATGCATAAACAGTCTTCTTTGTTTTACCCAGCCAAGCTGCTGATAAGGTTTACTTAAGCTGTATTTAAAAGTGCAAGATGCGAGGATTGCAGTTTACTTTAAAGCTCTGTTTGTTTGGGATTGTGTGTTTTGTCGAGATGCAAGTTGCCAGGAAGAGATAATAGACTTCTGAGGGATATTAAGTCTTGGAAGTCTCTCTGCGGTCTATTCATGGGCAGAGATTTAGCCACCATTCTTAGTATTGTCAGTGAATTTGCATCTCAGACACTGGAGCAACTGCTCACAGTTTAAGGTTTATTTCAAGCTATCGTGTACTTGTCAGTTGTGTGTGATGACAGCACACCACAGAGAGCAAAAGAGAAACATCAAAGACCGATACACTGATGATGTTACCTGACTGGATTTGAATTGGATCTACTGTTCCTCTAATTCATATTCTACTTCCTGTTTCCTTGTGGCTGCTGCTGTTATTATCAGTATTTTGGCTGTTGCTGATGGTGTTGTACTTCTTGTTTTTTCTTTTTTTTTTCTTATTACCCTCCATTGTTTTGTCCTCTGGCACTTGTTGGCAGTGTGTTGAAACTACAGCTGCCAATAAAGAGGCTTTCTCCTGTGATGAAGATTTAATGTGCTTGTCACACGGCACAAATGGCATATGTTTGCCCCCAATGCTGCTTTCACAATATTCAGCCAGAAAAAAAAAAGGTATGAGGCATGCATTTATTTATTAGTTTCTTGAGATTTTAGTCTTGGTGTCTTGAACAAATGAGAAAATATAGTTAGGCCCCAAGTTGGAAATGTTTCAGGGCTGTTTTCATGTGCAACGCTCAGTTTTTGAACTTACTATATCCTCTACTGAAGGCGATACGGCATTTCTTTCCTCTTTAGTGTTTTTTCTTTGCCACCTCTTACTTTTTTCTTTTCTGCTGCACCGTTCTTAGACTCCAGCCTGCTTCACATGCTTATCGTGCACAAAAAAGGGGAAAAGCAGGGACGCATGTGCTTGTTTTAGACTGCTTCACCACTTCAAACAAACTGGGTTAAAGTGAATGAAGCGCATACGGATCAGCCGATCTCACCCATTGTCTTTTTATCAGGATTTCTCTAAAGGCCACTCAAAGGTCTTGGTTTAATTGAACAAGAAGCACTTTCTTAAGGAAAATGGGCCTCATCCCGCCCTCACTTCTACTGGTATAGCTTTAATAGCAGAGGGAGGAGACGATTGAGTCTGAGAGAGATGTGAAGCATTATGGGTATCTATGTGTTGGAAAGGGGGAGTTAGAAATGCACAATTGATAGAGAAGAGCTCTGTATGTGAGTGCATTACAGTATATATCAATACATTTTTAGTTACTGCATTAAAAAAACTGAGCGGAAATGGCAAAAATGTGAAATGTCACAAAGGTTTTACAAATGGAAGAGGTGGAAAAGTTGCTAAAGAGTAAAATTCAAGTAACTAAATGTAATTGTGCATGCATGTATGCAGCGATGAGGAGACTGCAACATTCCTTGAATGAATTAATACAAGAAACAAACACGAATGCCATATCAGATGGGAAGCGGCAACGAAACACCACCATTTATAAACAGCTGCAGAAAACAATGTTAGACAAAGGCTTCGACAAAGAGTTTGAAACGACCTTATATGAGCAAGAAGCGCCACATGTCTAACGGTGGTTTGGAGAGCAAAGCTAAAGCGGCTTCAGGTTTTTCAGTTACACAATGTGAGACATTTGCATGGAAACCTGACTAATGTGTACGGCTGCTTGCATGTATGTACTTTAGCGCCTTGTACACATCTGTGTCTATTTGAGCTTTTTGCTTGTGTTCATGCTACTCTCCTGTCTGCGTCATTCTGATGAAAGTGATCAGGCATCCTGCGCCAGCACGGGGCCGGGGCAGCTGATTAAAAATGCTAATGTCCCCTGCCGGGTCTTTGATGCGGGACCCAGGAACACAAAGCCAGCCAAGGTTACAGAGGGCCTGTGTAATCCTTTATTCGGGGCCCGGCACAGAGAGACACCCAGCTGAGAGCCGTGGCAGTCACAATCAATCATGTCAGGGGCACGTCATACAGGTCTGCTGACCCCCTGCAACATACTTTGCTTTAATTAGCTAACGTTGGAGAGGCACACAAGACTAACACACACATGAAAACGCTAAAGTGTATCTCCTTACTTCTCAAGTGGCTTCAGATGGTCGTCCCTCAAGCCGTCTAATGTGCGCGACTTAATTACCGTAACATACATGTGAGGCCCGATAAAAAAAAAAAAATTGTGCGCAAGCTTCTGATTTTTTTCTCTTTACATGGAAGCAGTTACATTAAAAAGAGACATAGAAAGCAAGAATGATGGAAGGAGAGAGAGTGAGAGAGAGAGATGAAGAAGAGTGTGTGAGTGTGGGGGCGATCAGAGGGGAGGCGTTGGGGGCAGAGGATTGGGATGGGGGTTGTTTTGAAGTTTGCTTGACATCATGTTAACAAAGCTTGCCTAATCCCCAGATGGAAGGCTGAGCAAGAGCTGTGATGATGGTGTGTGCCATGTGTGTGTGTGTGTGTGTGTGTGTGTGTGTGTGTGTGTGTCTTATCTGACTCAAAACAACACAAAGCCAAGCCAACACGCACATTCACAAACATTAGCATTCAGCCTGACATCATGCTTTATTTTCTGATTGATGAGAGTCACAATGTTGCAAAAGATTGTTACTGGGATATGGAACTCGACACAATGTTCTTATTGCTCCCTGTATGTGAATATGTTGGCATACATTTGGTCATACAGATGGCTTACATTTACTGACAAAAAAAAAAAAACCCAAAACAATGGGGTTTAAGGCTGATACTGATTTTTCACTGAATACATGTAACTGTTATAGGTTAAAAAAAAAAAGAAAAAAAAAGATTAAAAGATAACTGTGTGCTGAAATGTTCTAAACAGCATTTTGACCAAGAGAGATAAAACTAAATTTCCCCAGCTTATCATAGATAAGGTGATAAGTAGGCCCACACAGAATCTGCGCCTGCAGAATTCTGCAGAAAACGCCGCAGATGTTCTGCAGAATTTTAGCACATCTCCTCCCCCAGAGCATGAGTTTGACAGTTGCATGTTGGTGAGAGGTAACATTGACAATGTGAAAGGAGTTGTGGAAAATGTCAAAAAGCTAAGGGGCAGCAAGAGATGGGGGCGAATGGGTTTGCAACCATTGGCAAACCCATTCCTTATTTTCTAAAAACAGCATATTTTCTGAAACAATTTCTGCTCACTGTTTTGTTTGAAATAGGATCCAGTCAAATTCACGATGAATCTAACAACAGAGGATACTTGACTGAAATGTACAGAAAATGTCAGTTAAATAAGTCAGTGTGAAAATATTAAAATGTAATGTACTGGTGTCTAAGCAGGTGTTTTGAGGGGTTGTTTGGACTCATGAATGTATTTGTATAAGCCTTGTAATAAATACTGAAATACTGTGAACAGAAATGCTGATACTGTGGTGATGGCAACATACCATTTGCACAGTTTTACACATCACACAATGTGAATACTATGTGCACAGTTTTATGTATTTACATAGTTTAAGTGGCTCATATTAGAATTCAGTGCAGGCATGCTGATGTACTGTAGAGCCTCCCTCAGGAGCAGAGTTACTTTGCTCTTTGTAACAAACTTCTATATCCACTGCACAAACAGTAGGCTCAACTCCAAACAATACCTGAGCATACTTTCTTTTCCTGCTGTCACGCTCTGCTTTTATTTTGTATATTCTTGGCTTCCCCAGCCCTGAGCGCTTGGCACAAAGCTTCTGTGTGGCCTCATCATCATCCACTGTACTCAAAAATAGAGTGTTGCTCTCGCTTCAGAGCGGGGCAGACTCTTGTTTGCTCTGAGTCCTGACAGCGGAGCAGTGTGGTTGGAAGGTGTGCACTGGCTCAAAGGAGACAGTACAGACCAAGTGTGTGTTTTTTCAGCCTTGATGAGAGCAGGTGCCTGCTGGAATGAATGTGATTAATTCCTGGGAGGCAGCACAGAGGCGATCAGTTTGGCATGAAACAACCTGTTACAACCCTGCCTGCCTCCTCTTCATCCTTCACCTTTTCTGGTGCCACACGTCAAGGGGAGGCAGGAATGCAGGAAAGGGGAAACAGCAACAGAGTGTCCTTCTCCCTGGAGCTATCTGGCAGGGTTGGATTACAAACTCAACACACACAAATGTGCGCACATACACACACAACTCTTTGTAGTGAATCTACCTCTTGTCTCACCTTTGCCCATTCCTGGTGGCTGAAATGTGAGAATACACTGGCTCGAGGGCTTGGCTCAGTTTGGAGCTTGGCACATCCACGTTTTAAATATCTTCAAAATCTTAAGCTGTTAAGGAAGCATGCATCCTGCTCGTAGTTCGCTCGATTGCTGATGAAGCCGAGATGCGCGTGAAAAAAAACTATTATGTCAGTAATGAGCTCAGTGAGACAAAAAAAAAAAAAAAGAAAGACAATGGGTGCGGAGAAACGGGCAGCCAGATAGATGGAGAGAAGATCCAGCCAGTTTGTCAGTGAGCCGGCTGATCAGTCGGGCAGCCAGGCAAACATTTAGTTATCCCGTCAGTCAACCAGCTAGTCAGCCAAGCCACCAAACCGAAACTCAACCTGGAAAACACAGAATCGAAAAGACAAGCAAGACCAGAGAGTGTCCAATGGCAGCTCCAACTTTGAGATGCTAAAGGAAGCGACACTCTGTCACCCAACACTTTAATTACCTGTGTGCGCCGTGAGTCTCTGTGTATTTGTGTGGCTGTGTGCTGGTGTGTCTGCAGCAGTGCCAGACCTGTTTGGCCAGATAGGATGACTGTCACCTCTCATCTTCTCAAATTAGCCCCCCTCCCACCTCTTTCCTCCTCCTCCTCCTCCTCCTCCTCCTCCTCCTCCTCCTCCTCCACCTCCCGCTTTGGACCAGCCCCTACCAAGTTTCAGCAGCACACTTTTCAACACGTTTTGGTGTAACTTACACGGAGATATGTGGCCCTCATTTTTATCCACTGGATTGTAAACTTATCCTCTTTATCTTTTTTAAAAATCTGTGCCTGCACTGCAACATGTTTTCAAGCTCCACACTTCCACAGGCTTAGCCTTTGTGCATGCTTATAGTCAAGCAACACGTCTCACAGATAATGTAAATACATATCGTCTTAGTTTTAAAGGGTCAATATGTAAAGAAATGTACATGTACTAATTGCTTTTTTGTTTCCAATGTGTGAACAGACCATCATGCACCTTCCATAACTGTCTCTGTATACTTGTATGTAGAAGACTCAGGTTGTATTTTCCATGCAATTCCATATTCTTGCTCTCTTGAACCTCAATGCCTCTTTTCTCCTCCTATACACCTGCAACAGTGCGCCACACTACCTACCATTGTCTCAGAAGAAGATGTCCACCGCCATCAACAAATCACCGGAGTCCAATACAAACCTTTAAAGATAGATTCTGTAACTTGTCTGCATTAAAATATCAAAAAACAACTAGGCCGGTGTTATATTTTGTTGACTTGTGCACCTGAATTATGTCATATTCTGAGGAATCTGTAATTTTATTCAATGTAGTGGCCCGTTCCATTTGGTCAACATATTTCCTTTATGGTAAACACAGAACAAAACATTACAGCAGTGCTATTTCATTATGATGAATGACATAATGTGAATGTACATCACTAAGCATGATGTGAATAAATGAATTTATCTGTAAACATGATTTCTGCCTGAGTCATCATCCCATGTTACCACATCATCAAACTATTTTTATTGTTTTAATTGAGAGACAGTTGACAGCAGAAATTACACTCTGGGTGTTTATTAATGATGATTACTGTGGTGTGTTTATATTAAGTATTTTTCATAAAACACTGGTAAAATACTCCTTTGTTCAGTATCAAATGGCAGACGACAACAACCTTGCGAATGTGTGAATATGCTGGCTTCGCTGCAGTCTTTCTCCAAAACCATTTTATATTTACCATCTTTACATATCAACAATAAGCCCGTATCTATCTCCTGACCGATGTCCGTCGTTCTCTGCAGGTTTTCTCCAACCAGTCGTCCGTGCCCTCCTGACCCCTCACCTGCACATGCTGACTCAAGGTGTTCCCTTACCCTCTTCCTCTCTGCCAAGTACCACTGATATGCACAAACACACACCTGCAGCCAACAATAGAAGCCTTATTCAGGGTGGGCACACTGCTGATCCAGCCGGCCCCTATCAAGGCCTGATATCTGGACATGGGCAGCTGCCATGCAAAGACCACAGCGCTTCTGAGAGTTACTTAAAAGTACAGCAGTCAGAGCGCCATGTGCTTTTGTCTGCAGATTCAACAGTGACCTCATCGCCCCAAAACAAGTACATTCTTCAAAAAAATGTCATGGCTCTATCATATCATCTGCTTGAAGGATTGTGCGGCTCTTGTAATGGGAAAAGAGAAGGGAAGAGTAGGGAAAAGGCTGAACTGAGCAGTCTCACAGTCTACTGTCATTATATTTTGGATGTTGAAGCCAGACTGAACCGCGGCTAAATCCTGTGTTTTCTCCCTTCCGGTGCAGCCCAGCCTCAGACATAACACAACGTCCCCGCGGCCATGACATCACTGTCTAAATAACATGCTTGTTAGGAATCTCCCTTGATGTCTGTTGCTGCACAGAGGGATGAAAGCGAGTGAATGAAAGAGAGGGCAAAAGCCATCAGACGCATCTTCAAGAGTAGCCTTTGGCTTCAAAGGCAAACCTCAGGCACTGTGACAGAAAACAACAGCGTTCGACGGCAGCTAGTGACGTCACGGAGAGCACAGGACATTTAACCAACCCCGTTACTGGCCCAAAGCGTTTCTCAGAGCACAAACGGAGAGAGGAAAAAAAAAAAACAAAGATGCAGAGGGGTTTAATGAGGAAGAGAGAGAGAGAGAAGCAGAGAAAGCCAGTGAGCAGGAGGGTTCACGGGGGTCGGTGTGTGCACACATCAGTGCAGCAGGAGAGATCAGAGCTACGGGGAGCGTTCCCGTGTTTGGGATAGGAGGGAAAGATAAATAAGCCAGGACGGCTGCACAAAGAGAGGCAAGGAGGAAATGGGAATGTTGAGATTCCAAAAGGAAAATCTGTGTCTCTCACAAACACACACAAGTTCAGATGGAATGAAGGGGTAAACAGAGTCATGTGTGTGTCTGTGTGTGTGTGTGTGTGTGTGTGTGTGTGTGTGTATTTTGTAACCATGGAACATGAGTTTTAGAAGTTTGTTATGGATTTGTTTTCAAAATGACAGGCTTTCACAACAACTCCCTCCACTGCTGCGTGCCAGTAGAGAGCGTATGTTTTACATCATGAGTCTGCTGCCTCGGAGTAAAAAATATGCGAACAGAAAGAGATTTGGCCACACTGTATATCACTTATTAATCCATCTTTAACAGGAATGTTTGGCTCTATCTTCAAAACCAACAGTTTTTTTTTTTTCTTCACCAATTTATTGAAGCATACTTTATCTGAAGTCTTTCTCAATGTTCCCCGTGTCTTCCTATTTCAACATTTCACACAGTACCTTGTAATTAGCCTTCAGATCCAGATGTAAACTTGTTAGGTTAAAGGAAGTCAGAGCTGGGAATGACATTGCACCTGACCTGATTGCGTTCCAGTACAAAAAGTTGGAAAACCATTAGCAATACCAGTGTCAGCCTGGTTAGCCAGTGTTAGCAATACAACATAGTGACTTTTCCACAGATAGAAGTTGGACAGTACTGTGTGTATGACTGATTTAATGAGACAAAACATAAGACACTACTTTCACTTTCACTACTGCTGACGCGTAGAGCAGCCATCTTGAATCTTAAAGTCGGGGTGGTAAAGTTCCTCCAACTTTCTTAGTCGGAAATCCAACTTAAGGGGGTGTTCCAGTTGAATTTTCCGACCGGGACCTTGGAAATTCTGACTTCCCAGTTCAAATGGAATACACCACCAGTTTGCAGAGCAGCAGTGAAAAAATACACCATATCTTTTGGAGAATATCAAAGATTTATGCAGTTACGGTGAAGGACTGAACCAAATTAAACAATTTAAATAACTGTGTCAATATGAGACGTTCTGTTTTCTCTACAGTCAAACTCCATTGTAGCTTTGGTGTAAATATTCAACATCACATAGTAAACAACAACAAGGACCCTGGGCTTTAATCATCACCGAAGTGATAAACTCAACTCAACATATTTTTTTTTCATGAACTTGCAACCATATGTCACGTTCCCTAACTGTTCTTCATTAAATGAAGTTGACATTTTCCCACTAAGTCCTGTGGCCTGTTTTGATCTGATCTTTACAGCCAGCGTTGTATGCTTCCAGATGCTTGCAGACACGAGAGATGTCCGAAAGCCAGCATTGCCAGATGGGAAATGTTAAAGCATCATACCAGAGGCTTAAAATTATCATATTTTGTGGAAAATTATTGTACACGAGTCATAAACAAGAGATTTGCAGTCGGTAAATAATAGTACTGGCCCCTAAGTTATTGTATTCAATATAAAATACCTAACATTTCTGATCAGTATTTAAGTTAATGACAGCCATTCTTGTGAGTCACATTCATCATCACAAGAAGGATGATGAATGATGGACTGCAAACACGTCACATGAGAAGAGATGTGTAAACACAGATGTAGGATCCATGTTTTACTATCTTGATTGTGTCGGGAAAAGAACTGAAATGAGATAGCCTTGAGCGACTACAACTACCAGAACTAAGTGATCAAATTATTGTCCATTTGGGTTTATTGATTGTACAAATATCATACCCGTGGCAATGTTGCCAAAAGTCCCAGAAAAAAAAAAGGCTTTAAAATGACGCTTTGGTTTAGAGTATTTAATTTCACAAACACTCACAAAGTCAAGGATTTTCGTCAGGATCAAAACCATGTATTTTCTTCTGTGTTTGGAAAAAAAAAATACTACTACCTGCAGCAACCCTTTTTCTAAGATGGGAGCCAAGGAGTAAAGAGAGGATATTGGCACCACACAATGGCCGTGAAAAAAAAAGTATCCCAAACAAACTTCATCACTCCCCTGCTGCTCCGTCCTCCCCTCTGATCTCTCTCCTCTTTTATCCTCCTCTGGTAAGACCCCCTCTTCCTCTCTCTCCGTTGTCCCCATTCTCGTTCCTTTTCGTCTCTAGGCAACAAGGCAATGGAGGTCTGCACACAGAGAGACAGAGACCGGCAGACGGAGAGATAGGGAGCTGCTCGAAACTTTGGAGACAGCTATGCCAGGAATGCAGGTGCCTGCTGTGAGGACAACAAAGTGAGGAGGACCTCCGTAGGAGCGCAGCGTGGGCAAGCAGCACGTCGGTGTGAGGGAACCCAGCCCACATTTCATCTCCACTTGCCTGCTTCTCATGCAAAACACTTCTTCAAAGTTAAGTTTCAATGCTATGTGCGTTACTATGTGAGGCTCCTCAGGATACTACGTGACAACAGGTCTGAAACTCCAGAGGAGGAAAAAAAAGATGTGTGCTTAGCGTGCTGATTATCAACCCGATTAGAAAAAAAGAATTCAACAACAGCTGAAACATATGGTGGTTAGAAATAAAAAACCTTTGTCATGACACAGTCAGTGCATATATTCGTGCAGGGTGGGCTATATTATCCTTAGTGGCAAAGAAAGTAAAAACAGATTTATATAGTATAAAAAACAGACACTGGTCACTAGTCTTTTTCTTTTACTGTCTGCTTCTGTCTTCCTTAGGTTGTCTTCTTTGTTAGGTGACCATATTTCGCTTCATCTGTCTCTTCTCCTCTCCTCGTCTGTGTTTTATTCAGCAGAAACAGGGAAGCCACATCACAGAGAAGAGAAGAGAAGAGAAGAGAAGAGAAGAGAAGAGAAGAGAAGAGAAGAGAAGAGAAGAGAAGAGAAGAGA
>JAPQRN010000026.1:15923094-15935198 GCA_037367275.1 Coranthus polyacanthus
GAAGAGAAGAGAAGAGAAGAGAAGAGAAGAGAAGAGAAGAGAAGAGAAGAGAAGAGAAGAGAAGAGAAGAGAAGAGTTTAAAACAAAAGTGTAGGAGAGAACTGGAGACAGTGTGTGATGTGGCTGAGTAAAAGGACACAGATGACAGAGAATACTTTAGACACAGATATAAAAGAACATTATTTAGCACAACGTCATGTTGGAGCTGACTGTGCTATGGGAGGAGGAGTGTATGTAGGAGGCCTTTGACAGGAAAAGGTCCTGGTCAAGGATTACCATAAGCAAGGCTGGAAAGCGAGGTGAGCGCTTGTAGACTTCGGGTGCAGAGGTTTTGCAGGGCAGCCTCTCTGCAGGACATCACAGGAGAGAAGAGGAGGAAAGCCATCCGGAATAACACAGAGGCTGTAGAGAGTGCCTCAAGGTGGTGGCTTTGGATTAAGAGGTCAGATTCGTGGGTAGTAGCTGCGAGGGCAGAAGCTGAGGTCTGATGAACCCCAGCTGGGTCGCCCGGCCGAGGGTGTGTGATGTCTGAAAATACCCAATGACCCCAGGAAACATCACTGATGATCTGTGCTAGCTTAGCATCAGGAGATACTTCACTACAACTAGGGCTGTTGTGGGTGTCTGCGTGTACATATAGGCAGATGAGTACACACTGACTACATGCAACAAATATATCAGTTTTTGCTCTAACTCTAAAAAAGACAATACTCCTACTAAGCTGTGTACATTGCTAATGAACATGAATATTCCACTAATAGCTACATTTACTCCAATTAACCTATGATAACCTCCACCTCAACTGTGCAAACACAACCTCCTCTTTCATTCCTTGTCTATGATGTCTTTCATAATGTTTAAAAGTAGGTGTGTTTCTTCTTCTGACCAGAAATGTGGGCATCTTTACTCCAGCCTTCCAAACTGTTGGATAATTTCTGTACAACATAGGCAAGAGGCTGTGTGTCGCAAACTGCAGTAGAAACCCCAACTGAGACGCATAGTCCGAATGTGCTTTATAAATGGTCAAAGAAGGCTCCTGAAACCTGAATAACACCTTCACCATATCACATATATTCTATCTGAAAATGCTACATTCAGAACAAGACCTAGTTAGAGTATGCTGTTTACATGACCTGTATCAAATTTGTCATATAGTCGGAATAATAGTCCCATGTAAACTACTGAGAGTAGTGCCTAAGTGCGTATAGTGTGTGTTTGTGAGGGTAAGTGTATATGTGTGGGCAGCTGCCCATCTGCCTGATGGAGTCCCGGGGCCCTGCGGCCCTCACAGCCAACGACTGATGTGATTTAGTGGTCCAGGTCAAAGGTTGAGAGCCTCTAGTCTCCATCTGTGGCTGAAGAAAAGGCCATCAGGAAGGGATTAGGCTGGAGTCAATGATCCTGGTGACATGTCTGCCAACAGTTCACTACACACACACACACGCAAAGGGTAAGATTTAACAAAGGAGAAAAAACCAACATAAAAACTCTTGTTAGCATTACAGTTAGCCTAATATTAGAATATTAGTCTATCCCGTTCCTCTCATCCACCCTTATCATTGACTCAAAATTCGCAACAAAACTGTGACATTTTAAAACTTTTTTATTGCAGTATGTAATGCATGAGTATTTTACCACCACTTCAAACGCAGCTCAGCTAATCGTAATCTAGAGCTGTCCATTTTATAATCACAATTAACATTATTACTGGTTCTACATCGCTAACAGGACAAAACACACCAGCAGTCAGACGGATTATACAAGTTAGAACAACCTGACAAATTTTCCAGACTCTCTAAACCACTAATTTGGAGATAAAGTAAAAAGTCAGTGCAGATGTCACGATGCTAATAATCCTTCAGTGATAGGAAAACAGGGTGAACGCAGCTACTACACAGTACAGTAGGTCAAAGTTCAACCAGAAAGTAATTCTGTAAACTTTGATAAATATTTGACAATCCTAACGCTCATTCTTGAGTTCTTCAATGCCTCTCGTCTGCAAAACTGTGCAACACTAGATACCATTAGCTTAGAAATGCGGTCAGCTAATGTCAACAGACGTCCAGACTCCAACACAAACTTCACGTAAGCACACAAGCAACCTCAAATCTTACATAATGAACCTTTAATTGTTCGTTTTGTACTAACGTAGCACGAGTATGAGCAATAGTCTTATAAGTAGATTTATTAATATTAACATGGTCTCAGTATTTAGCTCCGTAGGCTGTAAGCGTTGAGTCCCAGTTGTCTTTAGCTCAGAGTCCTGAGAATCCAAAAGTAAATTCCTCTCACGTGTACAGAGCTCATTTACTATCCACCTTTCTGTAGACAGCAGTGGAAACCTGAGGAAAGTGCTATTTGCGAGGAGCTGTTTGACAGACAGACAGGCCTGCGATGGCTGAAGACAAGCGTGTTTGATGAAACATGGCAGGAGCCAAATCCCAGTCAGCCCTCTTATTGAACCTACTGAAGGAGGACTGTGTTGTGGAAAAGTTCCCCAAAGTGGCTCAGAAGAAGCGCCTGCTTTTCCGCAGGTGAAGGGAAACTGGCGAGCTGGGGGAATAATGTTTATGTATTAGATTTCAAACACTTCCTTCCTGTGAGGAAATCCAGATGTAAAGGTATGTTCTTCTGCCTCAAGGATCTGACGGATTTCTTCTTCTTTTTCTCTCTTTTTCAGTATTTTCTTCCTGTTGGTGTGATGGAGTGACAGAGTTTGACTCTCCATCATATCAACACACAGAGGATGTCTGAGCTAAATATGCATTCAGGTCGCTGCCAAATGCGATGCTTGGCATTCTTTTAAAATTCATCATGTGGGCGAAGTGTGTTTTCTCAGAGCCTCAGATACCTTTAAGTTTGTGCAGTGGAATATTAAAAATCCTACCATTAAAGGCAATATCAGTTAAAGGCCCTCCCTATAGACAAACCAATTTCGATTTCCATTTAAGTGCCTTTCAAGAAAATAGCCTGTCCTATGATGACGACAGAACTTTAATCTTCAAACAAACCTTATCCAACTCTAGTGGGTTTTCTCACCACTCTTATCTTCTTATGTGCATTGTCGGCAGAGTGAATTTCTATATATTCTTACTTTCTTTGTCAGCATATATAAACAAACCCAAGGCCTTCGCAAATATGCACCTCCCTGCTTCCAAAAGTTTTGATAAAGTCCCTTCCTTTCCTTTATCCTACTACTTAGAGAGGAGAAAACGGGTTGTTAGCTCTTTGAGCCGGCTATCAGAAAATCCGGGAGAAATTACGCTGAGCGCAGCAGCCGTACAGCAAAGGGTGATTACAAATTCAAATGGATGCTTTTACATCAATGGAAGGCTTTGAAGACCTCTTAATGAGCAGATAGCTGGAGTTAAACATTTGTGGAAGTGCCGTCTTCGAAAGAGAAAGGGGAAGAAGGAGAAAGGAGAGAAAGCGAGGGAGACGGGAAGGGTTTTTGATCCTGGTAGATATCTGCAGGGCAGTGCTGAGCAACTGTCTGTCTTGGACCAGTGGTTGTCTTTTGAGAGCTCGCTGTTCAAGGCTCTGTTTGGATCCAGGGTTAGACGGGGCTCTCTGAACAAACTTGCACCAGGACAGCATCCCCGCTGCTGTGTACTGATCAATGTCTGTCAGATTTGAAAGACTGGCATACGTGATGAAAGCTGGATTGAGATACAAAGAGGGAGAAGGGGAGAACAAGAGGGCCTCAGAAAGCCGAACTTACCGTGGAATCAAATATTGAGAAAAGTAAGAGGACTAGACAGATACAAATGCACAAGAAAGACAGCAAAGAAAAACAGGAGATGAAGAGGAGAAGCTGGTGCTAAATAAAGCAAAGGGTCCTCTCAAAGAAAAGGAGGATGAAAAATAAAGGAGGGAAGCGATGAAAGACAGATCGAAGCAGGGAAAGAGAGCAAAGCAAAGGATAAACAAACAGGGAGGGAGAGGGAGACGAAAGTGTTGTTCCTCCATCTCAGCAAAGCAGCGGGAGTCTAGTGGAGCTTTGAACTTGGCCCCCATTAGAGGCCTGATGACGGTTTGAAGTGAACGGTTAAAAAGAGCTGAAGCATTTTAGATGTTAATTTGTTTTTGTTGTGTGTGTGAGTGCATGTGCACATGTGTGGGTTTATTTTCTCATCCTTTTCGGGGCCTCTGGATCGTTCATAGTCACACCCAATTTAACACAGCAGGATAAAATGCTTCCCTTAGCTTTGTTGTTTTCTGCTCTTTTCCCTTCATCTCGTTTCTCTCTTACCTTTTTTGTGTTTTTATGGTACGAGAGCTTCAGCGTGCTGCAAGATTCTCAATTGTTACTGCAGGAATTTAACTTGAATTCAGCTGTTGTTTGAAAAGCATAAATAAATCTGTGAAGCAAGAGAGAGATCTTATCTTTACACAATGCTTTATACGGTGATTTGAGATTTTCTTTTAATCTTTTCCACTTGTTTTCTTAATTGTCACTGATGATTACACTATCAAGTCAAGTAATGCTTTGTATTCAAAAGTAACCTGGATTTGAAAAATAAACTCACGCTCTTGCTCTCATAATTTATTTGTTGATTTGTATTTATATGAATAATGTTACTAAATGTAGTGGAGTAAAAAGTACAATCATTTTAAGTAGAAAGTAGCAGAAAATGGAAATACAAGCGCCTCCAAATTGTACTTAAGTAAAAGTACTCAGTTTCATTCCACCGGCGGGAATAATGATGCCTGTTGGTGCTGTCACACTGAGCTCAGTAACCTCTGAGGAAGTTTATTGACATTCAGATCTGACAACATTAAATCAAGAGTGTGTTAGATGGGGGCGGATAAGATGGAGCCAAACTAGAGGAGGTCAGCTGACTTGTTTATGGCCTCTTTGACCTCTGACCTCTGGCCGTATCTCCCATCAGGTCTGGAGCAGTCGGTCACATCAGAGGGCCGGTCTGGCACCACCACCTCCAGGTTGACTCCCAGCCTTTGTCCCCGAGCTTTCCCAGGCAGGGTGACAGGTTCTGTGGGACACGGCTGGTGCATAGTGGGGGGGTCTGGATGAGTGTCTGGATGGGTCTGGTCTGTAAACACTGAGCGTCTGTGATCTGGTGACACATGAAAGGGGTCTGCCTGTGGGGTTGCCGGCCCATCGTCTATATGTCGACATCCCCTGCCACACACACACACATACACAGTCACACATGCAAACACTGACACCAGATTTATGTATTTATGCATTGCGGCGGCACAGCTCAAAGGGATATGGCTGGAGGGGGTCGGGGAAGGGGAGCAAGGCAGACAGAGACTGATGGGGTGCTGAGGGGCAGGGGGGTTGGAGGGTAGTTTATAGGTGACAGGAGAGATTGAAGGGCAGGAGGGAAAGGAGGGTTAGGGCTGAAAGACATCTGGAGAACAATGATGTTGACTGATAAGTTACTGCTTCAATGCAGCAAGACGTTGGCGTTGACTACGTGTGTACTACATGGACAGTGTTGGGAAAGTTACATTTAAAATGTAAGAGAGCGCAGACCTTCACCAAGTCCATTCTTATACTTGTTCCACAACCACAAACAAACCCCAGTGTTTTTCCCCTTTTTTCAGTTGTTTAAGTTAAGTTTTAAGTTGGCATGCGGCCCTACAATGTTAAAGAAAGTGACTGTCAGCAAAGATGATAAAACTAAAGACAGAAGACTGCAATCTCCAGGTGTAAACACATCATGGCCTTGGGGTCTTCGAAGGGAGACCAGAGGCTGTTCTGTTTGAATGGAGTCCTATGGGAGAAGTGTCTCAGTTCCCTGAACAAACTCCTGTTTTGCGAAAACAGTTGGTTTCATAGCAATCAGCCGACCTCTGTGGTGATCTTTAACATCTTATCCATAGACTAGAAAATTATGGCTTCACCTGATAAGGTCGAGGCCCGTTTACAGTGACTTTACAGTCTGTAATGCATCTTATCTATATCTATTTTACCGAAACCAAAGTTAAAAATGTACAAACTCGCTAAACATGCCCATAATCTCTACACTACTGCTGAGAAATCTGCTCTGTTGCACCACAAGATAAACTGTCATAAACATTAGGAGAATGTTGAGTGACAGTGATACATGTGATACACGTGACCCAAGTCGAAGCTAATTAGCCACAGGTTTGCCATCACGTTTTTATTGATGCTGAAACGGCTGAAATTGGAATCTTTCCTCTACATGTAACTAACTACTGCCCATTAATGTACATGAAGAGACACACACACACACACACACGGCCTGAACTAAAGCAAAACCAAAAGTATTCATTATCTTTTCTCCCGCTTGCCTTTTTATTTGAAGTTGTTTCTCTCCCTGAATGTGTGATTATAATTACACTGGGGAAGATGTCAAATATTGACAATCAAGAGCAGAATCTGAGAATCCATAGATCTTTTAGCTTTCTGATCAGAAAATATAGATCAAAGTAACTGTAAAATGTTGATGATGCCAAAGACTGAGAACTAGGCTACAGATAAGAAAAAGGGGAAGTCAGTCATGTTGTTGTTTAAGTAACAACCTGCAGTGCCTAAAGCTCAACACTAGAGGGTAGAAAAATGACTGAGAATGAATGACCTAATAAACTGTCTGTACACTCTTTGAAAGGAGGCTTTTCTCCATCTTATTACCCTGAAAATGGCATTAATGAAAACAACTGAGAAACTTATGAGAGGTCTGTGAGAAATTATTTAATATTTTTCTTCTTTTTGTTAAGTTAAGGTGCACGCACAGATTCGGCAGATTTATGTTGCTTTTTGAGGAGCTGACGTAACAGGTAAGATGGTAAGAAGAGAAAAAGTCTGAGTTAAAGCAATACTTACAGCGAAGAGTGAGTTTCTTGCATTGAAACTGATTCAAACACCTCTTCAGTCTGAATTTCAGCTCTGTTAGTGCAACTGGAGACATCAGTATTTTGACATTTCACTCATAGTCTGCAACTTCTCTCTATATCTATTCTGCAACTCCAATATGTCGAGGTGAGCTCGGAGCCATGGTTTAATGTAAGACATTGTGGTTTAACTCTCCAAACAGTAATATTATGTTTGCTCAAAGAGTATTTTCATCATAAAAGTGAACACAAGAATCATTTCAGTCCTCTGTCAGCCCTCAGAACAGTCTTTTACTCTTTTCTTGACTGGCAAACAGTTAAGCCTTCAAGAGCAGAGAGAGGGAGAGAAAAGGAAAGAAATAAAGGGGGATGTCTGGGTAACTTCAATAGCCTCTCTGTGTCCATCTAATATGGAGGGCTAGCATGCTGGGAGTTGGCCCTTTCCATTCAGACAGACCCCAAACTCATAAAGACCTCTTCTATGGCCCCCAACCTGAAACCCACCCACCAAAGCCCTCGCTGGTATAGGCCCCTTCCATGGGAACTTGCAATCTGCAACGTAATCCCACTTTGGCCCCTGGAGAAGCCTTTCCAAACAAACCATGTGAGTCCTAATACCCAGAGCTTCACAAGTGGCTCCTGGCTAGGCCTGAGCTCCACCACCACCAACAACTTGGCCCTCCTTCTCCTTTTTTTCTCATTCTCCAGCTTTTCTTTTTTTCCATGGATAGACGACAAAAGAAAGGGATCTCCTTCTAATTGCGTTGAAGATTGAAAAGCTGAGAGGGGTGGTGGGCGGCTACCGGGGAAAATGAGACGGAGGCTCTGCAGGCAACGGGGGACTGTCAGTCTGGCTTTGCCCGCCCTGGGTGTGCGGTAGCTGGGATAAAGGAGCTGGCAGGACAGCCTCCTCTGCAGAGCTGGGCTGAGTGGATCAGAGCGGAGGCGGGCGACTCCCAGGGCCCGGCTTTACAACTCAGGCCAAACGCGGGACTCTGAGAATGTAGAGGAGCTGAAGCAGCTCTGCTGGAGGCCCTCTTCACACATGGGAAAGGACGTCTGGTCTTCACAACTGGGATTCAGAAACCATAGGCCGCTGAGAACAGTGTGTCCAAGCCAAGAAGGAGTATCTCACAGAGGGAGGCAGATACATCGTGCGTTGGTAGGCATCCAAACCTTCTGCCCCTGTAGCAACAGTCCAGCCACTGTTGATCAGTGTGGTGGTAGATGATGAAGTGTGTGAACACACAGTTGGGGTGGTCCGTGACCTTTGGATCTGTTGCTATGACATGCTGAGTAACTAATAACACTCGCACGCACACACACAGACACACACCTTGACCTCTGCACTGTGCTTTGCCACTTATACACACCTCTTTCTCTCTTTCTGCCATCACCCAGAGCAGCAGCTCCTCTGAAGCTCGGTGAAACAGTTTGTCTTTTCAGTTTTTGTTAGTGTAAAGCCTTAAATGGGACAGGGTGAAATATACTGAATTAATTCAAGCAATAAAGGTTTTGTTTTTTCAAGGTGTGACAAATGCAAAATCAAGATCAGTGCCCCACAAAAATTCTAAATGCAATACTGTTTGTTTGTTGTACTTTATACTGTCTGCCTTTGCCTGCTAATAATTCTTTTTTAACAATAATACAACACTGACACCTTTGCAAGCTTTTTTTTTTTTTTTTTTTTTTTTTCGTTATTGCTGTTGTTTGTTGATATTGCACATATATGCTGCATAGTTTTAATACAGAAAACTACTTTTAGTTCATGTTTTGTCAGTTCATGTAGACAGAAAAAAAAAAGGATTAAAATCATCGCTCATCTTGCTTTGGTCATGTGACACTGCCGCTTCCATTCACTTCAATAATGGGAAAAACAGGTTGTAAAGACATCAGTCCACAAAGTGTATTGTATCGTCTATAATATGAAAGCAAAATCTGATGAAAAATGTCCTTATTATGTTTTGGTTTGAGCACCTAACACATCATGCTTAAGTTCAAAGATTCAGTGTAAACAGGTCCTATCCTGTAGGTGTGTAGTGACATGAGATTCAAAGGATTTGGGCCTAACTAGCTGCAGAAAGTTCTCTGAGTCTCCCCTAGCTGACCTCCTTTCATCACTCCATCCCTCTGCCTTTCTTCTTTTTAATACAAATCAGCCACTCAATGCCATGCACATGTTTTAGTGTTATTTGAACTCTGGCAGAGAACTTCAAACAGCTTTTAAAGTGAACAGAGTTTATTCCTCTCTTGCTCTCTTTTCCCTTTCTTTCTCTTTTTGAAAGAACACAGCCGTACTTCCAAGTACACCTGATCAGAAGGTCGAGAGATGGGGATTATGATATGCAAATGAGGCTTTGTTATCAGCGTTGACATTTGTTATAAAGCTGAACAGAGAAGAGGTAACATGAAAAGGTGGTAACTCACCCCCCTCTACCCTTTTTAGCATAACCTCCCCTCTCAAACACATTGGCCTACCTACAAGCTCCATTTTTTCTTCTTTTTTTTCCCCAATTAGATCAAAAGGTTACACACAACAAAGAAAGGCCTGTGTGGAAAAGAGAAAGCACGCTGTACACACTTCTGTGTACTTTTACACAGTCAAGACTATTGATTAGTCAACTCTCCCAAAGGTGATGGGGGCATATCTGTATGTGTGCGCAGCATGTTGTTAATGCACACGTGAGAGGTGATGGCTGCGTTCAACCGTGTCCTGATGAGGTTGTCGTCTCTTGTGCTGTTTAGGCAGAACGGAGGACTTACCGCAATTACCAAACGCAGTAGAAACGCTTTCATGTCTTCTCCCCTGCCGTGACAGGATAAGAACGAGGACTCACAAATACACACCCACACACACACACACACACACACAGGCATAGAGTACATTGAGAGATTGAGTCGTCTTCCTTTCAAACACACACAGAAACATGCATATGGTTGCCCCCCTGTTCAATCTGCATACAGTTGAGTTCAAAGGAGTCCAAGCGAGGTGGCAGCCTGTGCTACTTTTCCAGCTATTAGCTTGGTGCACCATCTGCACTGATCTGGTGAGGAGTGGGTTTTATGAACTTCATAAAGGGATGGTTATTAGAGCATCAGAGTGGAGATGGACTGTCTGGTCTTTGAGTTTAACAGCAGGGATCCTGAGAGCTTTGATGTGAATCACGCTGTTAAATAACTTTTGAGAGGTAGAGGGAGCTAGTGAAACCTCACAGAAGACCACGGCCCTGTTATATAAGAAATAATTGACCCACTTTGATTTTTTTCTTCTTCTTTATTTCCGTGTTTAAACTAAAACTGGAGTCACAATTTATTATGTTCCCTTATTTAATAAAATCCTTGAGTGCTGGCCTTAACTTGCAAAATGATGTCAAGTAACAGTTTAAAATGACAAAACACATTTAAAATGAGTGTGTTATTTATTTAAAATGACTGTGCTGTCCAGTGTCTGTGTTGTTTGTTGCTTTTCCTCTGTCTTTGTCCTCTTTCCACTCACCCCAGCCGGTCGAGGCAGATGGTCGCCTACCCGGAGACTGGTTCTGTCGGAGGTTTTTTTTCTTCCGTAAAGGAAGTTATCCCTCCCCGCCGTCACCCTGAGCTTGCTCTTGAAGATTTTGCCGGGTTTCTTCTCTGTGTAGGATTTTTAAGGCCTTGACCTGAATTTGTGGAGTGCCTTGAGAAAATCATGCAAATAAATACAACTGAATTGATTTGAATTGAATATGTTAAATAGAGTGCATAAATGATACAAGATGCACAGAATTTCAGTAAAAACAGGTACAAACCGAAGATGAAATCTTAAATTCACCAAAGGGCTGTGTTCATTTTTAGGGTGTTTTGTAAAGAGTCCCAGATAGTTGAAGCAAAGGAACTAAAAGCAGATCTTCCAAGCGCAGTACAAACACGAGGGACTTGCAGCAAAATACGCAGAGGACCAATCCAATAAAGGTAATAAATTATAAATAAATCACACCAAAAAATATCGCATCAACTGACCTGAAGTCTGTAGTTTCTCTGTGTGTGCTCACTGTGGCCTGATGGTGGTGCTGCTAATCTACAACTACTACTCATTTCCAGAAGAGGAGATGTTTCTGTCCAAACAGACGCAGAGGACAACGGTCAAATCAGAGTTGGGAAAGGAAAATTATAACTAACGCACACACACACAAAGCGACATAGAACGACATCATAGAAAACATGCAAAGTCTTGATGATGTGGGCACAACAGACGCTCCAAAAGGCTCGACGGAGCATCTTGCATCCATTCACTCAGCAGTAAATTTAACTGACTTTAAACAGAAAACACGGTGCACAACAAGCCCATTCACCCCCACCAACTCCAACCCAACAGCATTTCAGCGTAACTAGAAAAATCAAACCATATGCACACGTTAGCGTGTCGACACAGAGGAGACACGCACAAAACAGGAAAAAAAAAAACAGTAGACAGTAAGACAATGTATGGAATTAAATGAAATATACTCTCCTGTCCACTTTATGTGTAATTAACCAATCATCAGTAGCTGTGTCATACTGTAAGTGTCTTCTACTTGATGGAAAATTACTCCCTGGAATAAACCAATTGACCAATTGGATTTACAGGTCAAATATGGCCTCGTTATTCTTCTGAATATTATTCTGATTTGTTTAAGCTTCAAATTGAGTTGCACCACCATCCACCAGACGGATCCGTCCTCCAGGCAGATGAATCAAAACAAATGATGATCTTGATCAATCGTGTCTACAGGTTGATGTAGCAGACTCACGTCCTCTCAGTGGGGATGCAAGACTCACGTGGGTCCAGTTTTGCCCTCGGCCCGGTAGGTGGCAGCCTGTTCAAGCAAATATAACGAGCTCAGACCAGCCGAAATTCGCTAGAATACCAACAAAAAAAAAAAAAAAAATCCTGCACAGTTGGTTGAGCTGATGTTGGGGTAGGCTGTGCTGTCTGCTGTTTAAATTTAAAAAACAAACAAACAACATCTTTATCAAAACTTGCTGTAGCTGTGAACACACTAACAAAACCATACACCTGGATTTGCGTTATTACCTGCCGACTACGTGCTCATCCGTAGCCTCTATAATAATGCCGTTTGTGGAGGGAAATCCGCCTCTTTAGGCATACTGCAACGCCATGACGCAATTCACACTCTCCTGCTGCAATACAATAAAATATGAATCAGTGTGCCGTCGATGGGATGCCTCTGTGGGTGTAAACATCATTTAAATGGTGAGGAGGAGGAGGAAGCAGGAGGAGGAGGACGGGGGAGCGGGTGGAG
>JAPQRN010000026.1:15957100-15977488 GCA_037367275.1 Coranthus polyacanthus
CTTTACATTTCCATAGCAGCATGAAACGACGCTAAATCTTCATATATTTGGTCTTTCCATTTGGACGGAGAGGAGAGCAGAGTGGCCCTGCTTGCTTTGATTAATTGGATGAGTGTTGTCTCTGTGCCAGACTCCTCTCCTCTCCTCCGTCCTCTCCAGAGAAAACCCAACCTAAAACTATATGTCAGCAAACATTGCACAGTTTAGTCAGTCTGTATGTACTGACCACAATGTTTTTGATATAAATCACAACTGCTTCTCTATCTCTATGTAGCTGTCTGTGAGCCTTATGAAACGTTCAAACAACTATAGCGACAGGGTGCTGTAAACTGCAAAATTATTCATTGGACCCTGTATGTGTTTGCCACAGTGAATCTGAATGTGAGAGGTTTTATTTATGTGCCTTTCGACTTGTATTAATTTGGATAACTGTAATGTAAGCACACCTAACTAGGGCTGTCGTGATTATTACACAATTGCCTTAATGAAAGTTTTCTGGTTAACTGCAAATATTTTGCATAATCGTGATAATTGTCTCCATTCATCGGTATAAAAACAACAAGAAATGTCCATTTTCCATCCTTTTCCACCGTTTGAGGTTACACTGCAATTTTTGAAATGCATAAATGCATTTTTCATTTACGTGTTCCAGCGCTCAGTGCCTCTTCTTCTTCATAGGGTTTGCTGCGTTTGCATAAATAAACTCATGTTAGGCTTGTATTATACAAGTGGCATAGACTCTAAATACTGTTAAAAATAATGTTTCGATAACCTAGTGCTGGGTCAAAAATGTTTTCGGAATCAGTCATGGGTTGTTATGAACCAGGTTGGATTATGGGGTTCATGTTACATAATGTTTTCCGTTACCCACTCACTCGCTGACTTTTTTCACTGAAGTAACTCCCAGAGATAGGCTGGATCTCTCATGAAACAACTTACCAGCTGTCTTGCGACGCCCAAGAAAATTGGCAAGAAGCTACCTAATATATTTGATGATACATTTCCACAAAGAATGAAATACTATTGGCGCACACTGACGTACTGTGGGGCTAACGCTAGCTAATGTGAGCTAGCTTGTGGAAGTTCAGGTCCGGTTAAGTCTGATTCAACAAAGAAAGTCTGCAAAGAATAGCGAGCCTTGATTTCAGGTCGCGTCGCCAACCCAATGCACTGGGTTGTGATGACCATTTTAGGTACATTTTCCTGTGCCTCTTTTGTCATTTGGCTGTACTCTCCTGAATCCTGACTCAGAAAACTTGGATCCATCTTTCTCTGTTCACCCACATTGACCTCCACAATGTTGCAATCTGTCCTTCAGGCTTTGATGACACTTCCATCTCTGCCGCTGTGTCTCTTTACTTATTTGTCTCCTCCCGCTTACCTCCTCTCCGTCACTTTCTGTCGTCTGCTTCGTCCTCCCCCTTTTCACTCTCTTCTCTTGCCATTCTGCCATCTTTAAGTGAATTCCACTTCAAAAGCTTGTCTCTGAAAGGTCGTCCGCAGCCTCGACAGACCCCCCATGGCTTTCCATCTTTCTCCTTTTTGTTGCTCTTTTTTTCCCCCCCTCTGTCTCTCTCTTTTCTTGTTCGATCTGCTGTGCCCTATAGCATGGCCATGGCAAAACCCACAAAACACGCACACAGACACACACATACTCAAAATGACACAACCAAAAACCCATTGAGGCACAGCCAAGTGAGTGGCTGGCTGGGAAAGTCAAATACTCTGTCATTCCATCCCAACAAATACAATCTCTGGAGATGCAGTGCCAACCAAAGAGCCCCGAGGGCCGCTGAGGCTTTCTCAGAAATGCAGACAATCACACAAGCTAACTGCTCTGTTGTTTCTCTCTGCCCCTCCTTCCTCCATTACAGGGCTTTTTATTTAAGCCCAAAGCCTGGAAATAAGAGCGACTCTGTTTGTGTGTGTGTAAATAGTATATTTGTGTGCATTTCTTTCTGTTCATGGGTGTGTATATGTATGTATGTATGTATGTATGTGCTCGCCGTCCCCTGTCTGTTTGATAATGCTAACCAGGGATGATGGACTCTATGCGATGTGGAAGAATAAACAGGCACAAGAAGCCAATAACAACATGAGGCCTCATTCAGTGAAATCGCAGCATGATGAATGACTTTGGTTCTGCTATGCTGAGACTATACAATAGATGTCTTGTTGTTGTGATCACTGGAGCGCAGCTACTCTGTTGTCTGATTATGGTCTGCATATTGTAACGCTTGGTGAGGGGAGGAGGGTGTGCTGCATATATGTAAGTAGTTTTGAAATTTCGGAACAAATTCAAAATGGTACCAGGTCTGGGTTATATGACAAATATCTCGTATCCTGATATTTGTCATTTCAGATGCAGATACATCACAATATCGTACATTTTCTGTAAATTCAACAAATAAATAAGGATTAATATACGCATAATATGAAAAAATAGACATTTTACCTCACACATTGCATCCCTTTTTCACACCATCAGCGTAAATTCACAGAAGTCAGTATTTTTATGGGAACAATATGTTATGTGAAAGTAGACACTCATAATGATGAAAGCTGTTTTGGTTTTACAGCCTGCAACTTTACTGTTCTGGTTCGGTCTCTGTGCTCTTATTAGCATCAGCAGTAAACAAAAACATTCACATAAACCCGCTGAACACTACCTGGCCAGACAGACAGATATTAGAGACTTTCTAGTGAACATAGTGGAGCATTTAACAAGGGTGCATGCTCCTAAGTCAACAAAGAACTAAACTTAATGTAGATTAAAATAAAATAAATTATAATAGGTCACATTAATCAGTTTTCCTCCCATTGGTGATGGTATTCCACCACTGCTAGCAGCAGCCATGCTGTTCCTGTTCTTTCCTGTCTCATCTTCACTCATCTTAACAAGCATTTAGTCACCTGCAGTCTGCCCCTCGTGGAGGACAGAGTCAAATACAGCTGAAATGTTGACGACCCGTCTCCTCAAGGCTCTGCTCTGAAGTAACCCATTAATCATGTTGCCATAGTCGGGGTGAATGAGTGATTGGGGTACGGGTAAGACAGAGAGAGGCCAGGCCCGAGAGCGCCTCAGTCTGTCAGCTACAGCCTTGCATAATGAGGGCTAATGGATCGGGGTGCATGGACATACCTGTCCATTCTACTCACATTAGGATGAATGGAGAGCTGCAAGGCTTTTCTCTTCTGTTATGTGCTCTGTGTGTTTAGAGCATGTTTGGAGAATTCTGAAGTTATTTCACCATAGTGGGGATGTTCATTCCCAGGTGTTTCTCAAAAATGTGAGGTACTTGTCCTTTCCTTGAGTACTTCCATGTTATACCGCTTTGTGCTTCTCTACACTACACCTCTACACTACATCTCAGAGGCAGATATTGTACTTTCCTCATCCCCTTCCAGTTCAGTGTAAACTGAAGGAGTGTTCCTTCAGGGGTTGAGAAAATTCTCCTACTTGTTAAGTTAAATAAAGTCTTTAAAAACCCTCTTGCATTAGCTGGAAAATGCTTTGTCACGAAAGCTGAAAACGGGTGATTTTCCGAGCTCATGGAAAGTTGACTTTTTAGAGGTATGTGGTTTTGACAGGATGGTGATGCTACAAACATGTGATGATGTTTGAGCTCATTCCATTGTTGTAGTGTTTCTGTTGTTATTAAGTGTGTGCTTTTTTTGTGTCTCTCTCCCAGGCTGTGAGCCCTGTGCAGGGTGGTGATGAGCAGTCAGGGCAGCAGCAGGGGAAGTGGCCAGCATGCGGACACGCCTCCCCCACGTCACGCCCCTGGACCCAAACTGCAGGTGCAGCGCTCCCTCTCTCGTGACACCATCACCATCCACTTCTCCGCCCTGGGGAAAGAGGAAGATGATGAAGAAGAGGAGCTTTATGGAGTGCCCGTTGAATCTGCTGAAGTGAAATCTGGGCAGGATGGAGCAGGGGGTCTTGAAGCTTCAGGGGGCGATGACCCCTCTGTTGCAACAGGCTTGGAGGCAAAAGAGGAGCTGCTGTTTGAATCCTCTGGAGAGGAAAGCGTCTCTGGAGCTGCTGTGCTCCCTGTGTCATCCACCACCCTGTCTGTGCAACCCTCAGACCCTCACCCACACACGCCCTCTCCAGCCATGACTATAATCCCTACCTCCACCCACTCCCACCTGACCTCCCCCCCTAATGCCAGCTCCTCCTGGCCCTCTGACCGACCCTTAGCCAATCCCCCATCCACAAGCTCCAGCTCCTCCTCCCCTTGCAAGTCTGCGGCGCTGTCGTCCTCCAAGCCTTTTCTTAGCTTGGTTAGGTCCTTGTCCAATGATGTTGAGTCTCGAGAAACCACAGCTGTGCCCACTACAGTTGCACCAACACATGCACGCCACAGACATTTAATGAAATCATTTGTGAAGTCTCTCTCCACGGACACTTCAAAGGCTGAAAACCAAGAAGGGCCTCTTCACCACTATGTTCATCATCCCCCTCATCAGCAGCAAATACAACCATCCCAACGCCCTCCACCTCGCAACATGCAGCTCTTCAAACAGTTTTCCCAGCCACGCTTATGCTCTAGCCCTGTCATTGTCAGTCAAGCAGGTGGTGACTCCAAAACAGCCCCCTCCTCCCCAATTATGTCCCCAGATGGTAGGTCCTTTTTTAAGGTCCAGGAGGTGGAGGCTAGAATAGAAGACACCAAGCGGCGGCTGTCGGAGGTGATGTCAGACCCTCTGCAACTTTTTAGTAAGATCATGGGGGATGAATCTGGCGTTGGAGCGGCTGGGAGCACCACTCATCGTGCCAAATCTCTGTCCTCCAGTGCTTCCGAGCTCAGTGGAGTGACAGCAGTGAATGGACATGCTGAAGGTAACAACAGCTATAGCATTAAGGAGGAGGAGATGGCAGAAGGGGAAGAAGATGAAGAAACTCCCACAGGCAAAGGCCCTGACTCTGTGTTTTTCTCTTTCCCATCACTGGCGCCAGCTCCGTCCCTCCCCCAGACATCCTCTTCCACTCTCTCCAAGTCTCCGTCTCTCACTCTGGGCCGCTGCTCTATGTCGGCCCTGGTAGCTCGACAAGAAGACGAGGACTTCTGTGAACTGTACAGTGAGGACTTTGACATATGTACTGATACAGAGACACCAGACGGGGATTACCCCGGGTCCCGGCAGCCCCATACTGGTAGCACAGGATTGTGTAGTGAACTTGACACAGAGGAGGAGGATAGAGATGGGCAGGAGGTAGACACGGTGCCTGTGACTGCCCTCATCTTCTTAACACAGTTAGTGTACTGGTATTTAGTCCTTCCAGTGCCACCTTACATGTGTGCTGTGGCACATGGAGTAGTAGCTGGTTTCATGCTGGCCATCCTGGTTCTTTGGCTGTCCTCTTCTCGACATTCCTCCTCAGCGACGGGAAGAGGCAGACGAAGGACAGAGCACTGGAATGTGGCCCAGTTGGATATCAAAGAACCGGGCATATTTAAGGTGAGACAAAACAGCATGGGTAGTTTGTGCCCATTGTTGTATGACTTCAAAATGTAAAATCGTTTTCCCCAACTCTTCGTGGGCTTTTGGCTTTTGTTAACGGGTTTTCTTCCTTCACAGGTTGTACTATTAACATTAAATTACAGTGTCTGAAAAATACATTTTTTGCAAAAGTTTGTTCTTCTGTTTTGCTTTACAGCAGTTGGCATCAAGAAAGTTTGTTTTGTCTGTTTTTTTGTCTTTAGTTTATGATTTTTGCACTGTCACGCTTCAGTGGTGATGGCAAGAATAGCATGCATCCCTGTATTTTTATTCAAGTGAATCAGTAATGAATTACACACATGCATGAATCGTACATCTGCACAGTGGCTCAAGTGTCGCGTTGGTTTCCTCTGGTTTCTTCTGCTATCAAAACCTTGCTCTTGACCAAGGCACTGTACTAGGATAGATCAAATGCAGAGCTAAAAAAACAACAAGAAAATTGGTTATAATGCCTAATTTTATACATCATCCATGATTATGATACAGTAAAATAGACATACATTGCAAGACATATCATATTGTTAATATTTTGGAGTCCCCCCCCCCAAAAAAAAAGGGGGAAAAAAAGCACAAATTCTGTTTTCAGATGTCTTGTCGCCCTCACTCTCTTGTAGTTCGCACCCAGGTTATCACAATGCATTTACCTCATAATGCCTTGGCAAGTGAAAATGCCATTTGGTGCACAGAATACTAAACCTCTAAAATATCGTACTCTAGCTGTGTTCATATGCTATTATGAATAAGTAGGAAGGATTGTGGTCCCCCGAGAGCTTTTGTTTTGTATCTTTAGACTATATTCTTCACTCTATCAATTTAACATCCTTACGCACCAGCCAAGCACTGAAATTTCCCCTGTTGTTTCAGCTGAATTGCCTTTGCTCACAGAGAGTCCTTTGGGACTGATAAGGCAGGAGTTTCACTGAGAATTAGAAGTTTCACTGTACAGCCTCGTGGGGTCCAGCAGCAACATATCGAGGATCTGTTACACTTTTTCTCAAGTGACGACTGCAGGTCTTACCTCAAAAACACACACTCTTCCTGTTCTTAATTAACCTCACCCAGTGCTACAAAAACAGGGAAAAGTAGGATTGTTTAGCCATTTGCCGGAACTTATGTAAGCATGTGTACTTAAATTTGTGTGTCTTAGTTGTTACAAAGCTGTTGCACAGACGAGCCTTGTGGCTAGAGGGCACAGCTGTTCCAAGGGGAGCTCTGCGGTCATGCAGAACATAATATACACATAAATGATGGACCCTAGAGCACACAAGTGCAGGGGTACTGTGGGGACAAACGCTCCTCACTGTCTTCCTTTTTGTTTGATGTTTGTTTAAATGCTGCAAAGAGAAAAAAATGAACCAGTTGACTCTGTCTGTCGCAGGGCTGGATGAATGAGATCCACTGCTATGACCCCGAGATGTACCACGCCACCCTGACCCACTCTGTTTACGTCCGTTTGGAGGGCTCCGTCTTGCGCCTGTCAAAGCCCAACCGGAACATCTCCCGCCGTGCCACTCACAACGAGCCTAAACCTGACGTCACTTACATTAGCCAGAAGATCTACGACCTGACTGACAGCAAGGTGCGGATGCTTTGGGTGCATGCGGGGAATGAAGTTGCTGTTTTGTCATGTATTTGTATGCAGGTTTGTGAAATAAGAAGGTTTGTAGGACAAGGGCGCAGATGCTAATGTATTAGTGTGTGTCTCTTCCGGTCAGCCAGTGTATTTGTGTGCTTGACAATGAGCTTAACGGACAGTGACATCAAGCACACGTCGCCTCATATTTGTCTTTGCCTGAGTGTATTCTTGCTAATAGGTCATGTTCAGTGACAAAGCAACTCAGAGTCACATACAGTGTGTAAACATGGAGTGAATATCTCAGGTCGCTGACCCTAGACACACAGCTGCAGGTCTTGTGTATCATTTTGCTGACTCTTTGGTTTTGTGCGTCTGAAGGCAGAGAACAGTAGGAATCAGTCTGTCATGTTGGTATATCATGAGTATATCATGGAATGTGGTTATCCTCATAATATAGCTATTCTCATGTTTTTATTAGAAACACGTTTGTGCCCCAGGAATTCAATTATTTTATACGTTTGTTTTTATATGTTGTTGTAGATTCTATTTTTTAGTGTCATTGGGAAAAAAAAAAAAAACGCGGTTATTTATTGAATTTTGTCTGAGAGAAAACTAGACTTCTGCACTTCCTTTTGGCTCTGTTTTCAGGTTTTAGAAAATCTAGTCCACGATGATTCACAGATGTTTTTAGAAGGGAGTTTATAAAAACAGGTGATCAACAGCTGTAATGACCAATAGCTGTTAAGTCTCCATCATACATGACTCTATTGCTCAGACTCTGTGGCTCCCAAGACAAGCTATATGGCAGCTACCCTAACCATAATATTTTGGCTTCAGTTTCCAAAGTGGCATCAAACAGCATCATGTTGTTTATCTATCTATATATGAGTCTGTTGCGTCATATGTTCAGTCTAAAAAAAGTATTTTCTTTGTCTCCTTGATGACAACAACATCAACAAAACTGACACTACTTATGATTATTAAATGTGAACTTGTTTGATTTTTACATACAGATCTACCTGGTGCCCCAAAGCCTGGCAAGGAAGAGAGTGTGGAACAAAAAATACCCAATTTGCATCGAGCTGGCGAAGCAGGAGGACTTCATGTCTAAGGCCCAGGGAGAGAGACCCGAGTCTGGGGAGGACAAACTCACAGGGCTTGGTGAGAAGGTTGAAAAACTGGACAAGTGCGAGAAAGCTGAAGGATCGGCAGAGGAACCCAAAAGACCAGCTTCTGGGGGAGGGGACCTGACAATCTACCTGTTTGGGAGGACAGGTCGGGAAAAAGAGGAGTGGTTTCGGAGGTTTCTGCTTGCATCTCGGATGAAGTCAGAGGGGAGAGGCAGTAGTCTGCCTGCCATCTGCAAGAGTGGTGAGTGGTACAAAATACACAAGCTGTATACAGCTTGCTCACTCCTTTCACTCACACCTGTGCACACATCACTTCCCACAGTCAGAATCACTATTCTTTTGAGTATGTTACTGCACAGCCATCAGATCTGTGCATAAGCCCCAGCTTAGGGAATGCCAATCCCCTCAAGTGAGCGAACAGATGAGTGTGAATGGGTCAGCAGGATTACATGCACAGAGAAGCAGCATATTATAGCATTGGTCTCCACGGTGGGCTATAAGCCTGTAAGGATATGGGACAATTCAAAAGGAAACACTAGTACTGTGAGGGCCCAGTCATTGAGGCATCATTACTGAACATATTCATTTATATTATATACTTTATAAGCTGTTTTATAGATACAGTATGTACAGTAGTCATGTTGAGAATTGCTATTTCTCTGCAAATATGAGTCATAGAGAGGAGTCATCCAGTGTAAAGCACGCTCAGTGTTGCAGGATGCTGTGAGAAATGAATGCAAAATAGATGCTAATTATTGGGTTGAGTATGCATTATGTATATGAAATGTGCATTGATTGGAATCAATGAAATATGTTCTTGCAACACTTCATCACATTGACCTTCCCCCTTCTCTTTACACCCTTCGTTTTTTCCTCCACTCTTAGCCTTCTTGCCCTCCCATAGCCGCAGTAGCAGCACCCAATCTGGTGGAGGCCTGGAGGCCGACAGCAGGAGCAGCAGCCGGGGAAGCTTGGATGAGCTGTCTCAGGCTCAGTCTCGCTACAGGGAGACTCCCACCACTCTCTCCTGCGTCACTGCTGGAGGGATGAAACAGAAAATGCTGTTGGACTATAATGTCTACATGGCCAAATATGTCAACCCCCAGGCGCCGCCGAGAAGCCCAACTGGCACTGACAGCCCTGGGAACAGCCCCGAGAGCAGCCCCAAAACCACCAAAAAGGTAGGACAAAGATAGACGGTGCAAAGTCTTGTCACCCACCACATCTTTCTTTACACAAAGTCTTAGATTAGAAGTTTCTGTGTGCGTGCTTTGTGGGTTTGTGATTCTTTTATGTGCTGTCCTTCAGATACACAGGAGTTCAGAAGCGCCTGTGGAGCCCGAGGCCTGGGTCAATGCTTTTTTGGGAAGGATATTCTGGGACTTCCTTGGTGAGAAGTACTGGGCCAATGTAGTCTCCAAAAAGATCCAAATGAAACTCAGTAAGATCAGGGTGGGTAGTGGTATGAGGTAGGACAAACATCTGCAACCAAAGACATTTTTTTTTTTATTTTACGAGCATTTACTGTGTCTCTCAAGTCTGTGGTTCACGTGGATTTTTTGTCTCGGTTGTGACGTCTTAGTGAAAACCGCCTTCTGTGTTTCAGCTGCCGTATGTTATGAATGAGCTGACATTGACAGAGCTAGACATGGGCTTTTCCATTCCTAAGATCCTCCATGCCTCCAAACCCTCTGTGGACCACCAAGGTAGGAATAGAAACTTTACTGGGCATGTCAAGGTTTAATAGAGATGATTATTTTTCAGCCGTCAGTCGTGTTCCCCTTCCTCTGCCGCTCCTACATTCTATATATACAAGTCGTTTATCGGCCTGCTCTTGTGTTTGCGATAGAATATATCACTCTTTGCATCACCTCTGTCTTCACCTCGCTTTCCTCTGCTTGTCTGTGTATTAAGACATTTCTCCCGACCCTCCAGTCCTCTCCTCTAGAGTCGAGTCTAGCCCCTCTGCACGCCTCGCTCTATTAAGCTACAGTAATTAAACATCACGTCTTGGGTCCCCCTCATCCATTACTGATACACTGACTCACCCGGCCCGCCGCCTGCTTTGAGCCTCAGCAAAGGGTCTGGTTCAACACACGGAGGCAATACAGAGATGTAGGGCATATGAATTCTTACAGAGGTGACGGGTTTGATGAAAAACGAGAGCAGAGAAGCTGAGGAAAAGGAAAAGAAGGCTGTTGGAGGGGTGTGCTTTAGTCTGTCTTCAGTTGTGATTATAAGTTAAAAAGCCAAGGAATTGTTTATGTTTTCAAAATCAAGCCTTTCTCCTAAATTCCTGTAGATTGTATTTATCTTATTTAGTCCAAAGACGGTTTAGTCTTGTTGAATCTCACATTTAATAGTAGTACCTTTGCTGTCGAGTTATAGGAGCCAGTCATGATTCATTCTCCTGGCAGCCACATTTTCACAGCTGAGTCTGCACTGCTCATTAATGTGTTCTGTCTGAACCTATACACCCACAGATTTACTCACAAACCCTCATCAGTTGATCCCAGCACATAATTAGTCTTTGAGGAACTGTATCTCATGGAGAGCTGCAGAGCAGGATGCATGTACGTGGATGGCAACATACTTGAACTCATTTGCTCTAGAGACCAATTTTTCTTGTCACAGCAGTGATCAACTTGACAACTGTGTCTTCCTAATAATATTAGGAAGACGCAGTTTGATTTATTACAGCATTTTTTAATGCATGTAAGCCTGGAGTTGTAGAGTTGGGCATTGTTATTGTAATTATATATCAACTATTTAACCCGGTAAGTAGATGTTGTACACATCTATCAGTGGCTTCCTCTATTATTTTGACAAATAATTTAACTTGAACTTTTTAAGTGGAATTGTAGTAGTGTGGTTGATGCAGAGAAAAAAATGGATGGAATGTTTACAACTTACATATAAAATTACCACTAATGAAAATGTACTGTACTACAGTGTAAATTAATGACAAGAATGTACTATAGCAGAGACGAACTTCCAAAGTAGATGGATTTCTAGAATCTGTAACTGCAGATCTGCATTTTCACCAGTGATTTGTCTCTCTCAGAATGCTGAAAATAAAATACCCAAACGCGTTAGGAAATCATATTTTTGTCATTAGCAGGAGAAGGTCAACAAGGTATTAGAAAAATAAGAACGCACCTGCATTTCAAAAATGGCAAACGTTAATGAAGTATTATCGGAGCATTGATCGGACAGTGTCGGAGGAGAATTTCACATGGTCTGGAACTCAATTTACGAAACACAAAATCAAACAAAAAAATCATTAACGAACCCAATGTTTGGTTATTAACTTGCTTTGTTTGTCTCTGTGGGATAATAGAAACAAGACCAAATATTTGAAAAAATGAAAATGACGTAGAGAAACATGTTGAAATATTCCATGCGTTATACTAAGACCCCTTGCAATAAAGTAAAAACTGGTTAATAACAGTATTTGAGAAAAATGGAAGTAGCATATACTCATCTCAGTAAATTCCCTTCCGTCTTTATGACCAAGAAAGAAAGAAACCTAAGCTATACTACCATAACTTGGAATATTCAGTGTCATAATATTGCTGTTACAGTGATATACCTCCCAGCACATGCATGTGTCAGCGGTGCAGATATGTCAACCTCTGCAAAATTAATTGGCCGGTCCAGACTGTCTCTCCATTCTGTGCCTCGTTCCAGACAGAGACAATGAGACGCTGTCTAACGTGGTCTGACTTAATGCTGTTATTTAGCTTCTCCCTGACACTGCTGCCACACACGTACAAATCAATGAGCATTTATGGAGAGTGGCAAACGAAGAGGAGAAAGGACTGAGGCACAGCAATAATAAACAGCACTTATCAGTCTCAGTTGTTGAGGTTCGAATTCATTGAGCAAACAACGGGGGATCGAAATCAAAATCGTTCTCCTTTTTGCGTCCCGGTGAGTGGGATGTGTAAACAGGAAGTAACCTAATGAACTCAGCCAATAAGAAGGTGCCAGAGCCCCAAGGTTGACCTTTTCGGGGTTTGTTAGATGATAGGCCCCCTTCCTGTTACTCCTGTAGGGGACTTCACAGCAATTACAAACCAGGCAGGAGATTCTTGTGTATTCTCTGAAATTGCATTAATTTAATGGGCTGCTGAAAAAATGGTGTCTGTCCTTCACCGTCTCTTTAGGTCTGTGGTTTGATCTGGAGGTCTCCTACACGGGGTCCTTCCTCATGACACTAGAGACCAAGATGAACCTGGCTCGTCTGGGGAAGGAGGGCGAGGGGCTGGGAGAGCACGGGAAAGAATGGTGAGGCTTTCAGTGACACTCTTTTAAAGTTTCTGATAATGCTTATGAAACTGATATGCAGTCAAAACGATTTAGAGAGTGATGCTTCACAGCTTGTTGTTATTCTTCTATGTTTGATTTTGTTGTTTGGTGATCTACATACTCAGTGTTTGGGCCAAAATAATATCCTTGAAGGATTAGCTTTTTTTTTTTTTTTTTTTTTTTGCTAAACAAACGGCTCTGAGCTGGATGTTAATTGGGTAGATTTGCATATAGAGCCATATTAGTTGTTACATCTGTTTTTCACAAACCCTACCCTTTTTCTGTTGGCTCTTCCTCCCCTCTCTTCATATACCAATCCTCTCTCTGGATGCTTCCCACTGTGGACTTGTCCAATAACGGGTGAGTTTGGGAATGGATGCCCGTAGATGCCTGTCACTGAAACAATACATTTAATAGACTGATTGATTTGGAGTTGTTATAGCGTTGAAATTATTTGTTATTATTTAGTGTTTTAGTTTTGTTTTTTTGGTTTCATCTTAGTTTTATGTGCATAAATATTTGTATTTTTATTTTGAGGGATTATCTGGCTTTTGTTGAGTTTTTACTTTTTCAGGAATTATGAGGAACGCCTTGATTTCTAGAAGCTGAAACAGGAAGGATGAACGAATGCATGACAGCAAATATGACTTGACGGTCTCATACTGTGCAAAGCCATTTCTTTCTTGTGCACCATAACATAACATTGGGGGGAAAACAGAAATGAAGCTGATTCAATCTGCAATTCAATTGTTTTACTTCATGCTGCATTGTTCGTTGTAGTTTTTACTTTGTTTTTGTGTTCATAAAGGTTCATAAAACCTGTTTTTTATTTCAGCTAACAAAATGTTTTTTTTTCACTGCTAGTTTTAGTTTTGTCTTCCTTTTCGTTAATCATAATAACCCTGATTTCTAGTGATTTGATTATTACCATTGTAGTATAGACTGGCAAAACAAAGAGATGCATTTTATGAAATGCTTATGTTACTGTTGGGGCTTGACTTTGCAGCAATAAGTGCATGTTGTTTGTGTGTGTAACAGGTCCAGGCCAAGAACATACTGTCTAGCAGACAGTGATGAGGAATCTTCAAGTGCTGGCTCATCAGATGAGGAGGATCCCCCAGAACTCCTCAGTGACAAACCCATTCTGCCTGGAGGCGAGGGGTGAGCAAATGGCTTTTTACAACATCAGCACGACTCTAGAATTTAAAATGGGCAGAAACAGATTCACATTACAGTGTTTGAGCAGAATGTTCTGCCCTTTTACTTCACCTACCCACCCACTCAGTCCCACACGTTTGAAAGCTTACTGTTGATTTAATGTAGCAGTCGGTCACTCTCCTCCATCGTGGGTGCTGAGTAGCAGGAGATGCTGTTATGAATAAATTATGAACCTGACTCACTCCTTGCCTCCCCTCCTCCTTCTCTGCTCACGTAGCTATGTGGGAGGCCACAGGCCCAGCAAGATCATGCGTTTTGTGGACAAGATAGCCAAGTCAAAGTACTTCCAGAAAGCCACAGAGACGGAGTTCATTAAGAAGAAGATGGAGGAGGTGTCTAACACACCCCTGCTGCTCACTGTGGAGGTGCAAGAGTGCCGCGGGACACTGGCTGTCAACATCCCACCTCCCCCCACTGACAGGATATGGTACGTTCACTTCCAGGGAGGAGTACATTGAAAACTGTAGGATGGAATCAGTGAATTTATGGGAGTAATGGCTCGAGAATATAACACTGCACCCTCTGGTGGTCAAATACAAACATGCCTGCAGTGATGGAAATATGAAATGTTAAATGCCTGTAGGCTAAGTTTACTGAACATTCATGAAAATGAGGGCACAAAGTAGGGCTGGGTGAAAAAAAACATATAAAAGATATAGATATAAATCTCAATATTTTTTTCTGGGTTACATTTCAGTTGAAAGCCAAGGCCATACAAGATGTCACAAAAACACTAACTTTGCAATGTCAGTAAAACACTTTACTCCTAAGGTTTAAAGTGGACTAACTGAACGCTTTTAGTGCTGACACATTAACGATTCTCTATTATTTCTAGTTTTTTTTTATTATTTCTATTATTATAATGTGGGTCTACAAGAGAGAGTGCCAAAAGCGAATCTCACGATGTCAGCTTCAAAAAATGATGTGACAATTTTAGTCCTTTACAACATCACACGCAGAACAAGTTGCGATACATCGAGTATACTCAATTTAAGCCCTAGCACAAATGTGTGTTTTTTTTAATTGCAATCCTTATCGTCTTCATTTGTGTAGCACATTTCCGCAACACAATGCTTTGTGTTGTGAGGTAGCAAACAGCAGAACAGTCAGAAACGTAGCAGAATAAATCAGAAATCTCTGCAGTTGCTGCTTTTATGACCTTATTTCACCAGTTATGTTTCCCTTGGTGGTCAGGTATGGTTTCCGGAGTCCACCTCACCTGGAGCTAAAAGCACGGCCTAAACTGGGTGAAAGGGAGGTCACCCTGGTTCATGTAACGGACTGGATTGAGAAGAAACTTGATCAGGAGTTCCAGGTATATATTGAGAAAAAAAAGGAGGAACACTGCATGCTAATGTTTGGTCATAAATACAGTTTAGTTAAACCTGCTATATTTAATAGGCTGTGTCAAATTTCATGATGTGCAGAACTTTCGTAAGAAGAAAACTTTGGCCGACTGAGAGGCTCTAAATTTGCTCTTCAAGAAACAAAGGGAATGCGCCCTGAGATGTCTTAGGGTCAGAATTTATATTACTTTGGGATTCATTTATGGCTGCCCACCATCATGCACTTCAAAGCAGTGTGCCTGTGGCTTTCCCACCCCTCACATAAAGCCAAAGTAATGACATGCCTCCCTCTAGATAACTGCCCTGAGGCACACCTGCAAACTAACTGCAGCAAAATATCCCTGTCAGGTCTACCACAGATCTACATTTATCCCAGCCTGACTCCTCTGGGGGTTATTATTATGTACAAGCCCCCCCTCAACCCTGCCTCGAGTAAAATACAGTGCTGCAGCACACACTGTTGTCAGTTGTATATGTCTGGCTGTTCCCAAATGCCTTAGCTTAAGACTGTGGCCCTATTGGTTTCCAAACCAGAAATCAAAGCAGGTTTAGATGCACAGGGGATAATTTATTTCAGGTCTTTTTTTCCCCCAGTTCTTTTGGTCATTGTCTGATTTGGTATATATTTTAAACTACAAAAACCATAAGAATCCCTTTATGCTTCATTTCCCTTCACTGACAGTAGCTTTTGTACTGAACAGGACTAACAGTGCCTCTTGAAATACACAGGATGTGTCTCTCATCATGATTTTCCTCCGACAGAAAATATTTGTGATGCCAAACATGGATGACGTATGGCTACCCATAATGCACTCAGCCATGGACACGCGTTCAAATGCCAACTTGGTTACTGTGACAAATGATGCCTTGAAGGACCCAGAACCGTTGGAGTCTGAGGTCTCTGACATATGAAGACTGCTGTTCACAGTGTACACTGATGGACATTTTATCACCGTGGCAATATGACAAGTACCCACCCACATCAGCAACTACAGGTGCAGCAGTGGGCAGACCCGACTCCCCCCCGCTTCTTTTTTTCCACAGTCTGTTCCCGCTGCTGCACCAGTCTGTGGCCGCATATGAAGTTCATTCTCGAAACTGCAAGTGTCGGTAAGCTCATAATCATCTGTGGCCACTAAAAGCAGGAGATTCAAAGAGAAAATTGACTCAAAGATTGTCATTTAATCACACAGTTTTAGTTGTGTGACATTAAATGTTCTGATTAATTCATTAGGGCATATTCAGCCTGTTTAACAAATGTGCGTGGTGATGGATCACCAAATAGCCATCAGATTCAACCAGAACCATAATACCTGTGATGTACAGCTGCACCAAACATGATAGTTGTACAGTGTATACAGTACTTTTGTGTGACCTTTCTAACTGAATGGTTTCTTGTTGCTCTAACTTTATGAGAACTTGGAGGCCTCTTATGAAAAGTATGTCCGAGTGAGCAAAAGTTTAAGGGAATACTCTTGTTTGCTGATGGTTTTGCTGAAAGCCCCTGCATCTTTTAATACACATTTCACAGGGATAGCAAAACGTATCCTCACTGCTGCCTGTGTCAGGTGTCTGGCACTTATATGCAAACAGATCAATGGCACTGTGTCCATCTACGATGCTAGATCAGTTTAGATCCACCCCACCAACTGCTGTAGATGGACACAGTCATAACATACAGCCTGTGTGCTTTAATTGAAACATTATGTCATAGGGGCGTAGTGCTAAAACTGACTTCATAGGCGTCGTATGAATTAAAACTTCTCTGCAAACACAGCAGCTAAACATTGCCTAGGTCTGATGAATGTATAAATAGGAATGCAGCTCCGTAGCTGTGCAGCGAGCAGGTCATTCACTGATGATGTGCTTTTAAGCATCATGCTTCAAGACTTCTTTTCATGTTATATTCAGAGTTGAACTAAAGTAATAACTTTTCCGTTTTTATTGCCAAAGCAATCTTTCAGTCCTGCTTGGAGGGTACTGTATTGTACTGTATGTGGTAAACAGTGACACATAAGCAATCGTTTAAGCTGAGGAGACTCCAGTGACTGACTTGCACAGCCAATATTTGGATTACTGTAGCTGGAAATAAATAAGAGATATAACCTGCAGGTAAGTGATTTCTGAGGACATCAGGAGACTGAATCCTTGTGGATGACACAAAGTGTGTAGTAGTCCAACCCTGAGTTTAGCTGGAACATGGGTGACATGCCCCCTCTTGTTTTTTTTTAATAAATCACTGGATATTAGCCATATTATTTATTGTCAGCAGTCATTCAGCTAATGAATGGTTTTTAATATTTATTGATTTGCTGTTCTTTCTGTACTGTACACATCAAAGAGGAATAACACCGATAAACTACCGCAACAACATATTTACAGTCTGCCAAGACACCCGGCTGCTTTACAGGTGACTTTATCTTTTAAATGTTTTATGTTTTAATATGTGTTGGCAAAGCGTATGAGGCAGAAAGTGCCTTTAAAGTAATCAAACATTCCTCCATAGTGAGCCACCACATCTGTTGCATCAGTTGAGGATAGAGACAGAAAAGGATTTTGTGCCATTACTGTGGGTTAAGACATGCCCTTTGTTTTCACAAGTTTTGGTGTCGTTCTTTTGCACAGTGATGAAAATATCAAACATTGCTGTTGTGTTCAGTGATGTCACAAGATGTTACGGTTCTGATCGTTGTGGATCAATAAAAACCTTTTGCTTGGAAAGCCTAAGTGTCTCTTTGGGTTATCAAAGACTTTTATCACAGCAGCAGCTATCAATCTAATGAATATCAAAGTTATAATATATACATTAAGCGTCCAGCTACCAGCATGAACCTTTTGGGTTTTTTTTTTCTTTTTTAAATGCTATGATCACTATACTTTGTGGATTGATATGTTCCTCTTTTCAACTTTAAACTCACTCTGTATCTTGCCTTAAAAGAGAGACTTGGTGAAGTTGCCAAGAAACCCCAGTTATAACAAGACATGGTATAATTTTGCACTGATCTTGACATGTTTGACCATGAGAGAGGCCACTCAAATTCCAAGTATAGTGCTAAAAAAAAAACAATGTACTAAATCCAGTACAATAAGAAAGGCCAACGTCCTGTAAAACCATAAGTCTTTATTCAACAAGACATATTTAATATCCATGGGTAAAAAAAAACAACAACGATGCAACAGTATGTTTATGAGTCATGGTGTCACCCTGTCACACCCATGTCCACATCAAGGAATATGGGGCCAAACCCTGTGAAGAAGAAGAAAGAAAAAAAACAAAAACATGGGGTGAGCTCAGATAAAGAAACAAAATGAATCAGAAATCTGCCGCATTTGGGTCATGTCAGATTTACATTTCCTTCAATATTGAATCAGAAGTCTAACGCATTATGACGATCATCATTCATAACTCAAGGTCAAGAAGGAAGCCAAATGTCAGATCACACTGGAAACACTTACCACACTGTTATCCAAACGGGATCCATCCACACCAGAGCCAACTCTGCAGCAGAAGCGGAAAAATGTCATAACCCTCGTTTCTTGAAACGTCTCAACGCTTTGTGTGCGTCGGCGAGATCAGATTTTTTAAAAAGGCTGGCTTCATTTTGCACATCAGAAGTCTAACGCACAAAAAAAAAATCATCATTCGTCACCGAATGGAGGAGAGAAAACCTTTTCCGGTGGAGATACTCACCTCCACGAGAGTCATCTGCAAAGAAACCAGGCCTTGTGCACGTTGGCTTCGTCCCATTTTCAACACCGGCTCTGCGAACAACACGATACAAATTAAGTCAGTGAGACAGAGGGAGAAAAATAAATAAACCTCGCATAATAATACATTTTTTTTGGGGGGGGAAAAAAACCAAAAACAATCTTACCTCCACATTTCATTCTCGATGGGGCCTAGTAGTCCAGCCGCGTGCTTCTGGTGCTTTCTTCGCAGTGAGAAATACACAAAATATATGTATATATCTGTGCAAATTCAAGTCACGTATCATCATAGCGACGAGGTAATTTACTCGCAAAGCCTTTACCGGCCATATTATTTGAGGATGTTAGCGGTGTGTTTTTGAAAAGCACGCTTTCACAGCTGCACTGCATGGCACGACTGCAGAAAATGTCCCCCGGATGTATTTTATACCACATCCGTGTCTGTTGGGATTTTCTCATTGGCTCGTGCTGCCTTTACGTCCCCCCTCCTCCTCCTCCTCCTCCTTCACTTGTGTGGATATCTATCCCGAGGTCCAACCCCCACGGTTTTTCATTTCAGGAAGAAGCACATCTAGCGTTGCGTCCACTGCTTATGGCTCAGTGCCTTTAACGTTACAGCGTTGATAAGAAATTTCGCAACGTCAGTTTGTACGCCAAATCGCGCTTTCTATGTAGCCAACAGCCACCCGGACCAGCTGTCTATCCCGGTTTGAGACCAGAAAATATGGACTGGACGGTTAGCAGTCGGGCCCTGGTGTGGTTCATTTTGGCGTTGCTTTGCTGCGCTGGGCTCCCACAAAAGGTAAGAGGGGCTAACTGGATAAGCTAGCTTAAGTTGGATAACAGCGTGAGGGCACAGTACATATTTAACCAAACACGGGCAGCATGGCAACTATTAGCGGCTCAAGCTTCCTTATGTGTCATTCACTGAACATTTCATTTCAGTCTAATGCTGCGCGTTGCCTTGACACGAGAGAAGAAAGCTAAAGTTAGCCTGCTAACTTAAGGCGTTTAAGTTATTTGAACTTTAGCTGTCATTCAGACCGATTAAAAGAGCAATAACACGTGAACGCAGACCGTCCGCAGCTGCTGCTAAATAGATGATGAACTCACCGATGTTCCTCCCGTGTGTATCAGTTAACTTTACCTGGTGTGAAAGATATCCTTGAAAGGATGCCGTGACTGCTCTGTGAGGGGAAAAGTGTGGTTTTGTTGTTTTGCGCTGTGAAACTCCACAGTCTAGATGTTTGCGCCAGAACCTCAGGAAACACAGAAACGGCAGGTAGAGGAATTGAGAGTTGTTTTTGTCCGCATCTTTACATGCAAAGGTGAGTGGCACGGCCAAGAGAGGCATTGTTGTCGGTCACACAGCGGTACATCTGAGGCTGACGACCACAACAAACACGTCCTCTGCTGACATATCAACTCTAGTCTTGCACCACTTTATTTACTTCACATGTTTCCATCTTTCTGCGGAATGCACTGATGGAAGCACACAAGGAAGTGTTCTCGGGACCCGAAGAGACACATTTAGATCAAACTGTAATTGAAGAAGCTTTAAAAGGGCAGTTTGTTCTGAACAACTGAGAAA
>JAPQRN010000026.1:15977588-15997257 GCA_037367275.1 Coranthus polyacanthus
ACCCGAAGAGACACATTTAGATCAAACTGTAATTGAAGAAGCTTTAAAAGGGCAGTTTGTTCTGAACAACTGAGAAACTGATCATTCCCGGTCAGTATCTTTCATTCTCGCTTGTTGTAGTGTCTATGCCGGATAATATCTACAACCATCTGAAGACAGAAGGATAGATGTATGTGTTCTCCATCTGCAGCCTCCAGACAAGCAGTGCAACACACAGTGATTCTTTGTGTTTTTATCCAAACTATGCATACATTTCTTCTTCGGCACACGTTTGTGCGTTTTTATTGACAACAGATAACAAATTAAATTGCAGCAGGGTGAGATGCAGAAGCACAGACTGTTAAGTGCCAAAGATTTTGACAGCGAAATCTGGAATTAAGTGTTTTTTTTGTTTTTGTTTTCTGATTTAATATTATAAGTCGGAAAACTAGGAGAGCATAGGGCTTGTTGTAAGTGAACCACACTCCATGCACAGACATTAGCTACCAAGCTAGCTGAACCAGCTGAGCATCAGATTATAGTACCCTTTTAATCCCCTATTATCTCTCAGGGTCTTCTTTTACCATGTTAAATAGTTTGTCTGGGTACGAGGAGGGGGCTGACGGGCTGTTTATAGAAGGTGACAGGTGTGCGTCTGTGTGTGAGGTAAAGGTGAAATAACTACAGAAGAAAAGAACCATAATGTCTTAATCTTTACTGTGTATGTTCACAATTGAGTTATTTTTAAGGTCAGATGATTTTCCATTGTAAGGAGGACGTGCCTGTGACTAAAGGCTAGCTCTGTTTTTTTGGGTTTTTTTTTTTTTGTTTTGTTTTTGTCAGAAGCGTCTTCTTGCATTATGATCACGCCTGTCTGTCTTCACAATGCAATCCCTTTATAACCACACTGGCATTGATTGATTTTATTCAGTTTTCCAGGTTTCTGTCAGTATTGGCTCACGTTTTCCCCCGTTTGTTGACAAGAGCTGGGTTGCACTAACACAGGTTGATTTGGTGTAAAAAGTTGTCATCTTACACTATCTTATCACAGCAGCAGATTGGCTGTGCTTTGACAGCCTGTGCCTGAACCAGGGCCAACACGTGACATCCTCCCTACTGAAGCAACACCACGCAGAGAGCAGCTGAAAGAAATTGTGTTGAAAGGGAAACTTGCTACAATGTATTTTTTGGGATCTGCACTAAGTTAAAATGTGAGGCACACTGAATATGAAACAGTCTTCTACCCATAGCTAGGCATTTGGTCTGTTATTCTTATAATATTCACCTCTTCCGCTGGTGTCTTGCGAGATTGTCAAGGAAATCACACATCCTCAGGTGTGTGTCATCTTTACGCACCCTGAAGGGAACCCTCCAGTGACTACATCCATGTATAACTGACAAGGGTTTCTTAATTGAGTTGAGTAATTTATTTTTCATGACTTGGCTATACTACACTTCCCGTGACAAGTAACCGATGTGTGATATTTGTTGGTTCCTGTGCTGGTTGATAACTGCACACAAACAGACTGCTTGTTGCTGCAGAAAAGCTGTTGGAAGGAAACGGCAAACAAATAGAGCGTAGGGTTTAGAGATCTTTTTTTATAAGAGTCTCAAATTTACTGTAGGTTAGAAGCACAGTTCGGTTTGACTTATGCATTGACACCTTCACTGTTCTTCATGAAATACATGCATTCAGCAACAAAAAATATGGAAATGAAATTGTGCACCTAGAGTCACAGTGCACTAATCAGGTTGGTGCATGACTAGTTGGAGCAGCTCCTCCCTCTGTGCTTGAGGATGGGTATTGTTTTAAAATGTTCAATACCGATACATTGGCTTCAGACCCCCGTTAACATAATACAATTAATAAAAGTATATAAAAAGCCACTTTTGATGCTGATAGTCCATCAAAGTATACCAGGCAATTCTTTGATACTGTACAGAATTTTAGCAATTTCTTGGTGCCATAAAAGTATTGACGTTTGTTACACAGCCCTACTGCCTCTGCCATGTCCCCAGTCGTTCTCCTGTTAAGAGGCCCTTTGTTCTTCATGATTTTTCAGCTTTTGCAACAATACATTAACAAGCTGTTACATTGCTACATCTCGTCTATGCTGTATTAACCCTTACACCTCTTACCACTGGTAAGAGGTAAAAGGGTCAGAATTCACCATCTTGGTAACAGCCTATCGAAGTATTTGACAACAAATGCACCCTTAAAATGCGCTTGAGTAGCTTCTGTTGATGTCGACACCCCATCCTGCTGCCACTGATATCTGCAGCATTGTAGTCAGTCTCCCTTTAAGCCATGTGTGGCCTCATTGCAGAACGAAAAGTGAAGACCTCAGAACTTGCCAGGGCTTCGGTTTCGCCCAGTTCTGTAGTATTATGTAACACACTTACGCAACTACTAAACATTTCTGTGTAAGAGACTGAATAAGGAAATGAGAAGGAATGCCACAATATTTCTGTCCTATGAAGAACTGTGGCTCACTCTGAGCTACGAACCTCTATAAATCAAGCGTCTCTGAAGCCTGTATAGCAGAATATCAATATCGACGCCTAGAACTAGAAACTAGAAATCGTACCAGATGTTTGGAAAATGATTTGCTTGCAAAGTCTATAAACTTGGTTGACATTAACAAGTTAATTCCCCCAAGTACAGTTGTGGGATGCTTGAGTTTACAACCCACTGGGAACAATCACAGGTGCACAATATTGACTCAAATGCCTGTGTCGGATGTGAGATTACAGCACAAGAGGCAAATGTGGAAGGACTCAGTTTCCTTTTGTAGATGAGTGAAACTTTGAAAAAACCAAACACAAAGACGATCTTCACTTTAAGGGGATTTTTTTTTATCCGCTAATGTTTTTCAACTTTCAGTTTACACTAAGAACACACAAGAAGAACGTGATCAGCATTGTACATAACAGTACGTCCAATAGCAGTGCTCGGTGTCTCACATCGATCATTTGTATCACATTGGTTTTAGTGGATACAACAGGAAATGGAGACTTTGTAACCAACAGGAACGCCCAAAGCTACTTTGTGATGGTGGTTGCGTTTGCCCTCTCTACCACATGTTCAGGCCTGACTTACCAACTCTGGTGCTTTTAGTGTCTCTCTTAAGAGCACTTGAATAAATGCCCTGAAGAGTGTATTAGCAGTTATAGATTGGTAATCTGCATTATATGCAGGGGCTATTTGCACTGCCCCTAGGGCCCTGTTCAGGGGGATTAGTCGGGGATGCTGATGTTGATCAATGTCGCTGTGGTTTAGCAGGAGAATGGGTCTCAACTGCAAAGCTTTTCTTGGCAGCTTTAGATGTAAGATTGTCATTCCCAGATTTTCCATTTTCAAACTCTCCCTGTATTGGACTGTAGAAAAGTATTGATAAGTGAATCCCAAAGCTTAAGTTCACATTGTTCATAATGTGAAAAAGAACTTCCTGGGCCTGATGGGAGCACAGTCACCCTCCTCCTTCACATTGGTGTTGGAAACCAGATGAAGCCCACAGGCTGGTTATCAAGAGCAGCGTTTTTAAAATTCCATAGTGGGAGAGTGGAGGACATATCACCCACAGTGTTGTTAATTCTGGCATAAGCCAAGTCATGGGGTTGGCTCGTTTAGCTGCTGTTGTGGTTATGGGTTTCATTGTTTGCACTGGACTGAATGTAGCTTTATTTGACTTTCCAGAACTACTGTCTGAATATTGTCTTTCTGCCTCTGACTGTGATTGGACTGGCTTTTCGTCACATGTGCGTTCCACTTCTGTTGCGTACTGAATCCAAGAGTTCATGTCACCCGTTTTTCAGAGTGGGAGTAAAGAGTTCTGGAAAGACGGGTGCCATGTGGCCTCTCAGCCCACTACTCGTCTGTTCTGAGGGATGTTAATTCTTTCAAGTCCACTTCAACGAGCCATGCTTGCCTCATAGGGTATGCTGGGTAGAAGTATGAAGCCATTGCAGAAACTGAGACGACACACACGTGCTCAGCCTCATGCTCATTTTGTTTACCTTTCTCCACGTTGCCGTACAACTCCCTGGGGCTTTTAATTTTCACTTACTGAGAGCTCATTCAGCAACTTTTCTTCCATGAACAACCTTGCTTATCATTTTTTTTCCCACTTGGTTTGTTCTTCAACCGTCATTGTAAGCAATCGATTTAAAGATTATTGATTTGTAAAGAAGTCATGGTGGCAAATACCCCACGCCAACCCACTCCCCCACCCCCTCTTCCAGCAAAAGGCTGAGCTAAAGGGATAATGACGCTAACAGGCCATTCTTCCATTTGTACGCATTCTTATCATTCCATAAAGTTTCTCAGTTGAATGTCTTCTGCCAGGTTTTTCTTCTTGTCATTGTCTGAATATAAAGGCATGCTGTAATGTCATTATATTACTTCTGTTTTAACGATGAGTGTGAGGCAGACTAATGTCTGATTAGTAACTGTGGTGATTATTCACGACCTCAATGCATGAACACACATTTAGATCTAACCTGTGGGAGCATGCATGCTCACACATGCCTGATTTCAATCTCAATTTATGGTAATTAGTTTTTCCATGTATTAAAATGACAGTGTCCATTTTGTCTTGTGTTTTTATAGGGGTTTTGCAGTGCCAGCACAGTTTCCCTTCCTGAAAGTCTGCTCTTTGTATCTACTCTGGACGGAAACCTGCACGCTGTTAGTAAGAAATCAGGCTCTATCAAATGGACTCTCAAAGAAGGTAAGAGGAGAGCACTGGAGTTAAGTGTAACTCACTGTCATCGTTTTGTTTGTCTGCCTGTCTAAAGGCCCACTTCCATGTTCAGGTTACATGTACAAAGACAAAGTGCTTTTGTCTTCTGCCATCAGGAAAACTATTAGCTCCCACAGCTCTTTTGAATCAATGTCCAGTGTTTTTGGCTTTTGTCATTTGAAGTCCTAATTCATGTCATGAACAATACTGACACTGATCTAAAGAATTTCCTTGATTGGGTGTCACAGATTAAACTTTCCACTGTCGCTACTCTTCTAATAATGATTGGAGTTGATAAATGGATTTAACCCAAATGCTGACTGTTTTTAAAGGCAAAAATGATAACATTCTATTTAGTCACAATCTATTATAAATTACAGCCAGTCACATTATTTACACAGTGATAAAGAAGTTGTAGGTTTCAGGGATTAACGCTTGTGTTCAAGACCGTACTTGAATCCATGCTGTGAGATGTCATGTTGCACATGGAAACTAGATAATTATTAACTGAAAGAGGGACAAATACAGCCTCTAATCAAGGTCAGAGTGGGCAAGGGTAAGCAGTTCAGCTGTAGTATCACCTGCACACACAGCATGTACGTGGTTAACATGTTAATGTAGGCACTGCATGTGTTGGAATTATATTAGATAAGAGTGGCTGAAGTAGGTTGTAAAAGTCTATTTTGGACATTAATTGTTGCTTTGAACGGTTGTTTTACAATGAGTTCCACAATGATAGACTTTTTTTATTTCACACCTTTGTTTGCTGCTTCTTTAGTACTTGGTCCTCATTTATGTCGGTAAAATTGCATAAATCGACCCTGTATGCAAATTTGATCCACATTTTTTGTTCAGGAAAACAAGATTTAAGCGTACAGTAAAACTAAAGTGGTGTGAGCCTGCGGGTTCTTGTTGATCAACCTAGTACCCAAATCATTAATAAGCAGAGGCTGCTTCCTCCGCATCATCTGTTTTTCTGGAAGAGCTTTTGAATATAAATTTGACCAGTTCTGTACCAGGCTTCATACACACCTGCTGCTGTGTTCCAGTCAGGCAGCTATACACCCACGAAATGAGGGGGAAGCAGAAATCTTTCCCTAAACCAAGACGGTATAAGTCAGCCCACATCCTTATCATCTTACTGTCTGCTTGTCTTTCCTTGTTGGCTTTGCAAACATGTATTTGTATATCAGCCAATTGGTGTTAATATCATTGTCTGCCACATGGAAAACAATTGTTTTTCTCACCCCCGTCCACAATTACATATAATGAATACTGACCGTTCTCGAGAACAGTGATAATTGACAACCTTCAGGTAATCCTATGCTCTACCCCCTGCTATTGTTGACCCCCTCAGCAACCTTTATAGAGATCAGCACCATCTGGTCCACACCCTAAACGTTCACACCGTGGGGCGGTGTGTGTTTGTCTAGCAGCAGTGGAGAGTGGGGCTGCATGTTTTGGCTCTTGGCCACACCAGTGTTTAAACATACTCCATTATTGCTGTTGCAAATCGTTTTGACACTTTTAACACCCCTTTCACACAGGAACCAAATTAGAGTTTGGACTATTTTTTTTTTCTTTCTTTCTGTCCCACTATTGCCTTTCCCCTCAGTCCCTCCCTACCCGTCAGTCTTCATGATGTTGCTGCTGTTACCTCCCTGACTCATCCAGGGAAAGTTGTTTGCAGACATGACTGTTTGTCTTTCATGTTTGCCACAGGGGGATCCGTTTTCGTTTGGACTTTGTGTTCTGTGCGGTTGAATGTCATGTCGATGTTCACGTAATTCCCTTAATCAACAGCTACTGGCTACAGTTTCCATTCTTAATTAATAAACTTGTCGATCCTGACTTGCATCTTGTCTCATTTTCCTCTCACAGATCCAGTTCTTCAGGTCCCCACACATGTGGCAGAGTAAGTTATTTTCTGTGTGTATGTGTGCTTATCATTGTGTAATGCTCATATCTGTAACAAAAGCCACTAAATGCAAAGCCCATGGCAACCAGTTGAGCTTGTTATATCTGTCACTTGAATAATTGCTCACATAATCTCTCTTGAAATATCAGCATCTTTTCTGTCTTTTCTTCAGGCCGGCCTTTCTGCCAGACCCCAATGATGGTAGCCTGTATTCACTGGGAGGGAAGAACAATGAAGGCCTTACGGTAAGAGGAAATAACTTTATCACAAACAAGAATCTCTTTTCTTGTAGAAAACACACTGCTCATTTCCCCATTTTGTAAAAAAAATGCATCCTCTTATCACATATATTTATAAATGTTAGTGCTGAAAGCGATGCACACTCATTCTAACGATGCATGTAACACGTGGCCGTTATATTGTCGTAGAGCATCACGTTGTGGTTATCTAATATCTGTTCATTACTCCCAAACAGAAATTACCTTTCACTATCCCAGAGTTGGTCCAAGCCTCCCCTTGTCGCAGTTCTGATGGAATTCTTTACATGGGTAAGCATGTATTCTTAAAAATGAAGAATCCAAAAATTAAGTATACCAGTTAATTGAAACATATTATTCTTTTTTCTTCAATGCTCCTTTTGAAATGATCTAAGTACCATTTAACCAGCAGGGATGAATGGACTTGTGATGATGAGTGTGGTTATCCATAAGCATGAATTAATGGGTGTTATCTGGCTTTAACAGAATACATAACGGTACATTTTCATTCCACTCAAACTGTGGTTCATGGCCTGCACTCTTTTGAATTTACAACAGTTAACGGAGAAAAAGGTTATCTACCACAGTGACTGGATGTCATTGTTTAAAGGGAGATGCTAACATTTGCCTCCCCTCCGTCATTATCATTATCTGTGGCTTTTGTTTTATTCAGCTGTAGCTGCTTCCAGCATAAAGCGTGTGAGATATACAATGGTCTGAAAAGGCTACAGGTTGAATTCTCGTCCTTTGAATCTGTCCATGTATAAATGTTTTACCGTAGGAAGTTTGCAGTGCAGTGCAGTTCTCAGGCCACACCGTCCTCCATTGTCAGATGGATTCTCTGGATCAAAGCATCTGTTTCCTGATGCATGGTTTTAGCATTCATCCTTAATAAGATGTGATATAACAGCCACTCCCGACATTGTAATCTGTAACATACCAGTACAGACATGGGTTGGTCGTGTAGTAACATAATGGTAACACCCCACACTTGCAGTTAAACAGCTTCATGTTAATTTACTTGACTAAACATGCACACTGTCCTTTTTGGTAATTTTGTAAAATCTCTTTCTACTAAACTGAAGTACAGTATGTGCTTTGCCAAGAGTAATACAAATGCTGTCACCATTGTGTAGGTAAATCATTTAGCCTGTGTGTCTGCTCTTGCACAGGTAAAAAGCAGGACTTATGGTATGTGGTGGATCTGCTGACTGGTGAAAAACAGCAGACGCTGACTTCCTCCTTTGCGGAGATGCTGTGTCCCTCTTCATCTCTGCTGTACCTAGGACGCACAGGTAAACAGAAGCTCTTTAATTGTTGATTTTTCATCTGGCTAATCAGTAGGCCCTTATTTACTCACGGTGGGATCTACTGCCATCTCCACCCCCACCTTTAAAAAAGACTACAAGCTGCAAATTGGTCCTTAATGCTTCAGGTCTGGGAACGCTGGGGTAATTGTAGACAGTGACCCAGAGCATAAAAGCCCTGCAGCACTTGGTGTCAAGTATTAGCTCACTTTGTTGCCCAACAGCACATGTGCCATATTTTGTTTCACTGTGTCCACTTTTCCCATGTACGAATCCCATCTTTTGAAGCGAAGCAAATTCCACACCCATATGCATTTACACCCAGAAATGGAAACCCAAAACGTGGCTTTTGTGTAGATTACTTCAGGAAACAAAGTAATACAAATATTTGTTTTTCCTGTGTGAATATGTTCTTGTCGTCCTTGTGCATTGTAGAGTATACCATCACCATGTATGACACCAAGAGCAGAGAGCTGCGCTGGAATGCCACCTATTCTGACTATGCTTCAACGCTTCCTGATGATGACACCAAATACAGTAAGACTCACGGACTCACTCATTCTTTTTTTTGTTTTTAGTTTATCACTGACGGCGCCATTCATTGTCCTTTCTCTGTGCCTCCTTTTACAGAGATGTCGCATTTTGTATCAAATGGTGACGGCCTTGTGGTGACTGTGGACAGTGAATCTGGAGATGTTCAGTGGGTGCAGAACTACAACTCACCAGTGGTGGCCATGTACATCTGGCAGCGTGAGGGCCTCCGGAAAGTTCCCCATACTAATGTGGCTGTGGAAACTCTGCGCTATCTCACTTTCATGTCGGGAGAGGTTGGGCGCATCACCCGATGGAAGTACCCATTTCCCAAAGAGCAGAAGCCCAAGAACAAGTTTATGTAAGCAGACTGAGTGACATGAATAACTGATGTTGACCTTCTTTCTCTAGTGTAGGCTCTATTTCTAATCTTAACATTGCCATTAACTTGCAGTCAGTGAATTCTCTTTTTTGATGACGGCTTGTATTATTTCTTAATGTCACCAGCCAAATGTTTGTAAAAAGATTTCTTACTATTGCATTTTTATTCACACTTTATTTCCTATGAATCATGGGTGACTAGATTAGCAGAGCAGGAAACCAAAACACACTTTTAGAAATTAAGCAATTTTAAGATTGCTTAATGTCGGGGTGTAGTCTAGACATGTAATATCTAACAAGTGGGCACAAACAAGCCTGGTTTCAGCTCTGGTTTCATACTAAGATTATTTTTATATGTTTTGTTCACACCTGCTCTTTCTGGAAATGACAAATGGGACTTTCAGTGGTTGATCCACTGCAAAAAATATTTTGCCTATTTAGGGAGGTGGTAGAGAACACTGAATGTTCCTCTTTTCTCTGAACATGCAGTGGGACATATTCTCAAGACTGCGTTCTTGGGCTTGTATTCTGTCAAAGTTCAGTATAGAATTAAACTAGGACAGTTTTTACATGCGATTGAGCAATTGTATCTTTTCTTTTTCAGGGCCACGTTGTATGTGGGTAAATACTCCACCAGTCTGTATGCCTCCCCCTCCTTGGTGCATGATGGAGTCACTGTGGTGGTGAGTGAACGAACCCTAAAAGACAAAGCAGTTTTGTGGATATTGTTTTCTATAATCCAGCTTTAGATTTGTTGGGAAACATATCTGAATTCCTTCAATATTTGTGTTTGTATGTACAGCCTCGTGGCAGCACCTTTCCCATGCTGGAGGGTCCTGATAGCCAGGAAACTGAAGAGGACAAGGAGTGTGTCATCACACCGAGCACCAGTGTCAAGTTCAATGCCGCACTTCGGGAGAGAAATCGTATCAACTTCATGAGGAACTACTTGTTCCTCATAGGTACTGTACCAGTGTATCTGGTCGAAACTATGCGCTCAGATAACTTTCAGGGACATAACCTTAAAATAAAGAAGCCGTAGTTTCATTTGAACAGTTTATGCACTAGAGTTTGACATCAGCAAAGACCTCTGTACAGTGTTGAGACGTTTCACTCTCATTACTGCTTGTCATTTTGAGCTTCAAGCCTTGAATATTCACTGCACTTGATGCTGACTGAATGTTATGCTGATACTGCCCTCTGCTGGACGATAAAATGTTGTCATGTGATTATAAGTTCTAAAAACATTACAGTATTTATTCTTCTCGTTGCAATTGAACAAAACATAACATTTGCAAACCTTTGCGACTGAAATACATTTTTGTTAAGGTTGAAGCCCATAATCTTGCTGTTCTTGCTAATATTTGCATTTTGCTTTTTTTTTTTTTTTTTTTTTTTCAGGTCATCATGAGACCCCTCCTGAAGCTCACAACAAGATCCTCGAGAAGTTCCCTGACAGCTTCCCTCGCAATCAAGGCAACGTCATCCCACCTACCACTGACAAGAAAGTAGAGGAGGTGCGTCTCTGTCTGCTGAGATGAGATATATTGTTAGATTTGTCTATTACAGAATGTACTATTACACTATATCCAAGCACCTTTACACATTTTCCAACCTCTTGTCTCTCTCCTTTCACTGTGATGTAGAAGGTGAATGATAGTGGGATGGATGATGGTCCCCCTACACCACTGCCCGAAACATCAATCCAAGAACCTGGAGCCAGTGGTCGCAATGTGCGGCCAGAAGCCCCTGTAGACTCTATGCTCAAAGACATGGCCACAATTATCTTCTCCACCTTCCTCCTAGCTGGCTGGGTGGCTTTTGTTATTATGTACCCGAAGGCAAGTCAGACAGCACCACCTAGTGGGCTTTTCATACCTTCCAACAGCTAATGGTGACAAAGAACCTTTCATATGTAGTAACAACTGTGAAACTCTATAGTAGCTTTTTGTGGACATCAAGTCCTGAAGTGCTGCACTGTTCTTCACATTGGACAGTATCAACATGCTGAATGGACCAAATAACATACATACAATGTCATAAACAGTGTTGGGCAGGTCACTTTGGAAATGTAAGTTACAGAGTACCAGCTGCCCTTTTAAAAATGTATTAACCAATGCAATTATTTTAATTGCTTCATCAACATAATGTAACTCATTACATTTGATTATTTTTAAACAAATGTTTTAAACTGGGCAATTGATTTGATTGGCAGATGAAAGGAGGTGCAAATTCAAACAAATTCCACATTTTTGGAAGTATGATTTACAGCGGCTTGTAAACCATCCTGTCCTTGATTGTGTTGCCCTGAACTTTGTTCCAATGGCTTTGCTGACTGGTGTTGTCTGGAAATATGCCAAAAGAAAGCATTCCTGCAAAGCAAAAAGATGTAAAGCAATAGAATCAATGTTATATTCTACATGAACGCGTTTTACCAAAAGTAATAATAATAATTCAGATGTAACCTCCTTGCAATCACCAGTATTTTGATTAGTAATGCTGATTTGTTAAAGTTACTGAGGAAAAAAAAAAATAAATTTAAAAAAATATATATATAAATGTTATTTTTTTAAATATAATTATGTAATGTTAGTTTCTCCAACGTTGGTCACAAACACTATTTTGCTGTTCCAAGAGCCTTACATTTGGTTCCCTCTCCCATTGCAGAGTGTACACAAGCAGCAGCAGCTACAGCACCAGGAGTTTCAGAGACAGATGGAGGAGAGGTTGGAGCTGCTCCAGAGGCAGCAGCCCTTTCCTCCTGCGGACGTGGGTCTGTGTTTGGCGCCAGACAACGACTACCTGGAGGTGGCTCGTATTCGCTCTGAATGCTCAGACCACAGCAGCCCCAATGTCACACCCCGCGCCTCCAACCACTCCAATCTGTCGGTATCTGAGATGGGAAACTCTGCCAATGAGCATGAAGATGGAGGTAAAGATGAAGAACGTGTGCTGACATGAAGCAAAGCAGGTCTTTAATCCAGTTTTCTTTCCTCTATAAAAGAGATCTGTTTTTGTCTCATCAGAGGAGGACTCTAATATTGTCAGAGTGGGCAACATAACTTTCCATCCTAAAGAGGTCTTGGGTCATGGTGCTGAGGGAACTATTGTGTACAAGTATGTCTAAGCAACATTTTAACAATTATTCATGATGGTGTTTCATTTAACATACACCTACATCACAGTGTTGTATTTTCACTGTTACTCCACAAGGGGTCAGTTTGACAACCGGCCTGTGGCAGTGAAGAGAATTCTCCCAGAGTGCTTCAGCTTTGCTGACCGAGAAGTTCAGCTGCTGCGGGAGTCAGACGAGCACCCAAATGTCATCCGGTACTTCTGCACTGAGAGGGATCGTCAGTTCCAGTACATCGCCATCGAGCTGTGTGCAGCCTCCCTTCAGGAGGTAATGAGTGACAGTTGCTTATTTGAGTGTTCAGAAGTGTAATAATTCATTTTCAGGATGCTGGAAAACATTGAGCGAATTGTTTGTTTTTCACCAAGACAGTATTTTTCTCATACCAATACTTCATATAACTTTAACCTATACGGAAGAAGACGACCTAATATAAGTATTGGACACTGATTGTGGTCTTACATCTTTCTAGTATGTGGAGAGAAAAGATTTCAACCGTCATGGACTAGAGCCTGTTATGCTGCTTCAGCAGACCATGTCAGGACTTGCCCATCTGCATTCCCTCAACATAGGTCTCTATCAGTTAATATAAAGTCCTATCACATTGTCATTAATTGTATATAAAATAATAATATATCACGAAACTAATTCACCTTTTTTCCCATTCTTATACCTTCAGTCCACAGAGACCTGAAACCACACAACATACTGGTTTCCATGCCCAATGCCCACGGTCGGGTCCGGGCCATGATTTCAGACTTCGGCTTGTGTAAGAAGCTAGCAGTGGGCCGACATAGTTTCAGTAGAAGGTCGGGGGTCCCGGGCACTGAGGGCTGGATCGCGCCTGAGGTTCTCAGTGAGGACTGCAAAGATAACCCAGTGAGTAAGATGTAGTCAAATGTGGTGGTTATAAGTATTTCAGAATTTCAAGATGAAACACAGAAATTAAAATTTCTGCAAAAATCTGCAAACGCCAATATAGAAGAAGGAAATTTTAAAAAAGTAATTCACTCATCGTAACAAAATTGTTAAGGTCGATCAGTAACTGGTAGGAGCCATCTAAGGAACTTCTACCTTCAAGTCTCAGTTGTCAACTGTCTAATGGCAACCAGGTTAACCACGATGTACTGACTAAATCGTTTTAATGTATTTGGTAATGTGACTGTTTTCATCCTTTCCTTGTTCATAGACCTGCGCTGTTGATATTTTCTCTGCTGGCTGTGTGTTCTACTACGTGGTCTCCCTGGGTAGCCACCCATTTGGCAAATCTCTGCAGAGGCAAGCAAACATCCTGTTGGGTACATACAGCCTGGAGCATCTGCAAACTGACAAACATGGTGAGACTTAAATGTCTGTTTTTGTAGCCTCAGATCACTCACAATGATGTGAAAGAGGAGTTACTTGGTTGTTGTTGTTGTTGTTGTTATTATGGATTATTTACCAGAAACTACTTGTTGGAGCAGGGTTTGTTATGGTTTACAGTCTTGAACGTTTTCTTTATAATGAACACCGTGTTTGTGTCATTCACTCTACCAGGGGACATTGTAGCCAGAGATCTAATCGAGCAAATGCTGAGTGTGGAGCCCCATAAGAGGCCTTCAGCTGAGTGTGTTCGGAAACACCCTTTCTTCTGGAGCTTGGAGAAGGAGCTACAGTTCTTTCAGGTCAGAGTCAAAATAGATGCTTATAAATTACTATAGCTTACTGTAAAGATTACATTTGTGACTGGTGTTGATTTCCTCCTCAAACCACAGTACAGTACGGACTGCTAATGCACTGTGTTGTTAATCTAAAGTCTGCATGTTTTTCTTTTATTAAATTAAAAGTATAATAAAGACCTTCCCTTTATCTTTACAGACCAAGTAAAATTGGCGGTACTTCATTAATTTACTATATGAAATATCAAGTGGTATCTTGAACCATAAGATACTCGGGTCAAAAAGAATGACACAGTTTTGGGTGAAAGTCACAGTTTTTGTGGTTGCTTGCAGGATGTCAGTGACAGAATAGAAAAGGAACCGCTGGACGGACCAATTGTGAGACAACTTGAAAGAGGGGGAAGGGCTGTTGTCAAGAGTGACTGGAGAGAGCACATCACAGTACCACTGCAGACAGGTATGAGACCTGATTCACTCCTGTAGGTCATCGTCTTCTCGGTCCTTCTTCTGTATTTTCTGTGTTCTGTCTATAAAAGTACTACATTAGTATTTAATTTACTCACATGCCTGCATAGGTGTGTGCTCAATATGTTTGTCATTTTCCTGTCATTCTTTCTTGATTCACAAAATATTACAGTGCATGGCTGAGCTGGTCTGCAAGCTTCCTGTCTGCATTGTTACCGAGTATCACAGTTTCCTGAAACGTGCCCTTGTATGACTTTGCACTTTACTTTGTTTTTACTGATGAAGAGAGCAGATGACACACATGTAGCCATGTTTTGGGCAGACGGGCCAAAAAGAAACTGATTTAATAATTTAAAACAAATACCCTTCTGAAATGTTCTTGTTTAATCGTCTAAATATGATAAGAGGAGGCTTTTGGAGTCTGAGTTAATGGCAAGTGGCTAAGTATAACATTTCCTGGACAGTGCTTCTCTTTCATATAAACCCCATCAGTTATATTGAAAGCTCAGTAGGAGTGGAGGGCAGACATGTCATTCACAGCCTTCCCTTTGCATTCCTGATCACTATCTAAAGATCTGTGGTTGATCAATCCATGGGTCTTTTTCTCTTTCTTTGGTAGATCTGCGGAAATTTCGCTCCTATAAGGGTGGGTCAGTCAGAGACCTGCTGCGTGCAATGAGAAACAAGGTAAGGATGTATTGTTAGGCTATAATTCCCTCTGTATTAAATGAAACCGGTTTCAACCGTCAGACTTATGATTGTCTTTCACTCCACAGAAACACCATTACCGAGAGTTGCCTGCTGAGGTACAGGAGACTCTAGGCTCCATCCCCGATGACTTTGTGTCTTACTTCACATCCCGCTTCCCTCACCTGCTGATGCACACCTACCTGGCCATGCGGACCTGTGCGCCTGAGAGACCTTTCCTGCCTTACTACTCCACTTCAATGCAGCTTGCAAAAACACAGGCCCATCTTGCACACTGTGGGTCACAAAGACAAATTGAGCCATGCACACAGCACCCACCACAAACCCCGGAACCTATACAATCATCACAGCAGGTGCAGGTCTCTACAGTACCCGCTGAAGTGTTACCCCCTTCATCACCTGATTTGCCAGTTCAGACAGTACAGCCAGAAGATTTGCACAGTCAGACTAATGTCTCAGAATCACCCGCAGCTCCTGTCAGGCAAAAAGAACCCAGTCAGTCACTGCCAGAAGCTCCTACACTGGACAATGAACCAGTCTGAACCAGACCACAGTTAGGTGGACCCAGCACAGACGGGAGCATCGCCTTAAAGCGTGGACACCAAAGGGACAGTTGCTGTGCTGGTGAGGACCAGGCCTGCAGTGCCTGAGATCCACTGTAGGCATGGCAGCTGCACCCTGAATAAAGTGCCTTCTGCTCATCTGGTAAAAGTTTCCCAGCAGAACCGTCCACAAGTCTGTCTCTGCCTTGAAAAGTCACTTAACCAACAGGGTGTTGTTGGACGTTTATATTGTAGCTGGACTGTGAAAAGTGAATATTTTATTTTACAATGTCCAAAAATGGTGTTTATCCCAAAAATGCCTGGCCTTTATTGTGGGAAACATGTGGATGTTGTTGACTTTTTGGGTAGTTTTATTGTGCAATGTTGTATTTCTCAGTGAACCTGTTCACTGCACAGATACTGTATGTATATTTTTGTATAGACTGATTCAGAATTTGGATCATTGATGATAAATGATTAAATGTGGCTAATGTGCCTTTTTTTTTTTTCCTTTTTTTTTTAAAGATATCACTATGCTGTATGGGTACAAATCTTTAAAATTGACTATGCTAAATGTGCTTGATTCCAGTTAATGCTGCTAGACTGCTTCTCGTCTGTCAATCAAGACTTTTGTCCCGACTCGGTAAGAGTGGACTGTTCCAAAGATTGTTCAGGTTGGCATCTGAATACAGTAGGTAAATGAATCCTCGTGATTATGTACTCAAATAGGAGATGAGAGGTCAGGATGCAAAATGCTCATGTATAACTTTTAAAGGGTGTCAAAGTTAATGAAGTGAATGACTTGCACATTAAATTCTAATATTTTTATACTATGATTATGTGTGCTCATTGATCTTGATGTATTATTCAAGGTGGACATAGCCGTGTGAAACTACAATCAATTGTTTAAAATATTTTCAGCTTCCTCAGGTTAGAGTTTGAGTTTTAACCATGTTGACAACTAAAGGTCTAGTACTTTAAATATACTACAGTATACATGTTTATGTAATCCAATGGACACTACGGAAATAAGATGCAGTTTAGACAGAAAGTGACAAGGTAAGGAACGACATTCAGCAGTCTTATTTAAATACAATTGACACTTTACTTTGGTTAGGTTATAGTGCACCATAAACTTTATTTCTACATTTTTTGCATACATTTTTCCAACATCATTCTCTATACAGTATCGGTATAGTGATTTATTTATTTATTTATTTATTTTTTTTCCCACCACATTGTGCTGAAAAATAACTATAGTGAAAATAAGTTGCACACTGTCAAATGATGTCAATGAAGTTATTACTAAACAAGATCGGTTGTGTTTATTAAAACTGGCTTCGAGGCCCGGGGTATTCTGAGGTCCTGGTTATTTTGGTATTAAATTCAAGACTTATGTAACTGAGGGAGGGGGATCTCAGTTCGGTTTCGTTTCCGGGTAAGTGAAACTGAGCAGACTCACTCGGTGCAGCCCGGAAGGAAGAATTAGCTCCAGAGTCGGTCTGTAAAACCGCTTCTTCATCACAGACTACAACCATTCCGAAAAACTCTACAAAACCAGAAAAAGGGACAAAAAGGAGGTAAGAAACGTTATCATTTTGGCGCTGTTTATTTATTTATTTTTCTAACGACGTCGTCACGTCTGTAACATGTGATTTTTCTGTGGCTAATGTGCGTTTTATATTCAAATAGAGGCGCTTTTAAAGGCTCAACCATATGCAGATAATGAGTTTTTTTTTTTTTTTTTTGAAGGAAAAGTCGATGCTGAAATTAATTTCCGTTTCGGTCGTTAACTGCAACGATACGAGAAAGTAAAATTAAACTACTTGCTTAATGCTGTAAAGACATGTTCGGCGTTTTGGGTACAGCCTTCATGAAAAAAAAAACAAAAAACAACAAAAAAAAAAAAAAGTCCCCCCCCCCACATCTTGACTACAGTAGACCAGATCTGGAAGAAAAAACAAAAACAAAAAAAACAATAGGGTGAATTGGAGTAACTGGGTCAGTTTTGCAGTTTTGACTTACTCTGATATGTAACACACTACATTAGACCAACACATTGTACTGTTCTGGAATCTGTAATATGTTATCAAACCACACCAGGAACTACAGAGACATGCCACACCTCTTAACATTTTTTCTGCCAGAATTTTTTGGTAACCTGAATTACCTTTTTTTTTTTTTTTTTTTGTTTGTTTTTTTACAGTATGGACAGTTGTATTTCATATCCAGCCTGAGCACATAACAAACGAGGACCTCGAAGTCATGGCCGTGACAAACTGTCCTATATACTAATTATATTAGGGTCAAAGTGCGCCTGAGACGGACACAACTGAGCTTAATCTGCTTCAACATCAGCACTTTCAGCTTTTCAGATATGATTATCAACAGAATGGTGCCTCCTCCCGTTTGGTCGTTTTGTGCCATTGTTTTCCTTCATTACATTTCATGGACATTTTCATCTTTTAGCTGATTAATGACTGTCACATTTGTACGTGATGAACAACCATAAGTGTCGTTCGTGTGTGTGTCACAAAGAGAGAGAAAGATAAGTTATGGTAGTGGCGAAGAAAAAGAGGGAGAGTGTGTGTTAATGTGTGTTAGATTAGATTTATAAACCCTGAATAATTATGTATGCACCCTCAGAAAGTCCCTAAATGCATGCTTGTCCTATATGCAGAAGGTAAGTTACTGAAATTATCATATTTTCAATCACATTTGACAAAGTGGGACAAAATTGTCAGATAAAAAAACATGCATATTTTTTATAACAATTATGAACATTGCTCACATTTTAACCGTGTGACCCTTTCAGTCTCAGGACTTAACATAGTTAATATGAAGGTGATTCAAGAAGTTTTCATTTTGGAATCACTTCACTGTACCCATACATCTAAGGTTGACACTTCTGTATCCAATTGCATTATATGCCAGGGATCCCAAGTGTCACAGTCAATATCTCCACAGTACCATGGGCCAGGAGGATAAAATTTTAACAGTGTAGCCCTTTCAACTTCAGGATTGAACATAATTAATATGAAGGTGATTCAAGAAGTTTTAGTTTTGGAATCTCTTCACTGTGTGCAAACATTTAAAGGTTCCATACTGTGAAAATGCACTTTTATTGGGTTTTTAGGTTTAAAAACGGTTAATATGGCCTTAACCAAAAAGTGGGGGTGACAACACCGACATACCTAGGTGTGAATGTGAGGTGTGAGAGTCAATGGTTGTTTGTCTCTATGTAGACAATGAACCTTGAATGAATGAACTTCAATGAACTGGCGACCTGTCCAGGGTCTAACCTCACTTCTCCCATTATCAGCTGGATACGCCCCGGCACCCACACAACGGAAGGATTATGCGGTTGCAGAAAATGAATAAATGAAACCGTATTATTTTTCTTTTACAGGGGGATGGTGATAGTAAGTCACAAGAGTGCAGTGGTGTTTAATGTGACAAAAACAGAAAAGCATGGGTAAGTAGACTTGTATGTGTGTAATAAAATGGCGAAATACAGCTTATCATTAAGTTCAGTATATATTATTTATTATACTAGCGATAATATTTATTGTATTTTACTGCTATGCTTTTACAAACTAAATACTAATAATAGACTTCTTAAATCTGTGTGTAAAGAAACCATACTTCTCTGATTATTTCATTTACATTTACATGTTTTCCTGCCTTTTCTTAAAAAAACAGCTGATGAACTTGAGCAGCCACCCAACAACTGGACTGAATCTCAAGTAAGCACATGGCTGAGAACCATTGGAGTGAAAGAGCAGTACATAAAGAAGCTCTATGACGAAGAAGTTGATGGACAAATTCTACTTTCACTGAATGAGGACTTTTTAAAGACAAAGATTTGCATGAAATCTGGCCCTGCTCATTTGGTTATTCAAAAGAGGGATGAGCTTGTTAACTCCCAACAAAAGTCTCAGGTGAAGAAAAAGCCAACCAGTGGCAACAAAAAAGAGTTGCAGCAGAAAACTAGTGAACAGAAATCACTTCAGGGTGTACCTTCGACCAGTCAAGATCCACCAGCACA
>JAPQRN010000026.1:15997357-16020496 GCA_037367275.1 Coranthus polyacanthus
AAAGAGTTGCAGCAGAAAACTAGTGAACAGAAATCACTTCAGGGTGTACCTTCGACCAGTCAAGATCCACCAGCACAAACTCCTGAGAGAGATCAAGAAGAGAGACTTACTGCTCACGAACCTTGTGGGTTGGCTTCAAAAGAAGAGTGCAAACCACGGCTATTTGATCAAGATGGCATTGATTTCATATATGTTAAGCACAGAGTCCTGCAACCTGAATCGGGTGCTTATAATCTGATATCTCCATGCCGCGAATTTAAGTCCTTGGCTGTAGCTGTTACATTGGATCGCACAAGACTACAAGCTAAATTTGCAAAAGAGGTTCTAAAATTTGCAACTGGCTGCATGAATATCAGATCAAATGGCACGATACATTTTGGTGTCATGGACAGCAAGGAAGATGCAGGACATATGCACGGTGAGATAATAGGTATTCCTGTGGAAGAGAAAGATATCTATGTAGATGCTTTGAACCACATTGAGAAGAGTTTCTCCTCAGACAGTGAACACATACGCCAGTGTGTGCGGCCACCTAGGTTTATTGAAGTGATGGATCGAAATACTACAGAGAAGAGGTTTGTGATAGAAGTTGACATTGTGCCTCTAATAAGTATTATTAAGGGAAAGGTGTATGCAGTCCGTCTACCAAACTTCAATAAGGCAACTAACAAAGTAGAATGGGAAAAAGAAACTATTTTCCGAAGGGTGGGCTCAAAAACAGAGCCAGTAAGTGACAAAGACCTAAATGACTTTCACCAGCGAGTCAAAGATCGGGATGCTCAAAGAGAAGAAGCAGAGAAAAGTCAGTTCCACCGTGCTCCAGAAATCTCCCCAGACCTCGGGAGGAAACTCACGATGCTAATGACTAGAGGAAAGAAATGTATTGAAAAGGACAAATGGTTCATTCTTGTCACAAACAAATTCAAACCTAATGACCTTTGCAACATTGAATGGCTGCTTAACATGAACATGTTCTGTGTTTTTGACTTTGACCCAGACTCAAACATTTCAGGTCTTTGCAGTAGATATCTTCAACATCATGCTGCAAATAAGCATTTTCTGCAGAGCTACAGGATATCCAGTAGCTCAAGTATTGAAGAATTTGTGAGCCACTTGAATCTGTTTGAGCAAACTAGCTGGATTTTTTGTAATGGCCGAACTGACTACGAAGGAGATGAAACTCCATGTGACGAAATCACTTGGATCAAGACAAAAATGACTTTCCTGAGGGAAGCTGTGTCTTCGATCTGTAAACAGATCTTGCCCAAAGGGACCGTTCAGGTCATTTTCCTTCTTACATCACCAGTGGAGAAGCCACTCTTGCACACCTTCTTTGAATTTTTCACAGACATGGAAGGCCACGAAGACATCATTTGCATCTGTGAATCAGAGACAAACTTCCAGAAGTGGCAAAGCTTTGCAGAGGGTTCATGTGGAAACGAAATTGTGAACAATTCCAGTGTTGTTGGGATGAAAATGAGTCACGTTAATGCAACTCTGCAGCAAGTACAACCGGTAAAAGCATGTACCAGAAAATACTTGCCAGTCTTTGTGAAAGGGACATGTCTTCTTGAAACAAATGAAGAGGAACAAATGTATTCCCTAGAAATTCTGACTGTTGATCAGTGTGATGAAACGAGTGAAGTCTTCATCAACGAGGAGAAAGCAAACATTGAAAGCCAGTTCTATCGTGGGGGAAGTGTGACCTGGTTGAATTTGTGGCTTGCAGAGCACAAATATGTTGGAGATGTAATTGAAAGAGATGCTTACCATGAAGTGTCCAAACTTCTTACTGAGGTATTGAAATACAACACAGATCAGATTCCAGTGAACTGTATAAACATCTACCATCATCCTGGAAGTGGTGGAAGCACTGTGGCAAGACAAGTGCTGTGGAACAACAGAAAGACTCTAAGGTGTGCAGTTGTGAAGCCATCTTACACTATTGACATTATTGCAGAACATGCAGTCAAACTTCGAGAATATGAGGAAAAAGATCCTCAAAAGTGTCTTCCTGTGCTGCTTCTCATCGAAGACACTGACAAAGAATATCTTGATGATCTCAGGAATGAACTAGAAGTTGCCATTAACATCAAGAAAATCCAGTACGGAACACTGTGTTTCATTTTGTTGAGTTGCAGACGATCCAATGATCCAGAAACGAGATGCCAAGAGTCTCCATTGCAGAATGTGTCTGTCACACACAAACTGTCTCCTCAAGAAAAACGAAAGTTTGCTGGAAAGCGACAGGTGCTTGAGGGACAATATGAGCCTCAGTTCATCCTGACATTTGTTTTGATGAGCGAAGGTTTCACTGAGAAATATGTTCGAGAGTTTGTGGGACATTTGCTTGAAGGCATTGACCATCAGTCTGTTGTCACTCGCCTCATTCACTATGTTGCATTGCTGAACACTTATGTTCAGAAATCTTTCATCTCTCAGTCCCACTGTGAAGCTCTGCTTGCTTTAACTATCCACTTGGAAAGGTTTCGCCAGCATGAGTTTGAGAGATCACTCAGTGACCAGGCTAAGCTGGTGTTCCTGCACCTTAGAGATGACAAGACACACATCAAATCAATCAGAATCATCCATCCACTTGTTGCAAAGGAGATTCTACATCAACTTCTGAGAGAACAAGTGACCCAGAGTAGTTTGGCAATGAATTTGCTCTGTGAGAGCGTGCTTTTTGATCACAGATTTGGAAGGGATGAATATCTCTCATTTTTGAGAGCACTTTTCATCAGGCGATCCCGAATAAGCAAAGGGGATGAATATGATAGTTTGTTCTCTCCTCTAATTGAGCATGTGTGTCAAAATGAGAAAAACCCAGAGAAAGCAATTGAGATACTCAAGGAAGCCTTTGAGCGTTTTCATAAAAATCCTTTCTTTGCACAACAACTTGCTCGTCTTCATTATTATTATGAGAAGTTTGAAGAGGCAAAACAGTGGGCAGATACAGCAGCCAAACAGCTGCCCAACAACTCATACATACTAGACACAAAGGGACAGGTGTACCGAAAGTGGTTCCAAGCGAAATGCAAAGCGATTAACAATGACAATATCCCAAAGACAGCCCAGAATACAGCTGATGCTGTAGATACTGCACTGAAAGCCCTGGAGTGTTTTCACGAATGTGAGAAAGCAGCTGAAGCAGATATGGAAAATGCAAACAGTTCAGGGTTTTTTTCTGAAGTTGAGGTTGGATGCAGCTTGCTTAAGCTGATTTCATCATTGCAAGTGTTTACAAACAGAACCAATGGTCATGCTGAATGTATGAAGTATCTGGTAACAGCAGATTACATTCCCGACGAAGTCAAAGAACCCTGGGAACCATTTCATGGCCGTTTGAAACAGCTTCACAAGACAATGCAAGATGCACTGGAATGGATTTCAGAAGACCTCAGTTACTTCCAGACAGACATTGGTTCAGATGAAGAAGGCTCTGCAGGTCCTGAAGAGAAGATAAGCCATCCACTGACATGGTTGGCAAAAAAATCTTCTGAGTATGGCAAGTACTTCAGTGAAACATATTCTGCTCCACTTCTACAACATGGGCAGTCAATCCCTGCCAACTTAACTCCCTTCCAGAAACGCATGATTATTTATCATCTTGGTGGGGGCAACATAACATCCACTCTCTACAAGCTATCTGAACAGAAGGATGCAGAAAGTCTTCTGGAGGGCATCATTTCTCTCTACCCCAGCAATCCAGTAAAGGCCAACTTTCGTCAAAGGGATATTATTAATTACATAATCACCCACATTGTTCTGAACTGCCTGTCACCAAAGTCCACAAAGGTAGCGGCTCTCAAGGACCTACAGACACTCTGTTACCAGTTCCCAAATGATAAAAAGAAATGTCTTCCAAGTGCCCTGTTCCTGCTCACTTTGCTGTTTTGGCCAGAAGATCATGACACAGACCAGGTGAAGGTAAACAAATTTGAAATCGTGCAATCAGCTGTTGAACATCTGAAAAAATGGTACCAGACCAAGATGAAGGACATCCCTCAGCGAAGGAGAAGGATTTACACCCACTTTTTTCTGGGCAGTGGGAGTGGATTGGATAAATTTGTGCACAAGAGAAAGTTTGAAGGAGTCAAAAAGTGGCTCTCTGTCTCTGAGAAACGCATGAAATGGTTTAGTGCAGAGGCATTCAAGATGCCAGAGATTGCACAGATGCTGAAGTGTGTTTCAGGATGGACCAAAGATGGAGAAGTGTATCTTGAGGGGCCACAGAGAAAGAAGTTCAATATCCTGCCTGTTTATGTGCCTTCAGTGCCCCAGAGTAATGAAAACATCACTTTCTACCTGGGCTTTACCTTTAGAGGCCCTGTTGCCTACAACATCACTGTGAAGAAATAGTTTATCTTTGACCAATGATGTTGTCACAGACAGCTGCACGTCTTGCTGAAACAGGACCCTTACAGGATGTAAACCTTAATGCCAAGATCAAGAGTAAAATGCAATACGATCCATCAAAAGGCAACAAACCTTCAGAGTAGGAAGATAGTATTAGTCAAAGTTGAAGAGTTGTAAAAATCTGAACATCTGAAACTACATTTTTTTTTCAAGATAAAAGACACTTCAGTATTTACATTTGTGTTTGTATATATGTGTGTGTGTATCTAAGTTTTTCAAGCTGCATAAAAACACAAACCAGATTTGTGTATAGGCGATGCAAACTCAACACACTAAGTGTGCATACTTAAAAGTCCTGTTTAAAACATTGTTATCTATTAGTATTTTAGTATTGTATTCTTGTATTTTCTGTGGATTCCAGTAGGTTGTCCTGAACCTTATGTATTTTTGAGGATAAGATCAAATGTGATTGAGTCAAACAATATAATAATTGTTATGTGTTCATCAGTGTTGTGAGGAAATGTCTTAAGAGCCTAAGAGCAATATTATGCACTGCTGGAGAAGAATGTATATACATATTGATGTGCAAAATATACCCTTTTCAGAGGTGTGATGTAATTTGCACAAATTTTGAAAAGTGACTTGTCCTGAAGATCAACATGCAAAGGAAGCTTGATGGCTACACTGTCATTGTTGATCTGAACATATGTACGTGGAGAAATGTAATTAAACCTTTTATTACAGTTTTAGTTTTGAGTTGTCATTTCTCAAACAATCAGTATAATTCACTTTAGAATTCTACTGTAGAACAAGGAGCAGAGTTTATGAACAACAGCTGTTTGACTTATGTTTAAGGATTTGTGGTGCCACTTAAAAGTAGCTGGTACAGGAGCTTAGAAACATAATTTTTATTTGTAACTTGCAACAGGATATAGATGTGTATCCAGTAAAGTTGCTTCTAAGGTTTGTTTAAAGGTCTATACACCTCTTCATTTTCTAATCTTTGCTATAAATTATGAGTTTGATGGAGATAGGGTTTCTTGGTCAATATAAATGAATACATTTTCAAGAATAGAAAGAGTTTATGTTAAAGTGTCGGGACAACTTTTTAGACTAGTTTCAATAAATTAAAAAGTCCAAATGTGTCAAAAGGTAATGGCTATGATTTAACTATTAGTTTAAATAATCTTGTATTTCTCGATGCATCGACCTCAACAGTATACTACACTGTTAAGTCATTAATGTTTATTACTTTTTCTTAAATTACAAATCCCCTTCCATTTGTGAAGGGAGAGCTGTAGTTTTGAGCACTTTTGTCCTTGTTTGCTTGCCTTACTTTGACTTTGTTTACCTGCAGAGTAGCTGCTGTGTTTCTGCGGGTATGTTCAATGTGGACATCTCGTTTTAACCCCATTTCTGCTTGCACTGCTGCCTCTAAAGTAAAAATCGTTTCCTGCCACTGTCCGGACAGAAAACGAGCTGTATTTCAAAGGTACAGCTAAGCAGCTCCGACGTGAAGTGGCTAGATTTAACTGCTGCGTCGCTAATGGCTAACAGCTAGCTAAGTCCAGTTGCAAGTAAATGTGCAGCAGCCATTGACCAACGCTTCCTTTAGCCGCAATATGAACAAATAAGTGAGTGTGAATGAGCAAGAACTTTATGGTGTCAAATGCAATAGGTACAGTTTATTCTGCTGCGGAATATTTCCACTATACGAAGGTGTATATTGCAGAAGTCACCTTAAACGCCCTTTGACCTGGTACTGCATTTCCGTGTAGGTTATGGGTTTGTTTTGCAACATCACTTCGTCTGTCACAGCTGTGCTCCTCGTCGCCTTAGCTTTCTCAACATGTGTATACATCAGCCAGGTCAGACTGGTGAGGTCAGTTCATACCAAGCAAAATAACACCTTAGTTTATGAAAGACTTGTACATAACGCAGCGCAAACACAAAACAACACAGTGAAGAGACTGGGTCCAGACAACTCCAAGGAGAGTGAATCTTGTAGAAATGATAAATGCGCCGTGGCCTCAGAGAGCCGCTTTGACTGTGCAAGAGACAGGGTTCTCAGCCAAAAAGGGTGCGAAGACAGAGGATGCTGCTATTGCCCTCTGCCTGACTCTGCAGGACCACCTTGGTGTTTCTATCCTCATTTGTACCCTGGTTACATCATGGGTCCCCCCACTCCCACTAAGAGAGGACAGGCTGCCACTCTGACCCGAGCCAAACCCTCTTATCTCCCCAAAGACATCTCCACTCTCCGCCTAGAAGTCATAGAGGAGTCTGCAGGCTGCCTGCACCTCACTGTGAGTAACTAATACTCGAATTTTTAAAAATCTGTTGCAGAAGAGAAATATTAGACATTTGTTTACTTATCACGACAAGATGGTGAGACGTTTGATTAAATGTCTTTATCTTTAAGTTAAAGGATCCATCATCTCAGCGGTATGAAGTACAGCTCCCAGCTGAACTTCATTCAGGTGCTCATGGCAAAGCCGGTTCCCAAGATACCCTCTATAACATTGAATTCCACCCTGACCCATTTGGCTTCGTAGTGCAGCGGAAATCCAACGGAAGGGTAATGTGAGTATTTATCATATGTTTTACTAACCTATTTAGGGTGCATTTTATAGTTGCCATTATAGTATTTCTGTGTTCTGACCATGGCGGACTATTCAGACTATTCAGCTCTTGTCATTTTCAATTTTAATTCTATGCAGATTCATTTCACTTAGCACCTTTTGTGATAAGTGTTTTCTTATTTATTCTATGCGTTCTGCATCAACACGTGTAAAATGACCATGTGACCTAACCCTATACACATATATTTTAAATGATGTTATTGGTGTGTTTTCTTCTTCCTTGTGTCTGTCCAGTGTGAACACCACGGTCGCTCCTCTACTCTTTGCTGACCAGTACCTGCAGCTGTCCACCGCGCTGGCCTCCACTTTTGTGTCCGGCCTTGGAGAGCATTACACCTCCCTCCGCCTGGACCTTAACTGGACTTCTCTGACTCTCTGGAACAGAGACATGGCACCTCATGTAAGTATGTGGGATGCCCATGCCCCTCCTTTTACAATATTTTGTTCGTAAATGTTTGGATCAAAAGTCATCTCTGTAAAACAGTCCAATAATGTTCTCTGTATTTACTGTGCTGTCTATAAAATGCATTGTGTACTCAAAGCACTTCTTTTTCTATAGGCTGATGCGAACCTCTATGGCTCCCACCCGTTCTACATAGTACAAGAGGAGGATGGCTTTGCACATGGAGTTTTCCTTCTCAACAGCAATGCAGTTGGTAAAAAGTTATTACTGTTTCTGTTCTTCATCACTTCCAACAGAGTGTAATTTTATTATTTTCGCATATCCACATAGAGTGCATATATGAGTGTTTTGCTTGTTTTCTGTAGAGGTGATGTTGCAGCCAACTCCTGCACTCACATGGGTAGCCCTTGGTGGAATCCTGGACCTGTATGTTTTCTTGGGTCCTGATCCTCGGAGTGTCATTCGACAGTATCTCCAGGTGATCGGTATGTCTTTCCTGTTTTGACATTTCTTAACAAATTCTCAAACAGCAGTATCCTTGAGGCAGCAGTCGTAAGCTGGTGTGAGTAAATGTGGATTTATTTATTTCCAGGTTATCCTATGATGCCTCCTTATTGGTCACTAGGTTTTCATCTGTGTCGCTGGGGATACACAACCTCTAATACAACCCGGAAGGTGGCAGAACGCATGCACAATGCTAACTTTCCCATGGTAAATGAAGCATGCAGGAAGCTCTCTAACCTAGAAGTGATAATTAAACATTTTTCATACATAAATGCATATATAATTTACAGACTGTTCCAATCAGAGAGATGTTTTGTAACAAGCGAATGTGTGAAAATTGGTGATATTAATTATAAAGTGCTAAATTCAGCTTTTCTGGCATTTATGAGTTCAATCAACGCTTAGTAAAACTTGTAAAATGTGCTTGAACATTTGCTGCAACGTTATCAGATATTCACATTGCATCACATCCAATTACAACTTGACACCTTGTGAAGTCACTTTCACCTGCAATTATTTTTTTTTACCTCCAGGATGTGCAGTGGAATGACCTGGACTATGCAAACAAGCGCAGGGTATTCACCTTTGACCCCTGGAGGTTTGGGGACCTCCCAGAGATGGTGGAGGAGTTTCATAAGAAAGGCATGAAGTACATCCTTATTCTGGTGTGACATTAAGTTTTTAAGTTTTAAAGACCTCTGAATACATTTATCTGTCAGTCAGTATTGAAACATTTTAATAAAAATAGACACAAAAACAGGGCATCAATTGTTTGAATTGCTGATAATGTCGTATAAATCTACAACTGCACGTAAATGACCATTAACAGTATTTCTCCACTAGATGGCAGCAACGCTGACTTAATTTGTGACTGATTTGTGCTTCAGGACCCTGGGATCAGCAGCATCAGCCCCCCTGGAACTTACCCTCCCTTTGAAAATGGACTCAAACGAGATGTGTTCATTAAAAATGCTACAGGAAACATCCTGATAGGGAAGGTTAGACCTTTTTTTCTGGGCAATATCTAATGTATGGGTGTGTTCAGTTCAGTCTGCATATCTTTTATCATAGGTGTGGTTGTTTGTGCACCAGTAATGCTCGTTCCCATACTGTATAACCAGGTGTGGCCTGGCCCAACAGCCTTCCCTGACTTCACCAACCCAGAGGCCAGACAATGGTGGGAAGACTGTATTAGAGATTTTCATTCAAAAGTGCCTGTGGATGGTCTGTGGATTGTAAGTATGTACAGACACACACACAGGTACAATTATTATGACATTAACAACACATGTATGTGGATTGTTTTCAGCGAAACAAACACATGACATTAAAGTAGTACGAATGACTTTATGCTCCCCCCAGGATATGAATGAACCAGCCAGTTTTGTTCAGGGCTCAGTGGAGGGCTGTCCTGACAGTGACATCGAGAATCCACCATATACACCCAGTAAGTTTATGTACACCCGGTTTTACATTTTGCATCGCATCATGGCATACGAACATTAATAGTTTTACATTTAAGGGGATAGTTCAGATTTTTCAGTCAGTTTATTACCTGCGGTAGAATACAGTCAGCTTGGCCCTATTCTGGAGAATCTCACTGAAGTACCGGCATGGAACCAAAGCAATGTACTGATGTAGATGGTACAGTGGCTAAAACAATAGTATTTTAGCCACTGTTTTTTTAAGTGGCTAAAATACTATTTTTGTCACCGGCCCCATCCACAGCAGTACAACACTTTGCTTCCGTTGCGGTATGGAAGCATGACTATGGATAAATACCTCATACAACCCCACTTCCAAAAATCTAAACTATCCCTTTAAAGTCAGGTCCTGTACCAGACTTTGTGGATATTATATAAGACATGCACAGGAAATGACTGCACAAGATGTCTGTTCATCATGAATCTTTTCATTGCTACACGTGTTACATTAATTTGTCGCCTGTCATACAAACAGGGGTGGTTGGAGGCCAGTTAAACTCAGGAACTCTTTGTATGTCAGCCCGGCAGAGGCTGTCCACTCACTACAACCTACACAATATGTACGGACTGACAGAAGCCCATGCCACTCACAGGTAAACCATATAGAGACCAAGTGCAGTATGCAGAGCTTTTGATGCATTAGTGTAACAGTTAACAGTATGTTTGCAGGAGTTTAATTATTTTACTGCGAGTGGGGGAATAAAAGTAACAAGTTTTGATGTTACAGTTATTACAGATATTATACAAGCCACCCCCTTTATTGGATACTAACATTGTTATTGTTTACGGTACTCGTTATTCGTCCTGGGGTTAGTGCTCTCGTGAAGGTACGTGGGAAGAGACCCTTTGTCTTGTCTCGTTCCTCTTATCCTGGTATCGGACGTTTCTCTGGAGTGTGGACGGGTGATGTCAGGAGCGACTGGGAGCAGCTTCGATACTCCATCCCTGGTGAGGACACGCAGTTTGTAAAAGTCCTCTGTGTGTACTTGAAATGTAATCATTTTATAAGCTACTGCTAATATTTAACATAATACAACAATTTCCCAAACATTTGAATTCATGTGATTATTTAGTGTTTTTTTTTTTTTTTTGCTTTTGGGGTTATGGATCCCCTCTTTTGGAATATGTCCTCAGAGATAATGGTGATGGACCTGCTTCAAACAAACCATCAAAAAGAGTATTTTATCTTTTTTGAAGTAACATCAGACCATCTGATAAATTTAGAGTGACCTTTTGCACCTTCCTCTACACTTGTTCCCCTCCAGCGGTGCTACAGTTCAGCCTCTTCGGGGTGCCCTTGGTGGGGGCGGACATCTGTGGTTTCGGAGGCAACACCAATGAGGAGTTGTGTGTACGATGGATGCAGCTCGGGGCCTTCTACCCATTCATGAGGAACCACAATGACAAGTTGAATGCTGTGAGACACTGATACTGTTTGCCTGTATGCCTGCATGTGTACGTTACTTGTATCTATTTGCTAACGGTCACACTGTATTTGTGCACGTTTGAAAGTTTTTTATAGTAAGGCCAGGGGTTTTTCCACTGGTTCATTAGCAGTCCATCTCTTTCATGTATTATGAATAGAGGTAATTCGAGCCTGTCGCATTGTGTCTTTCTATGCCTATCTGTCTCAAGCCTCAGGAGCCCTATGTATTTGGGAAGAAGGCCCAGACGGCCATGCGGAATGTGTTGAATATTCGCTACTCCCTTCTCCCGTTCCTTTACACACTTTTCCATCATGCACACACCTCTGCTGACACTGTGGCCAGACCGCTCTTCATGGAGTACGTATCCTCTCCTCCTCCATTTGTCTTCTTTTCTCTTGTCATCTGCTTTTTTATACTTCAGACAAAGAGTTGCTCTAAGCATCAAAGACATCAAAGTCTGTGTGCAGGTGAATTGGAGAATACTACTGCCCTGCTATAATGTGAGGAGTGTTTTCTAATGCCTTTTGTGGCTGCACAAAGTCTTTTCTTTACTGTCTATTGTAAGTCCAAAAGTTTTGTAGGAGTACGGTGCCAAATAGCTTTTTACTCCATTCTGTCCTCTATCATCCTACACAAGTTAAATGATATGGAGCACATTTGCATCACTATTATAACAATTGTGTTCTGTATCCCAGGTTTCCCTCTGACCCTAACTGTCAGGCAATAGACCAGCAGTTCTTGTGGGGGAGTTCACTTCTCATCACCCCAGTCTTAGAGCAAGGGGTAGAAGAGCTGGCGGCCTATCTCCCTCCTGGGACTTGGTACAGCGTGCACAATGTAAGTTACACTGCACTATTCAAATTCTTCTTTATGTGACAACAGCCCTGGCATATGAGTCATGAAGACAAGGTACACCTCAAATGTTCAGTCTGTTTTTTAGGCTTCATGCGGTGACAGTGCGTACGTTAGTGTGTTTCCCTTTCGGTTCTAATCATCTCTGTATTTCTTTCTTAAGGGTCAGCCTTTCTACAGTAAGGGTCAGTATCTGCTCCTGCCAGCCCCTCTGGACACCATCAACGTCCATGTGAGGGAGGGACACATTATCCCTCAGCAGGTGGGTGAAACCAAAAAGGTCAAACATTGTCTGCTGATCTAACATTCGCTGTGTCTTATTTGGTTCAGTGGCCAACACAATGTGAGTGATGAATTATTAATAAAATATTGGAGAATGGGAAAACCCCATGCTACATAATTTAAACAGGTGGAAATTACAAAAGGTGAGACATACAGTAGCTAATTCTAGTGAACCGAGTTATGTTTGAGGTTGGTGTAAAGTAAACAGCTTGTGCACACAAGCGATTGTGTAACCATTCAGATATTACCACTGCACTCACAGTTTGTTTGTTTTATAATGGATAAAGTGCTTTGTTGGAAGTAACTATCACGACTTTAAACTTCAAAACAAACCATCCAACTTGAAAGGGAAAAGCTGCATTTTTCTTATCATTTCATCGTATTTTCTTTGATCTGTTTTCTCTGACAAGGAGCCTGCTTTGACAACCACAGCCTCACGCAGAAACCCCTTCTTCCTGACGGTGGCACTGTCAGCAGGGGGCTGGGCCTTCGGCGACTTGTTCTGGGATGATGGGGATAGTCTTGACACCTTTGAAATAGGAAGTTATTGTTACGTGACCTTCATTGCTGGAGAGGTAGGGAAGAGATGTGTTGGATATTTGCATTCCAAGGAGAGGATGAAGTAATGTTTTGAATTTTACGACTTTATAGATGGAAAAGAAAGATGAATTATAAATGTCTGTCTTTCTCAGTCTCAGCTTGTGAGTGACCCTCTGAGACTAAATGGGGACCTGGATGGTCTGGTGCTGGGAAGCATACGGGTGTTCGGGATACCGTCACCTCCTCGATATGTCTTAGCCAATGGGGAGAAGGTCAGGGATTTCACTTATCGCAGTGACACAAAGGTGAGCCTGTTTCCTTTGGCATTAATGGTGCCATTAATGGTATTTGCCTTGTGTGTCCTCAACGTGGTCTACAGAATTGTCTCTACTTTTTCAATATCAGGTCTTTGTTCCTGAAAGTGCAACCGTTGTGTCATTCTAACTTTGTTTGTGTCTGTCTCTTCTAAAAGGCTTTGACAGTGACCGGCCTGACCTTGTCCATGTCAGAGGTTTTCACAGTCCAGTGGGCCCTCTGACAAACTGGACTTCATTACCTATAATAAAGGGTCAATGAAGCCCAAATGAACACTGGATCAAGAAGACATGCCTTGTCAGTGCATATGTTTTATAGCTGTTTATAGTTTTATTTTTAAAATTGTTGTTTAGATGTCTTTGTTACTGAAATGCTTTACTAATAAAACCACTAAAAAAGATCATTTTGTCTGGAGTACTGCATGTTGAGCTTAATTTTGTTGCTCATGTTGTTTATGATGATTATTGTATGTTATCGCAGATGTTTTTTTTAAATGATTTTACCAATTAACTATGCCAGTGTGTAACATTACATTTTATAGCCATCAAAGTTTGACAAAATAAAATTGGCCAGCCATATGCTTTATAGTCAGAAATCCTCATAAGGATGTTAAGGATAATGAAACTGTATTCATTTTCATTTCTATTTCATCCTACAGTCTTCGGTGTATTAGTACTGTACTGTACAGTACTGCATGTGTACACTAGTTAAAATAATGATGTATTCTTAATCACGATTTGATTAATTCAATTTCACAGATGATTTTTTAAAGTTCTGTGTCTAGACATCAGGATTTTTAAAGTGTTTCACCTCAGATAGTGTGTTTAAGTAAAGAGAAAAATAACCAACTACCTGAACTAATCAGGGTTTTAGTCCATTATCGGGATTTTCAGTAGGATAATCGTGTGAAAAGATGCTCTGAGTCCAGCTCTGGTCCTGATGATGGCTCAACAGCGTTTGACAATGACCTTTAAACGTCACTTATGACGAAAAAGGTCAGTTTTTATTCTAGGCGCACTCTGATGATATTAAAAATACACATGCCGATATGGTATGTTGAAGTATATGTCTTTTTCCTTTCTGTGTTCTCTGAAATCTAAAATTCCCGGTTTGTGATGGAAAAAGCCTTTGCGCTTCCGGAAGTAACGAAATTTGGGGGATTGGTCTGGAGCTGTTAAGTGAAGCTGCACACGTCCACCCAAACATGACAGGAAGTAAAGCCGTTTAGACCTACAAATTAAAGCCTCGCAACTTTTACAAACGCGCTCCGGTCCGTTCGTCAAACGGGGGACAGTTTACTGTGAAAGTCACAACCGGAAGTGTATTTTTTAGTCTCGAGGCAGCAGCAGTCAAACGTTTGGTGTCACTATCGAAAAAACACTAGGATACAAACAAGACTCCACTTCGTGACAACAAAGATACAACCAGGAGAAAGGAGGTGAAACGACGCCGGTACACGCTGCTCGGTCCCTGCCTGCCCCGGTGAGATGGATGTCCGGTATGGGCTGTAGACTTCTGCGGCGGGACTGAAGGTGAGCTCCGCCGCTTGGCCCCGTTTCCCCGTTACATGCTGTTTGCTATTCATTCATTTCTCCTACTGGAACAGGTGTAGTCAACATTCAAGAAGGATGCATTTCTCCGCTACCAGTGGATAGTGTGACATTGTTTGCTTTTTTCTTTTTTTTTTTTTCTTTCTTTTTTTTTTTTTTTTTTTTTTTGCGACGCGGGGCTGTCACATAAAACAAACTTAAAAGTTGCTCGTAAACGTGGACGAGGAGAGGTTTCGGCCATGGTTTATCCCGATGATAGCTAGCTAAACTAAAATATTTATGTTCAAGATGGTACCTGCCTGGGCTAGAAACGCACGGTACCGTTAAATGTACGCGTTGACCTGCGTTTAAATAGTACTGCGGTGGCACAAGCCTTGTCCCGTGCTGCTCTCCTCCTCCTGTCAGGCGGATGCTCCCTGTAATGAAAGCTGATGGAGCCCCCGACATCATGGCACGCCTCTGCTACACAGGCTACTCTGTTGATGTTACTGTGGTGTTAGCTATTACTGGAAGTCACCAAGCCAGACATAGTAGGACAGGCAGAGGCCACCTCCAGACACCCTCTTTTAAACTCAATAAGCTCAATATATCAACGCCTAAAGGCATCAATTTAATTTATTTACACATTTAACACTTAACACCATTACCAGAGCTAGCGATTGTTTTCATTCTCCATTAGTTGTTTGGTGTAAAATGGTGAGAAAGTGTTTCCCCAAAAAGCCAAGTGTCTCCTTTGGTCCAAAGTCCAAAGATAGGAAAGAAACCAGAAAATAATTCAAATGTAAGAAGACGGAATCGGGTCATTTAGACTCACTCCAACTTATTATTATCAAAACAGTTGTTGATTAATCGATTCATCGTTGCAGCTGTAACTATTAGCTGAAGACAAATGTATAAATCCCAATAAATGTAGCTTAAGAAATCATTCCATAAATATCTGAGTGGACGTAGCATCTTGAGTAAAATCTGATATCACAGATTCTTGAGCCTTTAGTCTGTGGTGTTGTTTTTAGGAGATGAATGCTACTTTCTACTTCATGTGTGTGGTACAAACCTGACAAAATGATAGTTTATTGCTTGCCGTAACAATAAATATACAAAAAAAAAAAACACATACTCGTGCCAATTTTCCCTCCACAAAAATTCTGTTTATATATTTTTAAGTGTTGCTAGTGTTGCATTGTACAACATAAAACTAAAAGAAACAATTTCATGTTTATTCTGATACGGATCACTGAGGGTTAAAAATTACATTATCTTGTACTAGTCATCAAACAGGTTAGGCTACCGTTAATCCACCTTTTAATTTTCCAGTGCAATAGGTAAAACCAGGTAAAACCAGCCTGTGGTTGCAGGGTCAGAGCACACATGAAGCTCATTCTGAACTGAAACCTGCTTTTCGTGCCGTCTCAGATCTGAAAGCCTGTAAACGTTTACACCCTGAGTCATCCATAACGTTTCCTTATGACTTACCCAGTCTGCGCAGAGTCGACAGGAACCTTGTTTTTCAGGCTTCTTTGTGGCTGGCCTTTTCAGCTGCTCCAGGCATGTTAGTATACAGTCAAATGAAAAGGGGTGCTCAGTACTGACTCCTCTATTCAAATGTCAGCATGACAACTTAATTAATGTAGCCCAGAGGTGAGAAGCTGAGACCCTGGAAACTTGTGGCTTCTATACTTGCAGCTAAATTTCCATGGTGTAGGTTTCATGCTCTTATTAAAAGCTCTCTTGTTGGCAGGCAATCTGTTAAAAGTTTGTAAAAAATATGTGAAGTATTCTGCAGGTCACAGTGGAATTAGACTGAGTTTAGGATGGCGTTTCAGTCCTAAGGATGTGAGCCATTTGATAAAACAGTAAAAGGTCAGAGAGGAGAGGTGGTGCATCTGAGCACACTGAGGTGTTGACAGCATAAAAGATGAAGTGAGAGGACTCTGTCCTTTAGCAGCTGGGCTGCCAGCCTGAATGGGTGCTATCAAACTGACTGGCTCTGTAATCACATACAGACCAAAATAACCACTGGATAGTAGCAGCACAGGGAATATATTATTTCTGTTAGGAGGCTACTGAAAAACAGCCATGTGACATCTTTAAAACCCCAACCTGTCATTATGCACGTTATGTTTAGCATTTTATCTGACTTTTAAGAATACATGGTAGACGTTATCTGAGCATAAAGTCATCCGCACAGATGTTCCTCAGGGACATGTGAGTTCTCTCATTCTGTTTACATTATATGGGCATGATTGTACAAGCCGTCATCGCAGCACTTTTATTGTCACCATTACTCATGACTCTGCTATCTTGGGACTCATGGTGCAGACGAGGCATGGCCTGATACGATATTTAAAATGACAATTTTCCCTATAGCCAAAGCTCATTCTGATGTTATTTTCTATTTGTTTATTTTGTTTTTGTTGTTATTTATCCCCCCTTTTGTGCTATTGAAACAAATGAATCTCCATTATATATAAAAATCGAAAAAATCGACTAACTTAACTGTTTTAAAGTCTTTCGGCCCTTCATCACATCTTTGAATGAGCACAAATTCAATCATACAAATTTATGAAACAACCTTTAAAATAACCGAACAGCTGAATATCTGCCGCTGCCCTATTGCCAGTATTAGCCGATATCAGCAAATATTGATCGATACTGATGTTGGGCCTATATATGGGCACATCCCTAGTACAGACACTGATATTTCTGGTTATAGTTTGTAGCTTAAAAAGGTTGTACAATGGTGTGATTATGATCATTTCATTATAAACACTAAGAAAACAGAAGAAATTACTTTTGATCCAGAGCATCTGGGGGATCGTTTTCCACCACTGGCTCATAACGGCTGTGTAAAATGTACACAGGTTAATTTTTACTTGGGTGAACATATTGACTCTAATCTGTCTTGAAATGTCCGTGTTAATTAATTCTATGTAGGATCCAACAGCGTCTCTGCTTCTTGCAAAGTCTCAGGGTGTTTGGAGTTGGAGATGGACACTACAGGGAATGCACTTAATGTCTGCAATTGTTTCTCTACAATTTTTAAGTATTTTTGTGTTGTACAAGTAAATAAGACCAATATCTGTAGGGGCAAATAAAGGAATCTTGAATGGTCAGAGTATAAAGACACTGAATGCTCAACATGGTCCATCCTGGCTCATTTACAAGTGGATTAGTGTAATGCTGTTTGAAGCAGTTAGCATGCAAATAGTTCAGTAGCTGCTGGTGTGTAGTATTAGCCTAACATTGAGGCTTGTAGGATAGTGTTCTCCTGATTTCACATTTTCCATATGCAGTCTTTATTTAAGCTTCTTAACACAGTTGTGTTTCCCAGAAGGTTTTATCAGATTTGCATTTGTACTGACCTATTTACAGTATTCTCACTTGCTAATCACTTACATTTTCCATCAAAGCAGGAGGTGATCTCACTTAGGCTGATGGGAGACTCTTTGTATTTATTACTTATGGTGGCAATAAATATACTGTACAAAAAGGTCATCCTCACACCCATTTTTAATCCAATTTGTGTACTTATGTACTTATTTTTCATGAAAAATTGTTTCGATCTATAACATTTTTGACCAAATCAAAGTTTCTGTTTTTCTAAATCAAGCAACTGCGCATATACACCCTGTTTGGAATCACCCTAACTCCTAATGATAAATAAAACAACAAAAATTTAATAAGTCAAATGATGGCTCAGTACCAGGTCATGCCTGGATTCCATGCCAGCAGACTTCCTGTCTGGGGTCTGGCATCAGGAAGTGGGGTGCCTGTTTAATCAGGCAGAGGTAAACATGCCCTCTGAGGAAAGAGGAGGGAACATTCCTCAGATGGAGTGGGGAGTATGTTTCAAAGTGTTCAGCCAGCAAGAAAACAAAATCACTCACATGAAGTGTGTCCACAGATACAGGAACATATTAAAGTTTTGTGAAAGAAAATGAATCTGTAAGGTGGTGGAATAGAAGAAAAACAAGTCTGATGTTAATTGCTTTTACTGAGCCTGAACAGTAAGATCTTTGTCAAAGAAGCACAATTATAAAAGCACATCATGCTGCAGCATAAAACAGGATATTTAACTTTTTGACACGGGGCGTTGAATCTGTCAAACACTGGTGCGGTGATGTGCCGAGCTCATTTCAGCATATCACAGCGCTGATGTTGATGACATCTGTTGGCTACTGATAACCGCTTGGAATTTCACACGGATTTAGTGTAGTGTGTTTGCACATGTCTTTGTGAGTGTACACACACACGTGTGTGTGTGTTGTGTACAAAAGGTGGGACGCACTATCACTGTACTAACGGACCCTTTGAATGTCTGTTAGTACAGGCAGGTGTGTACGCAAAGAAAATGTGGCACAGGGAAATGCTGAACAAGTACAGAGGGAAGAGGGAATTCATGGGAGCGCTGCAGTAAGGACACTGCAGTAAATGCAAGCACACACAGGACAGTGTAGGTGACGTGTAGGACCAGAGGATCTGTGCAGCCCTGTACAGCCATGCTGTGTCACACTGTCCTGAAAGTACTTAACTAACCTGAACTAATCTGTTACATTTTCTAACGTGTCTTTTTCCTTTTTGTCTTCTCCTTAATGCTTCCATTTCTATCATCTTTCCTTCCCTTTTCTACTCCTAAATTTTCTCATCCAGAGGATGGGCCCAGTGTCCCGGTGCCTGAGGAGATGTCTCTGGGTCGGCTCCTGCGGCGTGCCTCCTCCAAGGCCTCCGACCTCCTGACCTTTAACCCCGGGGCTGGGGGCTCATCGTTACGCTCAGGCCTGGATGGCGAGATCATCTTCTCCAAAAATAATGTTTGTGTGCACCCTGCAGACCCCCTGCCTGGCCTGGCGGAGCACCACCCAGGTTAGGTTGAACTGATCTTAAAACCGTATTTGTTTCTTGTATGAATGCTTTTCATGACCAACAAACAGTTTTTCCTTTCATTTACCTGTTACTGCTACAAGTAGGGCTTACTCCTGAATGCAGAGTAAAATTATTTGACATGCTCATTTAAGCATGTCATGGATATGTGAGTCTAAGATAATGACTAAATTATGTAATATGTATGCATACTTTTACTGTTGCGAGGCCTGTCACAATTATTACATAATTGCCTTATTGGCATTGCCTTACAGTTGATCTGACTGCGATCGGTTTGCTTAATCATTTCCATACACCTGTATTAAAACAGCTGGACGAAATTAACAGGAATGTCAAATTTCCTTCACTATTTACATGTTGTTTTCACGGGTTGAGGTTTGACTGATGCTCTTTTATTATATCATAATCCTCATTCCCTTCTTCTGTTATGGTTTAATGGCACCTGAGTGGATTCAACTTACTGTATTTTATTGAGCAAACAAGGCAAACAGAAATGTAAATTTTACTTATATGTTCCAATGATCAACGCCAATACAGGGCTCTTCTTCATAAATTGTATGTGTTTTCTTAAACTATTAGGCTTATACTATAAAAAATGAACAGAAAAAGACAATAGATGAAATGATCTATATGACAATAAATCAGTAACTGTCTTTCATTATAGTGGCAGCTCTTACTGGTACAACATTTCCTTAGCATTTATATCACCTGTGATTGATTGTCTGTGTGTGAATGTGTTACAAGATTGTTACGTTCCGCTAAGGTTTTCATCATTGACGTCATCTTTTTTGCATTTTTATCACTTCTCAACGTACAAATGCCACCTGTCTTTATAGAAGTTTTGTCTTTTACTCTTATCTTACCTGTTAATTGTTAACATATTTATTCCTAACATAATTATTCATAACCATTACTGTGGTTTATGTTGCCCTCTGCAGGCTACTTGTGTGTGCACGTGGAGAAAGATGACAGCCTGGGCACCACCCTGATTCTGACTTGGGTGCCCAACTCCCGCATCCAGAGGCAGGATGAGGAGGCGCTGCGCTACATCACCCCAGAGAGCTCCCCTGTACGCAGGAACGCACGCCGCCGAGGGCGAAGGTACACAAGAGCAGTGTGGCAGCATTTTCGAAAATTCAAATAAACCTCTATATAGTATCTTAAAATTACATAGAATTTAATGTTTTGAATCCAGTTTAAACGGTAAATGTGAATGTATTAGAAACACAATCAGTGATATCTGAACAAAACATTGCAACACAGTTACACTATAAAAACTATACTCACACCGAGATGGAAAACAAAAGATGTATCCGTAATATGGATGATACTGATGGTGTTTTAAATCGACTGTTTCCCTCCAGACCCCACTCTCGCCCCCCGGCGGCAGCCCAGGAGGAAGATGAGGATGAGGAGAGAAACCTTACCAGCAGCACCGCTGCGGACGGACACACTGTGGTGGTAGAGACTGGATCAGATCCCTCCTCCCACCAGCAACAGCTGCCCTCAGCGGGGGAGGAGGGAGACGAGGGCTCCTGTGAGCTGTCGGATGAAGTGAGCCGGGACAGCACCATGGGTTCGGACTCAGACACCTTCTCGTCCCCCTTTTGCTTGTCTCCGGTCAGCGAGGCCCTTTGTGAGAGCAGCGGCTCTGTCTTCCTGGACAATGAAAGCAGGTAAGGAACACTGGTATTTCTTTCATGACTCTGCAGTTGTCTCAAAACAAACTATTTTTATAAAAAAAAAAAGAAAGAAAAAAAAGTTCAATACTCTGTGGCACAGAGCACCTGAATGGGACTGTCTTTTTATTAGGGCTGGGTTTTAGAAAAATATTGTCTGTTTCAAATTCATCTTCATTTGAATGATCTGATATCAAATCATATAGTCCCAAGATCGATTTTATTTTTTTTTTTTTTTCAATTTTTTCCATGGATGAATAAAGCTTGTTACACACCTGTGCACTAAACAAAGCACTTTACAGCCTTATTTATCTGAGAATGTCTTTCATATCCAAGCCATATTGGTATTGCAACTGAATCATCCCAAACAGAATCAATACTGAATCAAACATTTAATTGAAGTAGGAAATCAGTGGTGATACTCAGCTCTAATTTTTATTAATGCTTAATTCAGCTTCATAGTTTTTGTGCTTGCAGTTAGTTGTCAGGTTTACCTAATATCCTTTTGTGACTCCTTTTTGTGTTTTCTATTTTGTGTTCTTTTTTTTATTATTATTTGATAATTCATTTATCACATCACATCGTTATGCACCTGCAAATGACAACAATTTGGCCGAACCTCTTCATGTTACTTTTACATTCCCTTGAGAAGTGAGTGAAATACTGCATTAGTACAGATCTCTAAGGGCATTCCGTCAGTGGATCCATTACGATTCTTAATTTGTGGCATCTTCTTGTTTGTCCATTATGTGTATTTCTGTATTATATGTTGTGGATTCTGTCTTCTCTAAAATGTTGCCACAAGTGAACTGTATTGGGATTTTGAAAAAGGAAAAAAAGGCTATATGATTGTGTTTGGGAAAGGCTGCAAAGACATTTAAGAGGTCTCTAGTAATGTGATGACGTGAGTGAGTGAAGGAAGGCTTAAAGTATTTTGGGTTGTTTTTTCCAATCAGATTTAAGGATTAGGGAATACATTTAAATCCTCTAAATTCACTATAAAATAATAAAAAGTATTGTGTTTGTAAGACTGTGCAATGTGGTACTGTAAAATTACAAAGGCGTTTACATATTATAAATGTTAAGTTTCTTTTTTATTTTTGTTTTCTATTTGCAGATTGCAACATGTGAGTAATGAGTTAAGTCTGCCCCTGAATTTAATCTCAGTGAGGACTGTACATCTAGTAATTTCCACAGCTGTAAATCCTTGAGTGTCGTGCCGTCGTTGAGACTGAACCACCCTTTCAGTTACCCTACTCTACCACAAGGTGGAGCCAAAAAGAAACAAATCGATGGCATGAGGTATGGTTTACAGTCTCAGGCCACATGGTGGCTTATTGCACTACAATGAATGTCCCCAGGGAGTGGAAGCAGGTAGATTACTTCAGAAGAGGGTATGAATTGTTATCAGAATTTAAGATGGGTGCATTTAATTAAACCAGCTCCCATTTTAAATGTTTTATAAAGTCACAGATGGTCCAAAATCAGTCCCCAAATCCTACAGACCTCAGTGCTTCCAGATTGTTCACTAATCAAGGGAGCCATCTGGACAGCGATTGTGTTGCTTCTCGGACCTCGCAGCCGCTTGACTTTATGATTCCCTCCGTGGTTGTTTCTTCACACAGCTATTCGTCCTGATACGCTGCCCAGAATGTTTGAGCCTGTGTCAGTGTGTGTCAGGGAGAGTCAGTGTGTGTTTAAGCCTTTTTAACCACTCTCAGACCCCAGCTTGCTGTAAGTGCAGTCAGTGTGTGACTTGGCAGCACTCTCTGCTTCACAGCTTCTAACCTTTACTCTGTCCTTCTCTTCCTCCTCTCCTCTGTGCCTCATTCGCTGTTAGTATCTCTTCAGTTTTCTGGCACTCAGACCCATCCTTTGTGTAGCCTCCTCTGCCTGATTTTTCCTTCCTCTCTTCTCCCTCTGTCACTTACACGTCCATACCTTTCACCCCTTATTTTGCATCTTTTCCTCTTGATCATTCTGTTCCCCTCAATATTGTTTCTTTCGGTGTTGCCCACCTCTCAAATATCTTTCCCCCCCTTCCCTTCCTAAAGTCTGTGTGAAGCCCTTTGATTCCCAGTGCTCCCGGGGTTGTTGTGCTGGGCTGAATGTCAGCTCTCCGGATTAGAGGACTGAAGAGAGCGGAGCAGCAGCCAAAACCCTGGAACCCACTCAATCTCTCTTTCTCTCTCTCTTGCTTTAATTGACACTGTTAAGGGGC
>JAPQRN010000026.1:16023485-16035328 GCA_037367275.1 Coranthus polyacanthus
GTGTGTGTGTGTGTGTGTGTGTGTGTGTGTGTGTGTGTGTGTGTGTGTGTGTGTGTGTGTGTGTGTGTGTGTCCTCAGAAACCTCCATGCATTCCTCCCATTCTCAGCCTCTTGGCAGAACCATGTTGAGATGCAAAACAACAGGACAGAAATGAGCTGTGTATAAGCCTATATGTGTGTGCAATTATCACTGGGCAAAACACCACTGAACACTGTTCACATGATGTTTGTTATTAACGTACCATAGAAGCATGGATCTGTATCTGAATGGGAGGCCAAGGAATGTGGAAGGAAAGCTCTTTGTGCAAAGTTTCTGCATTAGGGGTAAACAACATCTGAAGTCTCATTCCTTTGATTTCTTGGAACGTATGACTCAGTTCTCTATTATCACAATTCAGCAACAAATGAACTGTTTTCATCAGAACGACAAAATGAAATATTTCTCGCACATTTTCTCATACCCTGCTTCATAAATCCAGCTCAGGAATCCTCTGTCCATCTCTGTTTTTCTCCAGGGAGTTGTGTGAAGAATCCATGACCCACTCGGCTAGCTCCGCCTCCAGCCTGGACAGCCACGCCCCCTCTGACAGCAGCGGCCAGTCACAGGTGGTGCGGTGGGAGGAGCAGCAGAAGGTGCTGGCTCTGGAGCAGTTGTGCGGTGTTTTCAGGGTGGACCTGGGTCACATGAGGTCACTGAGACTCTTCTTCAGGTCAGAGGAGTTTAGAGGTCATGAGGGGGCACCTTGAGGTTTTACCGCACGGTTACTGATGCTGGGAATTTGATTTTTATATAACTCATTTAAAAAAAATACCAATGGATAATGTAAATGTAATTTACATCGTGTGATGCTAATTAATGACATATTCCTTCAAAAACATTTTTATCGTGTTCTGGTAGTGATGAGGCGTGCACCAGTGGCCAGCTGGTGATAGCCAGCAGAGAGAGCCAATATAAGATCCTCCACTTCCATCACGCTGGCCTGGACAAGCTGGCTGAGGTCTTCCAGCAGTGGAAGTGCTGCCGGGAAACTCAGCTTAAAGACCAGGTCAGGTTACAATCCAAAGTCCAGTTTGGCATCTGGTTATGTCAGGACACGGCTGTAAAGGATTTTTCAGCCTCTCCTTTTGTCTCAGTTGATTTTTTTTTTTTTAAACAAATTTGGCCCTAGAAGTTATTCTCATTTGACCCTACTCTGTGCATGAATTCCTTTCTTCTTCCCATCTTTCTTTCTCGCTATCAGGTCTCAGATGAGAAATCCTGCATGCAGTTTTCCATCCAGAGGCCCACCCTGCCATCAGCTGAGACCCACCCAGAGGAAAAGCTTTATCGGCGGCTGGATGTCACCACCTGGCTGCGTCACCTCAACCAAAACGGACAAGTGGAGGAGGAGTATAAACTACGCAAGGTATGATGGCAGGGGCTTTGTGTGCACATTGGTGTTTTTATAATCCTGCATTTTTAGTCATGAAACATAAGTTATTTACAGTGAGATTTAGAGAGACTCTTTCATAGTGTGCGATCCAGTGGTCTTGATGGTTTGACCTGCTGCTTTCCATACAGTCAAGCCTCACATTTTCTTGCATTTTCCTTTCAAACAAACACACCAAAAGTCATTGTGAGAGTCCGCTTCACCTCAGTGTGTAAACTTTCAGTTTTAATCAGCACCCCCTTCAGTAACTAAAGAGAGGGTTGGTCTTGGCCAATGTCCCCCTGTGAGTCATTTGACTTCTCTGGGATTGACTCAATTGAAGGTTTACCATCTTGCTGAAATGACTCAGTGGCAGTTAGACTGTGACCAAGACGTTTCCTTTGTAAACACGTAACTGCAGGAACAGAACACTGCTGTTTTTGCTGGACATGCAGGTTTGACAGTGTTTGCTTTTAGAGGTTTCAGTTTTGCAGCTCTTGCAACACTCACAAAATACTAGATTGACTGTAGTTTGGTAAGGAGAAGTGTGTAGTGTGCAGAGACTGTATCCTCTGCACTTTTATCTGTGTACAGATCATGCTGTTTGTATACAGTTTAGTAATGATAATGTCTGAGGGCCAGTTTAAAGAGAAAAAAAAATGAGAAGAGAAAAACTTTCAGTATTGGTCCCAGACATAAAAAATAAATTAAGGGATTTTTTTTTTTGTTAAAGTTGAAATGTCAAGAATAAAGTATTTCGACATTGTTCTTGATATTTCAACATTTCAGCATCAACATATTCTCAAAACGTAACAAAAAAATTCTTCCCTCCGTGGTTTATCTTTTCTTACGACTTCTTACAGGGGGGGGGGGAGAGATGACTCTGTCCAAATCCATAGACTAAATATAAAGATACAAGACCTGACGCTGTTTCATGCCGCTGTGGAAAAGTGAAGCTAAAATATCGTGGTTATGGGAGCTGCTGTGTTGTTTCTGTGACGAACCATGGAGTAGAGCAGTAGAGATGCCTCTGATAAAACCAGAAATCGGGATTTAATTCCTCTACCTCTCTGAAAACACCTGTGAGGAGCCATCTATGCTGAAAATCTGCCCTGTGATTTTCCATCATGGGGTAGATTTTTCTACAGCCTGTAATCAGAGCCAAGTCAGGTAATTATGGAACTTTTGCCCAATGACGCCCAAAAAATATCACACACTGAAGCTTTAATGTGGCCCTAATACTCTGTCATAGTAGAGGTATATTCACACAGTTCTTTTCAGCTGTGTGCCCTCTTTTTGCCCTCTGAATGTTCAAGAACACTCCCTTATTGTTCACCTCCTCCTCCTCTTCATCAGGCCATCTTCTTCGGCGGCATCGACCCATCCATTCGCGGCGAGGTGTGGCCCTTCCTGCTGCACTACTACAGCTATGACTCCACCTCCCAGGAGAGAGAGGCCTGGAGACTGCAAAAACGTACCCACTATCATGACATCCAGCAGAGGAGGTGGGGAACAGGGGAAAAGAAAGAGATATGTGTTTGTTTTATAGGAGCATGTAGATTTCCTGACTGCTGTGTCGCATGCGCACATGTCAACTGATAACCCGGCAATCAATTTATTTTAAGAAGCCTAACTGAGACGCAGCAGTGCTCTTGACACTGTGAAACGGCGGGTAAACCGTCACATGGCTGCAGTATTGGCTGCCAAATGCTCACTCAGTCAAACATTAAACCATATGTGAGTCTATTGTGGCTTCTCATCACATGCGCTGAGCAATCAATAGGCACAATCAGGGAAGTGTTAAGGGGAGGTGCCGGGTGTGAAATAAAAGGTCTCTAGAGAAAAAACATGTCAGCGCTTATCAGATCATACTCTCATGTCAGGAGGAGGGGAAAAAAACAGCACTGGTACGCACTGACAGGCACACACACACTCACACACACACACAAAGGAGTCCTGATTTGTCGCCACAACCAAGTGTCCACATATTTTCACATGTAGTGGCTCTCTGTCTGTAATAATGAATATGATAATTGGACAGGTTTCTCCTGCATGGCCCATTAACATTTGGAGTCCATCAGAAAGTCTTATCGAAGTCGGGTAATTAGAGCCCTTGTTCTGACTGTGTGGATTCCCTTAAAGACCTTTCGACTAGAGCAGCCTCCAGAGCCACTAGTTGATCATTAGGAGCAAGGATACATGTCAGTGCTAGTGTTGCTGGATTCCTAACCTCGTCTCCTTCCCTGAGCTGTGAGAACGGCTACACAAGAAGAAGCAATGCGGGTTTAACTCGTAAATATAGTTTTGGTTATTGCAGATGTTGGTCAGTGAACACGCAGAATGAGTGAAGGTGATATTTTAGCTTTTGTCATCCTGAAAAACATTGCACCAGTAAAAGCCTTTGTAATTACCTTTTTTTAATGTCAAGCTCCTGCGTATTTACCATTATTATTAGAAAATCTCTTTTTATTTTATTTTCAGTGGACAGTGACAGTGAAGTTAGCTTTTTCACATCTTCTTCTAATTGAGCTAAAAGGTCTTTTTTACTGTCTCTAGTAGTTCACTTTAAGGGCGCTCTCGGAACATTTCTTTTGGAACAAACATCTTTCTCATTGATATAAATATGTGGAATATGTGGAAATCTTTGCCCACAGATCTCAAATATAAGTCATGACTTGTGTCCTTTTGTTTTGGGGGGGTTGAAAGGACTGGGAGCAGTAGAGCGACGAGGAGGAAATGGGGTTCGAGGCAGATTGAGAACGACATGCGGGAAAGGTTTTTAGCTGGAGTCAAACTGGGAGAAGTAGCGGTTTATGGCTGGCCGTCTTCAAACCGACTGGGATCATTTTAAACTCAAGTCCAAACAGCTTTTCTAAAGGGATCAGTAATGTAGTCGTTGATGACCTATTGCTCGTCATTGAGTTTTATTGGCGCTTTATTACATCTGTGTTTGTGTTTTTTTTACTGTTTTATTACTATTTCCTGTTGGGTTTAGTGTATTTAAGGGGCCAACAGTATGAGGATTCAATAAGAATAAGATTAAGATATTAAATAAAGTCACTGTTAGTACAGGTGTCATCATCTAAAATTACTACGTTTCAATATAATATTCCCACATCCGATGCACATTTATCTTTTCTCAACCACATTATGACAGCAAAAAAATAAAGTGGTAAAAACACGTATTAAACTTCAGAGTCGCACCCTCAGGAGAGAGAACGAGACACAGAAAAGTAGCTGGGAGGGTCCAACTACACAAACACGGCGCTCTGAAACTAAACAGTTGCATGGCGTTGCATCAGGTGTGCGCTCATTATTCCTGGTGGGGCCACATGGAAAACAAACAGTGTTAATTAAATCTCCTCAGCTTGTTAGGACTTGAGTACATTAGTATCATACACAGAGTGCATTGCTAATATTGTTGCTAACACTTTGAGGGATAGATTGGGGTTTTATGGTTGTGGTATTGTCCTCAGTGGAGTGCTTGACGGTGAAATACTCCTTTAGTCCACTGCTTGCCCACCTCCTCTTTCTTTAGCTCATTTGCAGCTAACCATTAGTGTTTTACACCAGAGTAACATTTGAGATAAAAAAATATTAGATAATGCTTTTTTTTTTTTTATCCTAATAAGCAGGCTTTTCCTTTGAGACGTGTGCAATAAAACTTTCTTAAACTCATTCGCTCTTGGATTTTTAGCCAGTTAACTTTACGTTCTGTTGCTTTCGTGCCTGTGTGTAATCTTTTCCCTTCATTCTGGGGTTTATCCAGGTTGTCCATGAGCCCAGAGGAGCACAGTGAGTTCTGGAGAAAAGTCCAGTTCACAGTGGATAAAGACGTGGTGAGAACAGACCGCAGCAACCACTTTTTCAGAGGCGAGAATAACCCCAATGTGGAGATCATGAGGTTAGACCACCCTTCTTCAGTTTTCCCTTTCTTCCCTTTTTCTTTCACTCGCAATCTCTTCAATCTGGCTCTTTTGCCCTCTCCTTCTGTCACCTTCACTCAATCCATCCTTATCATTTTTATTCCACAGCCCAACGCAGAGGCGCACCTATTCATTTCATATTCTGAACCCTGGGGGAGCTGCAAATGAGTTTCATGCTTTATTGACTCTGACTAAGCCGTCTGAGCACTTTTGATGCATACTCAGAGCTAATGGCTTTCTAAACGAGGAGCAAGAGGATTTAAATAGCATATTAGTTTAGTGACTCTCATTGAGGCTCCTGGTATTTGTCTACGTATTATGTCTTATGCTGTATCTGGGGGAGGGGTGATACCACTGCGGCACATGTACACTTATCTCTTGGCTTCTCAGTTTTCACATCTGCCGAACTGATATGAAACGCATATTCCATTTTTTTTTTTTTTTTGGCACATCGTCTGAACTTCTTATCAAACCACTGCTGTATCTGCTTCAAAAATACCTCTCAGAAAATGAGAAAAAAAATGGTTCTTCCACGTCTAATGTCCTTTTTTTTCTGAATGTAATACACACTAATGCAACTAACTACTGCCACTGAAGTTTTCTTAGTAGTATCTGTATACAAAAAAAGAAAAGAAAAAAGATCATTAATTAGCTCCCTGGTTACCAGAGAAGTTGGCATAGCAACCTCTAAAGCAGGGCTTGCCGTGTTTTTCTGGGCATTACCGGCAATGCTGAAACACATGTTGGATCATTCAGAGTGTTTGGGTGGGACCATACTTTTGTGTGGTTTGGCTGGGCTTCACTATCATGAACATGTCTATGTAAGGGACAGTCAATAACTGCACACTTGCTGAAAAAAAAAATTGCAAAAGTTGAAACGTTTATTACACCTTTAGCCCTTTGTATTAGAAGTGTTGTTTTCTGCTGAGATGTTACAACAGCACTAAGATGGTCATGGTTGATCTTGCTCCAGGCGAATTCTGCTCAACTATGCAGTGTTTAATCCCGACATGGGTTACTGCCAAGGCATGTCTGACCTGGTGGCCCCCCTGCTCACTGAGATCCAAGATGAAAGCGATACCTTCTGGTGCTTTGTCGGCCTCATGGAGAACACCATTTTCATCAGCTCGCCCCGTGATGAAGACATGGAGAGGCAGCTGGTAGGAGGTTTCTCTGTGTGTCTTTAAATGTCAGCTTGTGGGAAAAAAGAAAGCTCAAAGATCGTGTTTGTAAGATGCGCGCTCCCTCTCCGACTTGCCTCCAGATGTACCTGCGGGAGCTGCTGCGTCTCATGCAGCCCCGCTTCCACCAGCACCTGACCAGGCTCGGGGAGGACGGCCTGCAGCTGCTCTTCTGCCATCGATGGATTCTGCTCTGCTTCAAGCGAGAGTTCCCCGACACAGAGGCTCTGCGCATGTGGGAGGCCTGCTGGGCACACTATCAGGTCAGTGCAAAGTCCGAACGGCTCCTTTGCATACACTAGTTTGTAAAAGAAAACTTTGCATATGACTACACAGGGGCATTCGGAAGTATTTTGTTTCAACACAGCACTAAATATTTGATGGTTTCATCAGGAGGTGGGCAGAAAGCTAAAGAAAAAGGCTACTTTAAGGCTGCAAAATACAGAGTTTTGCATTCAATTTTGCTGTTCATGCAGCTTGATGAGATAAAATACTTTTAAGGACAATTTAATATATCAAAAAAATCGGCCATTCTTAACCCGGTTCGGTTATTTTTAATGACTTCAATTATTTTTATTGTGAGGAACTGACTAGTTTTAATGTATTTTTATTTAGTTTTTGACATATTATCAAGAAAGCCTTGATTTGCAGAATCTTAAAAAACCTGGCATTTCGATTTGACCCATTTCAATTTGGTTACTCTGAGTGATTTCTAAAAGTAAAAGTAGCGAAGTACAACTATGCACCCCCGACGACAAGAGTATTCAGTTCCGTGTACTTGCTTTTTTTTTTTTTTTTTATTACTTACAAATTTTTAAGACACTAAATGGATTTTCAACCCGAAACCGATGCTTGTGATTTTTTTTTTTTCTTCTCCCCACCCTGTCTGCTGTCTTTTACCAGAGTCTAGTAAATTTGCGTCTGTCGTGTTCACTCCCATGACACAGAAGCTTAACACGTCTCCTTGCTGTAGCGGAGTCAAATGTCAGTTGTCCTGCTTCGTGCCATCTGTTCAGACCCGCTGCTAAATGTGCTGCAGGTGTTGATAGAAAAGAGAAACCTCGATTTACACAGTCGAATACTGTCAGTCGTTTCTGATCGATATCTGATTTTCTGGTGAATGGTAAGGATTATATAATACTGTGCTGCAATAGATTCTTGATTCTTTATTGAATGTGTAGAGTAACCGACCCTAAGATATTGTATCATTGAGAATATTTATAAACGGGCTGTGTGATTATACTCATTTGTCCGTGAAATTCATACTCGAATAGAAAAAAAGAGAAATGAAATGTAAAACCTGGGATACATAAATAATGATCAGTGCAGATCTTCGTTCAGCACATGGTAATTGGATATTTAACAGAGTTAAAATGTAATTATTATTCATTCATTTATTAATTTCATAGAAATATAATATAATTCCTTTGTCCCAGATCTTCATCAGCTTGACTTACACTATTTATACTTCACCTTCTACCAATTAACTTACATTTTCAAATAATATATCCTCTTAATTTGAATTTCCTTGTATTGAATTTCAGTGATAATTTGCATAATTCGTGTGTCTGCTCTTTGTTTTTCCTTGTTCTGTGTTAACATTCACATTGTGCCCCGCAGCAAGGACATGGCTGGATACAGCGAGCTAAACGGCTGGATTTAGGAAACATCGCTATGTCTCTTTTTTTTTTTCATTAGAGTGCCCCATTGTCTTCTTCATTAACGTCTTTCTTTCTCTTTGCAGACAGACTACTTCCACCTATTCCTGTGTGTGGCCATCATCGTTCTCTACGGGGAGGATGTGACAGAGCAGCTGCTCGCCACCGACCAAATGTTACTCCACTTCAGCAACCTCTCCATGCACATGAATGGAGAACTGGTGCTACGCAAGGTAACCCAGACAGTACACAGCATTGTTTTTTGGGTTTTTTTTTTCCACGCTCTGTTAGTCTCTACACAGTATCCTTTACTTTATGAATACTGGATGTGTGGGGTCCAGGTCTACCGACTGCATCAAAGCGGCTCTGATATAGCGTAACCTGCCCACAGAGGCCTTGAGGTGCTGGATAGGACGCCTCCGTGCCATGCAGAGGATTTATGATCTGCATCGCTGCTCCGGTGTCTGCGTCTGCATCCTCATGTTTATGGATTCTGTGTTAGTACTCCTGCAACCACAGGCAGTGAGTTCATGTTAGCATGCAGCTGGTGTAACTCCAGAGATTTTGCATCAGCGTTTCAAGAGCAGGCTTTTTACCTTTAGGTAAAAGAATGCGATGCTGACCTTGACTGTGTTTTGGTATCTTTTCGCTTTGAGTCAAGTGTATTGATTTCTGTGAATATTCACCGTGTTTGATATCTACAATTAGCTCTTGCTTCTTTAACTCTGTCTGCATATTTTAGTTCCCTCTTTATATCTGTTCCCTTTTTTTCCACACGTCAGAGTTATTATTCTTCTGACATTCTCATGACTTTTCATTTTTTATTTATTCATTCACTGGTTTTTGATTTCGGTTTTTGTTGGTGTTTTTTCGTTTGTTTTACACCTGCACAAGTAGTCTTAGTTTTATTTGGAGGAATTGACAAGTTTTACTTTAGTTTTTAGTTTTAGTTTTTCAGGTATTGTGAGGAAAGCCTTGATTTATAGACGCTGAGAAGAGCAAGATGAAAAAGATGCATGACAGTAGTATGATTAGTCGTATGAGCAGGATTTGCAAATGTCTTAAAGGCCATTTTATTCTTGTACTTGATGAACCATTAACACTGAGGGAAAAGAAAGCTGATTTTACCTGCAATTCTGTTTTGTTCTACTTCACATTGCATTTGTCCTTCGTACTTTTATTTAGTTTTCCTGTTTTTGAAAATCGTTTAGTTTTATTTTAAATTCAGTTAACAGTTGTTTTTTCACTTCTAGTTTTAATCTTAGTTTTCATCAACTATAATAATAACCCTGGCCTCTCGTCTTGCTTTACCAGGCTCGCAGCCTCCTCTACCAGTTCCGCCTCCTGCCCAGGATCCCATGCAGCCTACATGACCTCTGTAAACTGTGTGGCCCAGGGATGTGGGACAGCCGCTACATCCCCACTGTGGAATGTTCTGGAGAACACCCAGACTCACAGAGCTGCCCCTATGGAGGCACCTCCACCCCACAGCCCTCCTCGCCCTCCCCATCGTCCACACCCTTGCCCTCACCAAACCCGACCCCGACGCCTCCGTCCGAGGGCAAGAAAGGCTCCAAAACCCGGGACATTTTCACCTTCCGGAAACAGTCCTGAGGTGGAGGTTATGAGGCGCTTTAGCTTTTTTTTTTTTTCTTTTTTTTTTTAAGTTAGTACAGCAGGGTTTGGATCCATGTGCTGGATTCCTCAACTGTTTGCTGCCCCTCTTCACAGACCCTTCTTCTAGTTTGCAGTCACTATCCTACTGAGGATTTTTGTTACTTGATCCTTTTATTGTGGTGCAGCGTGGAACACTGCCTTATCAGAATGTTACTGGGCAGCGTTCACATGAATTTGTAATGAGGGCGGTTTTGCTGCTCAGGCCAGAGTTCAAGAAGCTGCTTTCCTTTTGGAGCAGAACAGACAATCACCAGCCACTGTGTTGGTCTGGAGCAACTTCAGGTTTGAGTCTGCTGCTGGCCTGGCATACTTCCAATGGCCTTTGTGGGCAGGGGTTGCATCAGGGTCTGAGGGAACCGGCCTGAACTTGCGTGGACTCGAAGCAAGGGTCAGATGAAACTGGAGATTCATTGAACTTGAACTTTAAAAAGTGCTCACAATGGAATATTTGTGTGAATATCATATTATAAATGCATATTTCAAATCAGAGCAGGTATTTTTAACATAAAATCTAAACCCTTAGTGACAACAAAAAAGGGTTAACCTACAAATAAGATTATAAATGAATAACTGACGCTTTTACGTTTGTTTGAATTTGATTTTCCAACAGGTTTTACGAGCAGTTACCAATATTTAGCAATATAATATCCTTGCATGAAGCGATCTTTACATATAGAGGGCACAACATGTTTGTTGAAAAACAGGTTTGAATGTGTTTACATGACAAATACTCGCATCATGACAGGGCTCTGCATATTTCCTCAACGGATCATAGAACGAAACAATCTGATTTCTTTCTGTTTCAAAATGCGTTTCCAGACAAGCAAGAGGAAGCTCACCGTATGTGTCCTCTTGATAAAGTCAGAGACTGATGTTCACATTACCTGTTGAGCAATAGGAGATTTAGCATTTACACATTACCATCAGGAGATCTGAATGAGTTTCCTGTCTGAAAGTCATTTACATGTGGCGGCGCGGTCTGCCAGAAAGCTTAAATCGTGGTTTTATCCCGACAGAGAAATTGATGGCTTTCTGTTTTACTTGAATTTTTTTGTCTTCTGTGTTGAACCGTGTTTAGACAGAGTTGTGAAAAATTGTCAGCACAGTGTATTTTTTTTTTTTCCTTCCAGCATTCTCTCCACCTTAAAATGAATGACAATGTCAACAAGGCACTATCAACACTAAGATTCAGTCCACATGAATGTATCTGCTGTTTGCTTCTTTTCTCACTCAACAACAGTATGAAACTGTTCGGTTTGTGTGTATGTGCGGGTGTGTGTGTGTGTATAAACTGGAGTGACCTCTAAACATCTGGTAATGAGTTGGAGAACAGGCGTAGACGGCCTCCCCCTGACCAGTCCCTTAAATTATAGCAGTCATCAGGAGGGAACCTGGGACAGAAAAGAAGAAAGAAAAGCTGGCTGTTTGGACTCTTCAGAGGAAAAAGAAAAAAAGACAGGAAATATGAAGAGGAGAGAGACTGTCTTACTGGGCAATTTTCAAGGCTTTTGACTTTTGTGCAGGGATACACAGTGATCTGCATGTTGCTTATGCGATTTGCAAATCCCAGATGTTACCAACACTTGGAGAGTTCCCCTGAGAGCATCTGAGTGACACTCCTGGGGGTGAAAACATCTTGAAATTACTGCTAAAATGTAACATTAAAACCCTCAATCAGGTTTCCTCCTCCCGCCTCTTTCGCTCTCCCACTGCCTCTCCGTCTCCCTTGTGGTCTCTCGCTCTCTCGCTCAGCAAGCAGTCCCTGCAAATGACATTCATAACAGCTCCTTTTCCTATTAGTTATCATGTGCAGCTGCTTGCTCAAAAAGCCCACGGAGTTTGAGAGATTGGGCGGCTGCATGAGAGTGAGCTAAATCAGAAATGCCCAGTGGGGAAAGTACTTGAGGTTTGTGTTTGTGTGTGTGTGTGTGTGTGTGTGTGTGTGTGTGTGTGTATAAATGAACTCTACTTTATTTCAGTGAATGAAATTAA
>JAPQRN010000026.1:16039671-16052911 GCA_037367275.1 Coranthus polyacanthus
GCTTGGTTCGGTGGGGGGGCGATTGAGGGTGACGGGGGGTGAAGATATATGCGATGACTTTCTGTGTATTTTACAGCTCGTGGGTTGTTTCGTGTCTTTGCCGTGCTTCGGAGACATGTCACAGGTGTTTGGATGGATTGGAGATTGTGGTGTGCGCCGCATTAACGCTGCGGTTGTAGGTGCGTGAGAAAGACACCGAAACAGCGAATGCAGGTGTGTGTTGTGAAGCAAACACGGGTCTGTGTTATTGTGTGTGCATTTCAGACCCCCTCCCTCGCCCCATCAGTCTTCCTGCTGGCGCGTGCGTGTGTGCGTGCGTGCGTGTGTGTGTGTGTGTGCGTGCGTGCGTGCGTGTGTGTGTGTGTTTGCATATTTTGGTGTGAACCAGAACAAGGGAGGAAATGAATGACTAAGACACGGCTTTGCATTTATTTTCTCATCATAAAAGCTCCCATGATTCATAGAAGAAAATATACTTTTTTTTTTCCCCCCTCCACAATGAACTCAGCTCATTTATTTTCATATTCTTTTATGTTGCTGCTGCTGCTGCAAAAAAAAAATCCATTAGTCACAAAAATGATCGTTTTTAAGCATATTTGAACAGTATCGGATCAGACCACCAACCCAGCGCGTCAAACGCGTAATGCGCCTTTAATTGATACCGTAGGAACGCATTTGTTGCTTTTGTTGATAACTGTTGACTGTATTTTCATATCGTGTGACTACGTTACCATTAACGTGACGACAATAGCTACACCGTGACACGATCACACGTACAGCTTTAATGCGCATCTCCAAAAAGTCCACAAAAAATGTCTCTGCCTCGGACTTCCGGCTGAAAACAGTCCCCCAAACAAATACATTCATTTTGTCCTGTAAGCTGGATGGATTATAAAGAACCGCAAACTGCTTAGCTGAGCTGGTGACAACGAAACTGCACATGAGCAGGTGAAAAGAACTGAGGTTCTTTTACAATCAGGATAAATCACCTTTTCCCACAGTTACAATCCACCAAAGATGATGAAATTTAAATGTGGAGCTATAAGTACATCTTGACAACCATTAGCAATGTTGCCATGATGTGTCCACACACACTTGGTGCATTAAGCCTCCCTGATGTCCCTTGTTGTGCTTCACTGGACCTGTGGGATATGTGCACTGACGCAAGCTCAAATCCCACTTGGGCAACAATGCAGGTAAATAAACTTGCTTGCGTTCATGCTAGAGTGCTATGGGAGAGATGAAAAAGAAAACCTGGTGATTACTGATCTTTTAGCCAAAGTGATGATGGTCTGCGTCCTGTCGATGTCTCAGAAAGAGCGCAGGATCAATCTTTAATACTTTGACTGAAATATAAATCCTCTATTGATCTGCAGGTGAATCCCCCTCTGACCAGCATCATTTATTTGTTTTAATTGCATCCATGTGTTTGGCAGACAGTCCTTGATTTCAACACAGAGGATGAGAAAAAAAAAAAAAAAAGTATTCCACCTTAACAAATTGGAAATTCTACTGTTATCTGTTTTAATATCTATAACATCCCTGCTCTGCGTGTTTTATGGATGATTTCTTTTTACTTCAGGCCTCATTCCCAGTAAGTCTGACACGTCTTACCTTGGTGAGATGATCGTCTTTCTGCCGTTGGATCAATCTCAGTGTAACATCAATGATTTGTCAGTGCTTATTAATGTCTGGAGAATTTCTGCGGCTTCCCGACAGACAGCTCCGTCCCTCTGTAGTTGCCGTTTTCTGTGAACAATCTGCTTTACGTCTTTTTGCCGCTCATTTGTTTGTCAAATCATTAAGTTGGTATTTTATTTGACTCAGAGCGGAAATATGTCCATGTCTGAAATTTGTGTAAATAGGGTGTGTCATAGCACGACTGTTACCAATTTTGTTGCCCCCTTTGATCCATTCTGTTTACTGTAACCTTTTTTTTTTGCGTGAGACATTCGTTCCATATTGGGTTTTTTTAAGCTTTTTTTGTGCTGTTGTTTTTCACTCTCTTCTCTGCCGTTGTGTTGAGGTGGGAACACGCATACTGTATGTTAGGGTTCTCATTAAGACAATAGCTCACATTTCCAACAATGCACCAATTAGAGTATATCCTCTGGTGACAAAGTGCTTCATTGGGGGCTCAATTCCTGCTGTTCTTGAATCCAAATCTTTGTCACCTCAAATGAAAAGCACTTGTAACATCACAAGGCCTAGCCACCATTATCCCTCTTTACCATTATTCATCTCCCAATAAGCACTGCAGCTCCCCTTAGGGCGACAAGGCGAGGTTTGACGCAATTCAATCCTAATCAGACACTGTTTGCCTGTTTTTGGATTGGCTATAATGTTCTCTCACGCAGTGAAAGGCGCAGCGCCTCAGGCACAGCTGACTGTGACGGGGGCCCCCACGAGGGACCCCATGGCCGCTCCATAGGAAGAAGTCTCTAATCCTGGATTATTCTCCCAGACCCGTAGCCAGCTGGATTAGGGGATAGTCAGTGGAAAAGGGCACTGTCAGCACTCTTTCCTTAGCAGCTCAGTGGATTAGAGCCGTGCAGACGCTGAGCTGCCTGTGAGGTGCAGAGACCGAGAGGAACAGCAAGGCTCGCCGGTCCCCTCGCAGCTACACAGCAGCACCAAACATGGAAATGGAAAAAAGGGGATGGTTGACTGCACTCTCGTACACAATGAAGGGTTGATCTTTCCATTCTTGACTTCAGGTGCTCAAATATGGTGTCAGGAGATAATAGTTGCCTTTATGGGTAGATTGTGCTAAATCATGAGGAATATTAAATTGAAATATAAAGGCAGATACAAAGGCAGTCCTGAAGTGCAATGAATTGTGTGGGTTTTTTTGTGTGTGTTGAAGGATGCATTTCATTTCATATTCCATTGCCCCTTGTACCTTGACTTGAAGATTCAGTTGAAGATTTTGTGTGTTCTGTTGCTGATATGTTGAGTTGGAGACAACACATTTCTGTTAAGTACATTGAAATGCATTTATTTGGAATTTATGGACGTGTATGTTCCAGGTAATGTAGTCATGCTGATTAATCCCTTGTAAACCCATTTGGGCCGGGCGCCAGAGAGGTGCAGGGCACTGAAATAAACATAAAAATCAAATAAATATTGTGCGTTACAAATATTGTAATTACCTTTTGCAACGAAATCCATATTTCATCGGACACAGGCTATTTTGTGTCCGTCTGCAGGCCGCGAGGTCAGACAGACGACAGCTTCCATACAGCTGCAACCTGCCATCTCCTATTAGAGAGATTATCTACATCACAGTCTGTGTGGGTGTGCATTTATACACTATATAGTGTGTTTCATGTGTGTGCTTGTGAAAGAGAGAACGGAGAGGGTTTCAGCTACCGGTTGAACTGTACAGTATCTTGTATTCATTGTGGTCTGTGTGTGAAACTGAGTGCATGATCGGAGCAGCAAAGCAGTGTCAGATACCCCAGCTCATTTCTGCAGCCCGGTAATCAGCTACTATTGATTGTGAAGTAGTCAATGAGAGTAAAGTCTCAATGTGCCCTCAAAGCTGCAGCGGACAGATCGATCGGGGCCTGCTGCTGAGCCTTTGTGTGACCCGCATAATGGAATCTGTACGCCGGTGTGCAGTGCTTGCCTTCCTTGATGAGAAGGCAATCTTTGTCAAAATTTCTGCTCATTGTTGGTCATTTTGTTCTGCAGGAGGCTGCATGGGTTGTTATTTAGAAACTCTACAGCAGTGTGGTTGTGACCTGTGCGAACAAACAAATGTACGTTCATCTGTGAGACGAGATGCATGCAACCACATTACCTCCCCATCAAAACCACATCCTATCAACTTAATGCAGAGAATGAGGCCATATTGAAATTGCCAGGTGCCTAATTTGGTCTTTGTCGCATATAATTGAAACCACTCATCCCTCCCCCACTGAAGGGGAAAAGAGAGAGAGAGAGAGCGAGAGAGAGAGAGAGAGATAATTGCCTTATAAGGCAGTAGGCTGTTATGAATGTGACGTCTCATTCCCAGCAGCGTGCTGGCAGATGATACGGTAAAGCCCACTTTTCAAATCCATCTGAAGAAAGCTGGCTCTCACAGGCTTTGGTTTGATAGCTCCAGCTGTCTCGCTTCGGACTACATGTTTGTGCATTGGCGTATATATAGATATTTATATGTATATATGTACACGTGTGTGCGTTTAGAAGGGGGATGGTGCATGTATCTGTGTGTGTTTTCAAGGGGGTCATTGTATGTGAGTGTACCATGTTATTGACTCCTGAATTACTTCTCCGCAGGGGGATTTTGTTGGAATTTCTTGTGTTTGTGTGTGTGTGTGTGTGTGTGTGTGGGGCAGCGGGGAGGAGAACATGGATGGTGAATAGATAGGTGTGTGTGATTATGTGTGCATGTGAATGTGAGGACAGCGTAGGATGCTGAGTCAGGTGGGTGATTAACAGTGTAAGCGTTGCAGTGCAGGTGGAAGCACATACAGCGCATGCAAACGCACCATGAGAAACATCATTTTTCTCCACTTCTTTTGTTTTCCTCCCGGTATTCCATCTCATCCCCTCTCCTCTTCACTTGTCATCTCCCTTCCCTGCATCCCTCTCCAGCCTGTATTTGTTCCCCTTCTTGCTTTTCATCCCTCCTCTCCTCGTTACAGCCTTTTCCTCTCCTCGCCATTCCTCTCTCCATCACTATCCCTCGTCGTCTCCCTGCATCTCAGTGTGCCCCTCCCCCAAACCAGACAGCCGGCTGTATGTGTGTGTGTGTGTGTGTGTGCACTCCCAGCTGGGGGCAGCAGTAGGGAGGGATGTTCTTTGGGGAAATGGAGGACGGTATGCAGTCTGCTCCTCTTGGAAAAGTGTCAGTGTATCATCTCCTCCTCTCTTTCTCTCTGTCCTTTGTCAGCTATGTGAGTTTCTTCTTCTTCTCCCCTTTTAAACATATCTCCCTAATACTGTATCTGATTTCTCAACCTGCTAGAAAATATTTCCGTCTACCTGTCACCCCCCAACCTTGTCTTTTTCTGTCTTGCGCTGCTCTCTCCATCTATCTGCACATTGATGTGCCAGGGTTTTTTTTTCACTGTTGCTGGTGCCCTCTCAGCATGTGCTGCTGTCCCCCACAGAGAGGGTTTTCTCCTGTCACTACACGCTCATCACAGGGTATCCTCTCGCTACCAACAGTCTCTTTAAAGCCCAGCCCTCCATTTATCTCAGGTTTCTTTTTTTTTTTCTTTTTTCTTTTTTATATCTCCACTTCTTGCTTTTTTAGAAGTGCCGCAAGCTCCTTTCAATTATCTTCCCCTTCCTCTTGGCGGTCGCTGGGAGACAGCTTTTCTGTGCAAATATTTGCTTTTCATGAATATGCCATCATTAAGAACCCTGCATAGGTGTGAGTGGAGCACAGACGAAATGTTAATTGCGACTCGGTGAGGCCCTCTTGCGCATTCCTCCCCTTGCAGGAATCTGGCAGGAGCTCAGACAGGGAACAGACCGTCTGGGTCAGGGCAGGCTCGGGCAGAGAGAGTGTAAAAGAGACTGGGAGTGAGAGAAGGAGAGAGGGAGGGAGTGTAAGTAGAGGAGAAGGAAAATGAGGAGTGTGAATGAGGCTTCATGAGGGGAGGGAGAGTAAAACTGGGAGACAGACAGATATAAACATGAAGGAAAGAAGGAAAATAACTTTTAAAACCCCCATCTGTCCAGAGGAGAAGCCTTGATCACCTGAGGGCACACCGGACACTGAACAATTCTTGGAACAATTTGAATACACTGAAAGTTCAACCACTTTAACTTTTCCAGTGTTGTTTTACTCTGTCCTCCTTTGTCTCCTTTGACACTTGCCTGTAACGAAATGTCTTATTTATTAAAATTATTATTATATATTATTCTAAAAATTATTAAGGCCAGGAAAATGAGCGCGTATGCCCGAGGGAGTTCAATTGTCAATTCTAGTACAACTGGATGAAGACCAAGAGGCCAGCATGAAAAGAGGGATTAGAGTCCATTTCAACATGGAGCTGGTATCTGTTGCAAGATCGCCTTAATATGGTGAACAGCAACCGCTTTGTTTTAGGCAAGGAATGCAGCCGGTTCAGCTAAATTAGAGGCGGCCATTTCCGCTGGCATGGGGGCTTGGCTGTGTTGGCAGAACTCCTTAATGGGGAGAACATGGACACTGTGATATAGAATAAAGCAGTTTAAAGGAACCAAAGAGAACCACAGAACATTGACTCAACCAAAGCGGAGCGTTATGCAAGACTCACGGATGTTTGGGTCATCTGAAATCCAGGATAGGTTCAGCCTCACTTTAAGCTCAGTCTCAAGTGCAGAGCCAGAGCTAACCTGGCTTTCCAGACTTCAGCTCCATTTCCATCCAAAGTACCCAGAACTTTTACTCTAGTGCCAGGAATTAAAAGGTTCCTTCAGACCACTGGCTGTCTGTGTTTCCATCATGGTCTAAAAGACCTGCAAAGATTAGGCAAATTAGTCCGCTGACATGTGAAAAAAGCAACAGCGGGTTTTACAAATCATTTTTGCAAAGGGCTACGCGATAAGCCCTGGACGTCATCGCTGGTCCATCTGTCACATGCCGTGTGCCTCAAAGCTTATTTTAAAAATGGTTGCTCAAATAAAATCCTGCAGGTACTGACCAATCAGAAGTGTTTAACACTGCAGGCCCCACCCCCAAAGTTCCTGGTCTATCAGAAAGTACTACTTTCTGAGCAGGAACTTTTTTGGAAGTAAAATGAAGTCCCTGGAACTATATTTACACCCTGGTCCCTTCAGTGGAAACACAGAGGTTCCTAGTTCCTGTGCTGGAAACATGGCTTTTGTTACCTTTGATGAAATGGTCTGAATCAGTAAAGTGTGGCCTGCAGCGTCCCAGATGTACTGCAGGTGGGCATTTGCAATAAGAGTTGACTGAGTAAGTATTAGCATTTATAAAAGGAAATCAAACTGATAACACAAAGCCATGGGATTTAAATAACTGACCTATTTTTGACCCGGAACAAACGTTATATCTCATCAGTGACGGGGAAGCCAAGATCTGGGTTGGCAGTATAAGAATTTTAAGAATTTTAAGATTTCAAATTGGTTGGTAGCATTCTTAAGTTTGCGAATGACAGGTATAAATGATGATGACTGCAAGCGCTGCCTTCTACGTGAACACAAAACAAACAGGGGACAAAGACAGACAGCGTGAGGACAAACCAAACAACAGTAAGGAGCTGTTAGATGCAGGAGGATGAGAGGGCCCGGTGCTGCGTCTCTTGCTTCTCTTTTCTCCGCTGGTCTTAGGTTGGGGTGTGCAAATATGTGTGAAATTTCAGCTGCAGACGTTCGGGGTGTAGTCACAGGGTTTACAGATGACATGATTATAGTTAGTCACACTGGGCCAATGTGAGCGCTCCCCGCTGTTGAACGAGGCCAGTTTGGTATGTTGTTGTGTGAACCTTGCTGTCATCCTTGCTTCACGAGTTCATCTTTACACATTACACAGAAATAGAAAGATGGAGCAGGGAAGATGCTCCTCCTCATTTTTACTCCGGGGCTACATGCATCTGACAGGATGTTTGTTAGCTGGAAACTCCCTTTTTTTTTACCCCTTTTTATCAGGCATCCCTTTGCCACTCACTCCTTCTTATTTAACCTTTACTGTGGCAGTCCCTCTCTTCTTCATTGCTGTCATCGACAAACAGATGTGTGGCTGTCATACTCCGGCTGTGCAGGTGCATGTGGGTGGAAGGATGTTTCCTCTTCCTCATTATCCTGTGTTTTATCCCTTTGCTTTAACCCTTAAACATCTCACGCTCTCTTCCCCAGCTTGATTCTGCTCCTTTCCACAGGTGAATACTCCTGCACCCTCCCTTCTTTGTCTCTCGTCTATCACCCCCCCACCCGCCCCTCCCCCCCCACCACCCTCTCGCTGCCTCCTGCTTTCCCAGAGAAGTCAACCTGTTATCAGCAGGGTCTATGAATAGCACACGGTTGGAGCTGCGACCCACTCACCTCCCTAACATAGCTCATGTCTTATGCATTGCTCCTGCATGCCAGAATCCCTCCAGCCATTACAAACACTATTTCGGCTGTAGCTCTTCTATGACACCCCCATGATTCCCCAAATTCTTACACTAGAAAAATAAACAGTAAATAACATGTTTAATAATACATTCAGATGGCAGGAATGATTAAATATTTCACAGCGCTCGAATCATGTGAACACAGTTAATTAACAGTCTATCTCTGTGTCTGAACGTGGGTGTCTCAGGTGACATGCATCATCATTCTCTTGTTCTTGAGCAGAGAAAACAAGACAAACAAAATCCTAAGATGTATGGATCTGCATTCTACTCATATTTTCTGCAACAAACCTGTATATGCAGTATATTCGTCTAAGCACTGCAGCTCAGCAGTCAGAGCTGGATATATACGCAGATGCAGCACAGAGATAAGCTTCAGCTGCCTTCCATGCCATCATTCTTCCTACAGCGCTCCTGGAAATTCAGTTATGGCAAGATGCTTATTTCCAAACAGTGAAACCTGTTTACAATGCAGTGAGCGGCGGCATCATCCTCCCAGTGTTTTCTCCTCTATGCCACAGCTCCAATAATACACCAGGGACAAGGAGCTTAGCAGTGACAGCCCCAAATCCCTCTTTCCACAGCACTGATTTCTGGATTAAGGAGGGGAGATTTCCACACCTCTGAATTGTATTGTGTTACGGGGCTCATGCATCTTTTCACGCATCTTTTCTTTTGCGGTGTGCATCGAAATGGGAGCATTTCCTTATTTACACAGATTTAAAATGACTCTGGATGGGGCATGAGGCTGTAACATGGATGAGTTTTGAGGCAGGGAGAAGGTGGAGAATAAGAGTGATTACTGTGGTAAACCCCCTTTATTTGGGGATTTTGGAGCCTCGTAATGAACAGAACACCTAAAAAGAGTGTTTATGCATATTTTAGTTCCTGAAAAGCATTTTCACTCAAGGCAGGGTGGATTTTTGGCTCGATGTGACTTACGTTTTGACGCATACTCCCATTACTTTGACAGATTTGGATGCCACAGGAAGGTTGGAAATATTTTCATTCCAGTCTGATAAAAAAAACCTCCCCATTCAAACCTCCTTTTCCTCCTCCACCACTTCTTAGCCACTCCTTTTTCCTCTCCCTCTCTCCTGTCCTCCAGGACCCTCCTCGGGTCCACTGTCATTTTTCCTTCATTCCATTATGGAACATTGTTTTGACTTTCCAGGTTCCGCATTCCGATGCACAGCATTCCGACCTGCCTGCTGGACCGCCGGAAGAATTCCTGGGCTGTGATTATCCACTCATATTTCATTTACACCACACACACACACACAGAAGGGGGTAATAAATTAATGGAATGGGCTTCACTCTTTTATTAGCTCTGAAGAAAGGTTTATTGTTTCTTGTTGCAGGGGGTTGAATTGATTTACAGAAGCATTCCAAAATGTCCAAATGCCATTGATTTGCTTTTGAGTGATCAATCTGAGGAGATTTGTGTTTTTTTAACCGATGAGTGTGCTCTTGCGTGTGCGCTTAACTCGAGTTTTTCTTCTTTCGTGAGCCAAATTAAACACAGCTTTTATTGCCTGTTTATCTTACATTTATCGAGAAATTAACTTGTGAAGTGCAATTAATTATGGAGTCGGAAATTATGAAAATCTAAATCAATCAAAGAGGAAAGAGGAATTTCCTCCAGTGATGCTTTGGCAGATATGTATGTGCATTCTTAATTAAGGCAAAACACACATTACGTGGGGGAAACAGTTATTTTAGGCTGGAATGAATAAACAAATTAAACTCATTTGTGTATCTAGTGCAGACACATTAACGTATGTAGACTACACACATGCATGCACACGCTCACAACACAACCTACCAGTTGGCAGTGGGTGTTAATTGTGTTGGGCCTCAGGGCAAAAATAACATTGCAGCAAAGGCAGAGAGACAGAGTGTGTTCTGTCTTTCAGCAGCCTACGCCTTTCTGTCATGACAAAACTACACAATCATGTTACAATCAGAAAATACAATGTAGGTCCTTTCCTACAAATAAAACGACATGTTATGCACATTCTGAATAAAACACTAATACTTTCCCGTCGTACATGCTTTCATCCTTTTTCTTATTTAAAGCTTACATCCCCCACTGAATCCCTACAGACAGTGTTTTCATGAGTATATGGCTGTTAATTGCTAATTAGGCTGGTGTAGCAATGGACCCCTGTGTGAGGTGGTAGCACTGTGTCGGTGTACACAGAATAATTACAATGAAAGGTGTTGTAAGAGCATGTCAACATCTGCTCCCTGTGTGGATGTAAAAAGAAAGGGTTTCTGAGAGGAGCCCTCACAAATGTGACAGACTCTTCTTACCGGAATGTGAAAATATTGCACGGGTCATTTGCTGCAGTACAGACGAGAAATCATTTTTTTCTCGCAAGAACTGAAAAGATGTTGTTGCGTTTACCTTAGAGAGCAAAAACATATACTTTCCGTCCTTGGCATAGACGTTTCAACAAAACTACCAAATTTTTTAATGTAAAGTCCGTCGTCTGATTGCTTAAATTACATTTCTGTGACTTGTTCGTATTATTTAGCACATTTTATTTTAAACTTTAAAGGTCATAGGAGTTAAATGATGAAATGTGCATTAACTTTTGGTGGGAGGAACACACACACACACAGCACTTGGCATGTCAGCAGGACATTAGCAACGCAATTTAAGTTTAAAAACAAGTGAAAGGTAAAGAAAATGACAATCAGTGTGTATATCTCATGCATCTCATATCCCATGTTTCTGATGCACGTGTGACTCTCAGTCCTGCAGACACTGTCTTACAGTAAATAGTATTTCACATTCCACAGACAGCTACTGTAAATAGGCTCTGTGTGTGTGCATGCACATGCATGACATGTTCTGAGGCTAAAGACACCTTGTTCCATAAGTAACCGGTAAAACTACATTTGAGGGCTGAGATAGACCTTATCATGAAATTTGCTTTGTTTGTGTCTTTAGTTCTGACGCTACATAAAGCATGTGTCTGTGTGTGTTTGAGGTTTGGGACTGCAGCACACTGGAAAGCTTGTCTGTGGCTAAAACGATTCAGAAAACACATGTTGGTCTAATGGATTTAATATGGCTGTAAATTACAGTCAACAGAGTGCACGAGCATCAGTACCACTCACATGGAAATGAGCACTACTCGAGCGCCTTTTATCGCCGTATTCAAAGCTTTATCAGTTGTGTGTGCGCAGCATCTTCATTTCCATGCATCTTTCAGCAGGCCTGTTCAAAGACATTAATCGACTGAGCTGAGTGTGTTTGTGGTCAGCTAAGTTTTGGTTATTCATGTCTTTCATAGTGTGAAGAGGATTTTCTTTCTCCTGGATTTCTTTTCTCTCATGCATTTCATGATTTGTTTCATACACTCTAACAGACTGCATGGATTTCTTCTCAATCTATGATTATTTTCATGCTTCATTTGTATGGATTGTCTAATTATCCAGACAACTGCTGCAAAAATAGCGTGTAAAGGCTGTCGCTTGAACACTGTGAACGGCAATTTGCATGCATTGCTGTGTATTCCACAATTTATAACATAGAACACTGAAAACGGAGCAAGCTCTTTGTGCTTTAGTTTTGTTGAATTATTAATGTACTATTGCAATAAGGACAATCCCAAGTGCTTGTTCGTGGCATATGTTATTTAAAAAGCAATGTCTCATCTTCAGGGCTATGATGCTTGAATAGCTACATGAAGATGTATGCATGTGTAACTGGGTGACAGCGTGCATGAAGTGTGTGTGCATGAATTAGTGTGTGTATTTAAACTGTTGATTGTATGAGTGGTGGTAGCATGCAGGCAGATTTTAACCTGTGCCTCTGCCTCATTAGGCCTGCCTCCGTTGCCATGGTTGTCTATTAGAGCAGCGGAGATTAAAGACTCATTTACATGTGAAAGAGGAGAGTGGTTAGAGAGAGAGAACGCAGGAGAGAGACTACCGCTTACTGCGCTGTACTCACTTGAGAGTATACTGGAGGAGAGGGTCAGACAGGGCACAGGCAAATGTTTGCAGACGCTTCGGCCAAAGTTTTTGCATTTCATATCTGTGTTTGTTACCAACTTGGGTTCTGTCTTGCAGTGATGATCTTTTCAGCTTAATGTGCGCCGGCTGAGTTTTAACACAAGTAAATACATCTCACATCTAACCATAAGTTTGCTGTGTGTGTGAATTTATAACAAAGCAAATAGGTAGTTTTAGATGCAGACTGATCTCTACAAGGAATCAAAGCAAAGATTTAATATCTATATTAATTGCATTTTTGCAATGTTATTATGTAAATCCCTTACTTTGTACATAATATTATATAACTTCTCAAGCAGCTTTGTACGTGTGTTTATGTGTGTGTGTGTGTGTGTGTGTGTGTGTGTGTGTGTGTGTGTGTGTGTGAGACAGCTGGAAGTTTGCATACTGCATGTAGGCCAACATCTGGCATCCTGTCACACCTCACTCTCAAAAAGGAGAAAGAGAAATAGAGAAGGAAATTGCTAGATGCATTTTAATAGCAAGAACTTTGCAATTAGTTCTGGAAAACGCACATTAACATGACCGTGAAAGGAAATGAAGTGCTGTACTGTATGTTGTCACAGTGCAGCTTGTTGTTCAGGGATCCGCAAGGTGGACTTAATGCCTTTAAGCATGTAATTACTGAGGCTGTTCACGGGAGGCATGAGTCACCTCTTTCTCTCACTCGCTATTTAATGTTCATCATGAACCAAAGCAGGAAAGGCAAAGCGGAGCGCTCTGTTTCAGTCACTAGTCACTGCACCGAGGAGGGTTTGGCCAAAACAAGCCACAAGATCCCCCCGCCACTCTGTAAACTCACAGTGCATCTGACGGCACAAGCCAACAAATTCACAACAGTTCAGTTAGATTAAAACGTCTGCCTTTACTCAAATCAAACATATTCCAAACAACACAACGATACAGAGAGTCACAACACTGATTTGTGCCATGTATCGCCTTCACATTTTCAGTCTATGAAAATCACAATAGCCTTTCCCAATAGAGAATCTGCTAGCCATATTTTAGGTTCTTAATAAGCCAAGTCTGTGTGTGCTACAGGCAGCAACAGACAGCAAGAAGAAGATCTTCTCTATGAATATTAATGTGTAGTACGGGGGAGGTTGAGGGGCAGGGGAGGGTGGGGAACCAAA
>JAPQRN010000026.1:16053011-16065772 GCA_037367275.1 Coranthus polyacanthus
TCTGGATGCTGCCGTTAAAGTGGGCTGATAAATTTCCAGCTCCTGTGAATTTTTATATGCAGCGCTGCGAGGGGGAGGGTGGGGAACCAAAGCCTCCTCCAAATCCTTCGCAGATAAACTGAGAGGGGAAGAGAGATGATTACACGCATGGTTTTTCACAGGGCTCCCCCAAATCTCATTTTCTGTAGTGCATTTTAATGGGATCCTCACACACACCTCAGCCAGGCTAAGTCTCTGGATGCTGCCGTTAAAGTGGGCTGATAAATTTCCAGCTCCTGTGAATTTTTATATGCAGCGCTGCGAGGGGGAGCGTGTTTTGTCACGGTTTTTAATGCGAGCAAAAACTGGGCCTTGTCGACCTTTTGTCTTTGTAATGCGCCGTATGTATCACTGTCATTTAAATGCGGCCTCAGACAATGGAGGGCCGCGTGAGATGGATGAGATGAGGAGCTAAAATAGGAATCAAAGTCATTCTCAGCTGCAGATGATGGAATAGGTCAGCACATATAGGCCCGGAGGGAAAAAGATTTGGACATATGTGTGACATGAAAACAGGTTTATGCGAAGAAGAATTGGTTACTTCTGATCATGCTGCAGAGTTTTTGCAGAATGGCCGTCTTTATTGTTTGCGAATTCATATCATGTGCCATGATTTCCCATTTTGAAATCTGAGACTCGTGCATTGATCTCATTTCCCTCTCTGCCCGATTCATGTTTATTGCTGATAGCCATCAGGGTGACCTGAGCACACACAGGGGACTGTTCAATTACGCACAGTTTCTCCACTTGTTCATCAATAATCCAGCTGAAGCAATCATTCATGTGGCCATTTTAATCAATACCTTCAAGAGAAGTGAAGTCAAACTGTTGGTCATGTGACTGGGGCTTCCCATTAGTTTTATAGCCTGGTTACGCCATTCATTTTTACTACGTAGAGTTTACCAGCCATTCACTATCAATCTGTTGGTTAAACGGGCCATTCATTAGTCTTTATTGAGTGGCTGCACTTTCTGTTCACAAACATTAGAAGTGAGTGTGCTTTGGAAACAGAAGTTTACTGCAACATTGTTAAACTCCCTTTATTTGCCATGTTGTTGTGGATTTATAGTAAAGAGGCACTCCCTTGATTTTATGCTCAAAGGTCAGTTTATTTCCCACCCTTTATATCTGTGAAAAGAGCTTAGTAATGTCTTATAATGAAAAAGCTAGAGTAAATCACCAGAGAACCCTGTTGCATTTTGCAGAAAACACAACTTTGAACTACCTCAAAGAGAAAGCAGGAACATTTAGGACATTTTGATGCAGGTTTTTGGGTAAAATATTATTAGAATATTAAACACAATGCATGGCAATAGTCCTTTTGTTATCTGCTTTTGTTAAAATTCCCACTCATCCACTTCTTAACAGAATCATTATTGGTCTACACCAGCTCCTTGTCAGAAAAAGCACTTGTCAGACTTTATATAGATGTCTACAGAGTCGATATGCTCTTGGAGGCTGTTTCAATGAAATGTGACCTTGGCAGAAAGGGAGACGATTATGTGTGGAATCATTCCCATTCTGCAGATTTTCTGATGAGAGGTGTCTTTTTGTGGATGACTGAAAAAAGTGAGCAGACATGTATCCGTGGCTCTGAACAGCCTTGTTCTTCTCTTCAGCTTTGTGTGCGCTGAGCTAGTATAAACAACACGATCTGGCATTTCGGCACAAATATAAGAGAGCAGATGACAAGTGTCTGTGTTTGCACTTGTGTGATAACCAGACAATTTGTGCTATCAGTGTGAATCTGGGAAGCTGACCGATGGAATAAACGACTGAGCCGGTGCTGATGATGGCTTTTTTTAATGAGACTTCATGGTTGAGTTTCTGCAGCTGCGTTGACCATCCAGCAGCATGATTCTGTTTGTTTTATTTTTTACTCCGTACTTTCTTGTTTCATTTGCCTAATGAACATTTTTCTCAACTCGCTAATTGGAGTAGTTTCTTCAGCTTTCGGTGACTGAAAGTTTTTGACCAGAAAAGGCACACAGAGCCTCACAAAGCCTGCCCAACTGTGTGAGCAACTGCATGTGCCTGTATATGTGATAAGTCAGATTCAGCCAATTCAGAAGGAAGAAGGAAAGGTGTGAGCACAGCTGCTGCGCTCACTCACAAGCTCAAAAGTGTTAGATTAACATCACACGTCCCAGCCCTCCTCTCTCATCCACTGCTCTGACAGACCCAACCCAGGCAATACAGCATCAGCTGAAATGTGTGTGTCTGTGTGTGTATGTGTACTCGCCCCGTATGTGCAAAAGAAAAAGCTCATGAAACTGTGATCTCTTCCATAATTCCCTTTAAGCCACAGTAGCTCTGTGTGTGAAGCCCTACCCATTTATTTGTGTGCTGTGTGCTCACACATACGCAGTGTGTAGTTTCTGCAAAGGTGTGAAGAACACCCTGAGATCTGTGGTTTGGTAGACTGACACAGTTCTGTCTATAAACTAACAATTAAGGTCTACAGCCACAGTATTGGTTGTGTGTGTGAGTAGCTGTGTATTCTGTTAGTTTGTGCATATGCTTTGATTTGGTTTATTTTCAGCTTTGTGTCCATGTGCAGAAATCTGTTTCCAGTGACACAGATACATGAAAAGATGAGGTTCATCAGGTTTGATCCGCAAATGTGATCACACTGACAGCTTGTTAGTCATCCTGTCTTCTCAGGCTGCACGAACACAAAAGAGGCTTTTTGAAACAAGCCCTAGCCACGACCCAAGGAGTTTGGCGAGCGCTTCACCCTGACGAGGGCTCTCCAACTCGGGCCACGAGGAAGACAACCTTCCCTTTGTGATTTTGTGAGCGTGGGTAAAACTGAACGGTCACGAACTGTTACTTCAGCTGTCACCATATCTGGATGTGAAGTGTCACTCCCTTATTTCCCACCCTCGGCAGTCACATACTTTCATACCCAAAGGCTATCTGCTGTGGTGGTGGCGGGGATGATTAAGCAGGATTTGCCGTCGATCCTCAACCCTCCCCTTCTCCTCCAGCAAAGCCAGGTTCGCAGCACTTCAGAGCGCGGTGAGTCATTGAGGGATTGCCAGTTGTGTCAGAGATAAAGACGATGAAGGAGGCTCTGACTGACAGAATGGAAAGTGTAAACACAAAGGACCTCCAGGCATCTTGTCTTTTGACACTGGTCTCTTTACCCCCTGTGTTTTTGTCTTAGCTGGTGGTTGGATGAGATTCATTTGCTTGTTTCCTTTGATTTTTCTTCTCTTGTCATCCTTGCAATCTTTCCTGAGAAAACCCTCTGCTCCGAAAGAAAAAAAAAAAACAGCATTCCTTTGTGTAACCAATCATGTCGTCTCTACCCAGTAGGAAACTGCTGTCCAATCCATAAGTCATGATAACAACCGTCTTCCTCCTTCCCTCCTACACACGCCACACACACACAGAGAGACACACACTGTAACACATGCAGTGGAAAACCTCCTCCTTGCTCAGAGCATGATGTCAGACGTCTGCTAGCTGACAGGTCTTGCCATGGGAAAAACACACATAAGTGTAAGTGTGTGCGCACGCACCACAGGGACCTCGCAGGCACATCAGCACACTCATCCACATGCACCACATGTGTATAGACATACTCCAAACACACAGATGTAAATCACTTACACATACACCAAAGAGAGAGAAAAAAAGGATTCTACTGTAAAACGATGCAGCGGATTCATTCTTTCGTTATGGTTTCAGTGTCTGTAGACAAACGGCTGACACGGTGATCAAGAGAAATTTTGCATTTAATCACACAAATGGCAAAAATGATGAAATATTTAGTTCTATAATGCAGTTTAAAAACCCATCTATTCCTTTTTTGCCAGGACTCCAGTTTAATTTCGTCTCCCATCCTTTAGGCTGCTCTATGAAATGCCCACTCTCCCCATATGGCCTGTGTATTGATTTGCCATTATGTTGTATGGGGGAGAAAATCCATGACTCTCCTTTTAAATAACCATCACATGAAGACAAGAGAGATATATCATGGAGAAACCATATCGAATTGGAACACATGGGACACCCAGTGTAAGCAAGGCAATCTTCTCAGCGTGTCTTATGTCTGACAAAGACGAAGCTCGTGAATTATCTTAAGCTGTGCTGAATCAGGCTTTTCTAGAGACCCTGATTGTGCGTATTGTTGTAAGGGATTCCTCTTCACACAGTGGAATGTATTCATATCACTATTCAGTATGCATAGTTTTGGTAATGATAGTTCTGGTTTACGCTGAGAGGGAGCTGAGCTCAAGTACAAGGACATTCTGGAATTCTAGGAAAAGCGTAGATTAACAAAATGAATTTTAACTTAAAGTCCACAAACTTTCCAAAGTCTTCAGCTGCATTTTTTATGGCCTTTTTATTATGGATTGTTTACTCAGTTGTCATCAATTTGATGAGCTACATTTGGTTTAAGGTGGAAGTTCTTTTACTCATCTAGGTCACACTTCTTAATACCATTTTAATGGCTGTATTTCGATGCATAATTAATGCTGCTACATTATGATCCTACCCAAAATGTTTACCGTGAACTGTTTCGTTTTAATGGATTTTAAAACAGATTAAAACATTGTGCATGTATCTTTTTTATGTACAAATCACCGAAACAGTGATTGCTGAAATGTCAGGTTTTCCGAAAACAAGGAGAAAACAGCCTTTTATTATAGACAATTGTGCATTTTCAAGCCTGATTATAGAGCTTTAAAGTATATTTTTACCTAAACAAACACAGAGCTCCTTATTAGGAGCAGCAACTCCTTAATTTGACATTCAAACAGAAAACTTGCCAAAACGATGGTATTTTTCACCTGTTTTACGTGACAGAGTTCATGCACTGTGTGCATACATTAATACTGAAATGTGTGAGTTCCTGGTGATGATTAATTTACACTTACTCCCCCCTCTTTAACACACAGAGTATCTTGTATGAACTGCAGTGCATTAAATCTAACACCTCTCTAAGATACGTGCTGCTGTGACAACAGGACTTCAGCAAACAGCAGAGAGGGACAGTACAGGACACGCAGCAGACAAAAGGCTGTCGGCGCCGTTGTGTTCAGGAAGAGGCCTTCTTCGCTCTGATGTGGTGAACTGCAGTACCTGTGACACACACTGAGTTCCTGTGTTGAGTGTATGATGTCTGGTGCACACGTTCAAGAGTGGCAGGGTGATGAGTGACAAAGGCACATGCTGCCAGCCCTGCCTATATGAGTCCTGACAGGCTTGCCGTAGGCCATCAGTGTGGGAGTGAGAGGTGATTATACACTCATGTTGCTGTTGTGCTCATGAGGACTGAAGGGAATACTCTGTGGGGATTAAATTCTCTGAAAAGTTTTCTATAATGGGGAATATTTTTATGCAAATACTAATATTAAGTGCATAGGAAAGGGGTGAATGTTTGGATGGTATATTTCAAGATGGAAAAAAACCTAATAAAGAATAAGAGCTTGAAAATAATAGATAATATTAATCTTCGGTGTCTTTGTTTATATAGATTTAAAACTGCTGTGTATGGCAGCTTCTGAGTGAATGTCACTTTTTTGCAGAAAAAAGCAGACGCTCGATGCACCGAAGCTCGATTATCTCTCCAAATATAATACAAATCTTAAATCCCTGTTTTGTTGTAAAGAAAGCATGCTTTATCTCTCAGCTCCTCCTCAGAAGCGCTCTATACAGCCAATCAAAGCCCAAAGTGAATTACGGAAGGAAAAAAAAAAAAAAGGAGAGGGATGAAAGCCGTGGCTGAATTTCCATATAGATAGACAAGCACATTAAACTTGTCTATCTGCAAGCTCTCTGTCCACTCTTCCTCTTATTACATTTTGATGGAGAGAAGGCCGGTTCATCTACATCATCATCTTGCAACACCCCCTCTCCCCTCCCACCATATCACTCTCTGTCTGACTGTCTGTTGTGTTCCTATCTATCTGCCTGGACACTTGATTGTTTCTGCACTGGTGTTGACCCCATAAAAAGAAACCTGCGCCTGGTTTAACAGCCACGGTTTGTTGTGTTCGTCTGCTCTGTGAGGTTGCCTCTTCCTCCTCCTGTAATAGCTAAAGTTCGTGATCCCTCTGTGGTGAGGAAAAGAGAAGAGAAGGGGTAAAAAAAAAAAAAAAAAGACATCTCCTCATCGTAGTGCTTCCAGGCTTACATGTAAATTAAAACGCAATTAAAACAGGCAAATAAGCTGTTCCCGGGAGATGGGTAAAGGGGGGAAAGAGGAGGGGAGAAGAGGAAATGGCTCTCAGGATAAGGGCCTGTGTCACTCATCATTAGTATGGCATTAGACTGAAGGGAGCTAAGTCTGAACGCAGGCACATTTAGTGTAGCTGCTACTGTCAGGTCTCCATGTTGATGAAAATAACCTCCCTTGTCCTATCCAAAGGGAATCATTCTGCTATACAGTAAAAGCCAGACAATTATTCAGCTATTGTTCTCTGAAGCGTAGCATTGTGTGCTTACCATTGTGCCCCATGTGCAAGCTTAGTATTTATGCTCCTGCACAAAGCTGTGGAGTATCTATCATTGATGGCAGTGGATGAATAATTCTAACATATAGCAGTGCTCTGAATTCAGATCCATGGCGCTGTGCTGTGTGCATTTGTACATGCTCCCAGCAGTCAAACATCCACGCCATCCTCCTCTCCTAACACACTGACGCTCAATACAGTATTGACAAGTCGTGTATTCAGCCGCATTCTACCAGAATTCCACTGCACCTCCTCCTTCCTCCTCCTCTGGCTTCGCCTCTCACCCCTACCACCCTTGAAGCCTGGTGCTCTCTGTAGCCACCCCCCAACGCCCCCCAACGCCCCCCTTTCCTCTCTCCTCTTTCCTCTCTCCCAGGCTTCATGCACCCCCCACTTCTGCTCAGGCTTCTGGGTAGAGGGGATCAATGGGGGTAGCGTATGGTGGTGGATGTGGGGGTGAACCCCACACGACGGCAGCCTTGCAGGCAAGCAGGCGGTAGGGCGCAGGGGGGGAAGAGGGGGGGAGTGTGTGTGTGTGGGGGGGAAACAGAGCCCACCCTGGCAGAGGAGCACCCCTCTCTCTGCAGACCTGTCGCCTCGGAGCAACAATGGCCGTGACAATGACACTGGAGGAGGAATTTCCGCTGCCCCTCACCACCACACACACCCGACCCCCACCCCACTGCACCCCATCTTCGTAGTGCATTAAATTCAGCAGTGCCAAGATGAATGGCTTCCTAATAGCTTTCATTTGTTACAATTATCATAATTAAACATATGTCAGGAGCAGACAAAGGGAAAGAGAGATTTCTGTGTTAGCACCTGAAGGGGGCATGCAGGCACTGGAAAGGGATAGTTTTTGTTATAGCATAATTAGCCTGAATAGACTTGGATGTTGTAATCATACAGCATATTTACAGTTTCTAATTAAAGAGCCACTTTTTCAGTAATTCAGTACATTCCCTCATTCCCTTAATTTGTTTTCGGCACCAGTGTGAACCTTGATTTTTCATTCTTCTTGTGCATGTTTCAGCCTCTGTGTATGTATCTGTATGTCCTTGCTACATCAGCCTGTTTGATAGTGGAGTTTAATGACCGCCTGCTGAGCCTTGTGAGAATGGCTGTAGGGCCCTCTTAACATTTTTGTAATACCCCCCCCCCCCTCTCTCTTCCCTGTCCTTGCATTCTGTCTCTTAAACCAATCAACTCTTTTCTTCCACATTGCCGTGGAGGGATGAATCGGATGCTTGGCTGGCTGATGCAAAGGCCTTTTTCCTTTACCCTTCTTTCTTTTCTTTCCTGCCTCCCTCTCTCCCATCTCCATTTTGCCCCCCTTTTTCTCTTCTTCTCACCACCATCTTTCACCTTTTTTTTTCTCTTTTGCTCCTCTCTCTCTCTCTCTTATACCTCCAATCTTTCCTTTCCTTCTTCTCTGCATCAATCACACTTTCCCACCTACCCCTTCCTCCTCCTCCTTCCTCCTCATCTCTCCATTCCCTCAGTTGGCACTTCTGGCACCACGCTTGGCGGGTGCCAAGGAGGGGAGGCCTTCTGGCTTCCCATGAGCCACCATTTTGTGGACTGCCTGATTGAGCCAGCTGTGTGTGCATGTGCTGCAAATGACTGAAAAAGAGAAAGTATAGGGGAAGAGACTGACAGAAAGCGGGAGAATGAAGGAAGAAATCGGTGTTGCAACAGAAAAGGTCACAAGGCAGAGCTCTCTTTGTTTCCTGCTGGGACCAGACCAGAGATCATGACTTAACCTGACCCTGGCCCTGGTTTGCTCTGCGCTACACACAGGGAAACAGCAGCCACACGTTCATTTACACCCACATAAATATACTCAACAAACATTCTTACATGCACAGACAATAACCTCTTTCAACTGCGACCAACCGTGTTTTCTCTGTAGAAATCACACTCACAGACAGCCTTCTTTGACTTCAAAAGAAACTCATCTTTTTTAGAATATTATAACAACTTTGTTTCCTGCTTTACACTATCACAAATACATTCTTTCTGGCACAAACGAGAGCAGCCTTTCTGTACGAAAATGACGCCATGAGCTGTTTGAAAAGAGTGTTTTCAAACAGGAGATAAAACACAAACTGCTGACCCTGACTTTATCCTCATGTTTTAGATAACAGCTCATATGACCTTGGCGGGCCGCTGCAAGGACAAAATAAATGTCGAAATGTTTTTGTGAAAGCGCCCATGGAGCAAATCTGCAAATGTAAATTCCAGAGGGCGAAGGAGCAAATAGTTTTTAAAGGTGACATGAAATTAATAAAGTAACCTTTCTGTGTGTGCGTGGTGCTGGGTAATTTAGGGTCCTTCTCAGATCGACAGTGAAGGCGTTTGCTGAAAAGAAATGCGAAGAAATTGGTGAACGCGGTTTGTGCGCTTTTTAACATTGTCCTGGTGAAAACACAGCAATTCTTTGAACTATTTCCAAACCATTTTATCTGACCATCACGGGTTGATTTGCGTCCTTCGTGCGTTTTTTTTTTTGTTTTTTTTTTTTTTTTTTTTTATTCGACTGACCGAATTTCTACAGAGTTTTCTTTTAGCTTTCGGAAATCGAACCTCTGAGGAAAAGCTGATCGATTTCCAGACAGCGGAGTTTATCTGCTGCTCGAATGTAAAAGTCACAGGTGAACAAGTGCAAGGGTACATGATCTTACCTGAGCGCATTCCTCAGAGGGCACACAAACCGAGGAGCAACAACACCGCAAATATACTCGTTTATAAAGAAGGTTAGATTGAAGGGAAGATATAAATTTACTGTTCAGAGCTCACATTTTATCTGAATACGATAACTCTTCCTCAGGTGATCAGCAAAGTGCTTCGGGCAAAATGGATCTCTTGGTTATAAAGGGTAGCACAGACAGAGCCACGGAAATCAAATTAAAAATGTCTGGGAAAAATGTAGCACTCAACGAATGGTGTCTAAATCCTCAAATGTTCATACTTCATGTGCAACCTGAGCGCTGTAAATTAATGAAAACCTGTCAGTCTTTGCACTGTTGGCGCTGTTTCACTTTAGAAGTCTCATGTGATTGAAGCACACTGAGATAAAGACTTCTGATTTTGAAAGCAATAAAAGCAGCTCATATCAAGCTCTGATCAGACCATGCCGACAAGCTGAGTCAGAAGATTTTCTAAATGATCGTCTCTGTCTTGACGCAGACTTCAGGCGTCGTTCCCGCCGGTACAAACACAAAATGATACATAATTTGTATTTTGGGTACCTGGTAGGTAAACAGAGCTGACAGTGAACACCTTCAACGCCAAATTCTGCTCTGTAATGCAATCAGCCTACACTTATGAATATGCATTTCGATTGCAAAATATCTAGTGAAAGGCAAAATGGTGTTTGAGGAAATGACAGCTCTTTGGTGCCATTTTATCGGGAGCTTGTTTGTCTGTCACAAACTTAAATTCTCTCTCTCTCTCTCTCTCTCTCTCTCTCTCTCTCTCTCTGTCTTTCTCTCTGTCTCTCTCTCCTTTCATGCTGTTGCTAGGGAAGCAGGGCGTATGCGCTCCCTGGCCGCGGCTGAAGGGCACAGGAAAAAAACAGGAATAAGGCGAAAATACGTAGCTTTTATCGAGCATGTTTGCAACCGACAGAGTCCTGACCTCCTCAGGCACCTATTTCAAAACTCAAACTCGGGAATTAATTAGTATAATAGGCGTTATTTCGTCGCTTTCTCTCCATTACCTTATATGGCAGGGCAGAGATATATCGTGCCTGTATTTAATAGGCTGGCCGCTGCCGCTCTGCTTAGAGGCTTCATTTTAACCCTTGTGGTGCTGAATTATTTTTGGAGCACAAAAAGCATCGCTTTTAGCTTGTCAAAGTCTGTTTGTACACCATCACTGTAACATACACAAACTATTGCGTCGTTTTGAGTGTAATTATGGTTACAGATCACAATTTACGCACAAAAAATATGTCTTTTACGCACGGACGCACGTTTTCTCTTATGTTTCTAATCAAGTCCCCATAAATTAGATGACTTAATGCGGGTGACATTTACAGCACAGGGTACATGTTCTGCGGTGATGTCGTTTGTGTAGTTAGATTTAAATTGTCATGGGTAGCGCTAAACGTGCCATAACCGATATTACAACCAATAAGAGGCTCTATCTATGATTTAGGGGGAAAAGCAGAGCGCTCTGGCAACGAATGAGTTTACCATTAGAAAGTTGCCACAGGTAGGCTGAGGGCTGCACACCAGCCTTCTGCTGTGTGTCAAATTAATGGCAGTTGAACCCAGAGGACATGGCACTGGTTTGACGATCTGTGTGTGCGTGTGTGTGACCTATATTTTGTAAAGCACTGTTAGCAGGTCGAACTGTAAGCCTCCTTCTGCGCATAAATAACTGTGCTGCTTTAAGGGGGTCGGAAATAAAAAGGGAACTTCTGGTTCATCCGTGCTTCAGCTTCAGTTCAAGTGAAAAACAGAAGCGTTATTCATGTCATGCCCCAAGACTAAAATAAATGCTGTTTTTGTATTGTTGGACAAGCCCCCTGATAAATTTGACTGACTTGGAATTAGATGACTGGATTGGGAATTTAATTTCCCTGTAGTGTAGCTTTGCGGCACACAAAGTGCTCAGTGCAAAGCAAACTGGTTTCTTTCTGTGTTGATTGATTTGAGTTAATATAGAGTATTAATTAAGACTCTCCAAGCGTTTTTCTCACTTATAGTAAACGGGACTCCTACAAGTGTTATTCTGGGGGGGGGGACAATGTAACAGTAAAAGTTGGTTTTCATGCATATATTTGCTTTGACAGTAACGTGGTGGTTGATTTGAATTTCCAGAAATCCCTCCTGCAGTCCAGTACGTACGGGATAAACCCCAGCCTCAGTGTAAGGTCTCCACCTCCCCCTCCCCGTCCTGACGTCATGCAGCAGGCTGAAGCTATTGCACGAAAAGAGCTGCTCGCAGCCGCACTACTGTGAATATCTCTATGCTCATTGCCAGGACTGTGGAGTGTGCAAAAAGGAGGGAGAGCGAGAGCGAGGAGAGGTGGAGGGGAATACAGTTGGATTTGGGTACAACTGGAAAACTACCAAGCGCGCACAGCACGCACCGAACGGAAGGCATATCGACGGTGCGTAGCCAACATTTCACCTACTCCGCGTCCCCTGCGATCGGTTTCAGGCGAGAATGGAGCTCCCTGCCGCCGGAGAGCACGTCTTTGCGGTAGAGGGTATCGAAAAGAAGCGCATCCGCAAGGTAACATGCACGGAGCAAAATTGCAAAACGCGCCCGGACGTTGAAATTTTGCGCTTAATGTGAGCCTCATCATCATTTTTTCTCCTTCTCCACCATCACAGGGCAAAACAGAGTACCTGGTCAAGTGGCGAGGATGGTCTCCCAAGTAAGTCTAAGTGCAACATTCCATTAAATATCTTTGAAATTGCAGCATTTTGCAACAAATATGTTTGTTGCTTAAAAATTGCAATCATCAAGGGCGTGCGCGCTCTGTGTGGTTGTTTGTGAGTGAGTGTTGTGTTAGTGTGTGTGTGTGTGTGTGTGTTTGTGTGTGTGTGGAGCTTGGAGAGCGCGGTTGGTATGTGTTTCAGTGTATCCGCGGATGCCTTCACTAATTTATGCGAGGGAAGGGGGTAGGCACAGCCATGTAATCCCGTTTTAATTATTTCTGCTCTGCCAGCGAATTTACGAGACAGTGGTGCTAAAATGGCCGACTGTATGTTGGTGCTGGAGGATCGTTTGGAAGCACATACAGAGACTTTTTGTTTGACATTTTCGCTCTGCACTTGGATGTCCTCATGGTTCGCTGTAGCGGGAAGATGACTAACTAGATATTCACGTTCTCGTATCTGCAAATGAGTTATTGCAGGACAGCTTGGTTACAAACTTAAAATTCTCCCACGGAATCGACGGTCTGCTTCACCTGTCCACTTTACACTGATTAATGGTTAATGTGGGAATATGTGTGTGACTGACAGAGGCTGAGGCCTGCGTGTCAGTTGGGAAAGGGAAGTTTGCTCGTGATTGCTCTCTGACAGTTCTTTGCTCCTCTCTGCAGATACAACACATGGGAACCAGAAGAAAACATCCTTGACCCTCGCCTCCTGGTCGCGTTTCAACACAGGTGAGAGATGTGGACTTCGGACGAGGCCGCGCAACCTCCAGTTCAACCATGACCTTATATGGGCATGGGAGGAGGGGCGCTCTAGTAACTCAATCGCTGATTCCTGCCCCCCCCCCCCCCCCCCC
>JAPQRN010000026.1:16073267-16093695 GCA_037367275.1 Coranthus polyacanthus
GGGGGGGGTTGTTTGAGTTTAATTATGTGACAAACAATCGATTAATCTGAAAGGCCCACAGCAGACGAGGTCTTAAACCGGCAGCCAAAGACGGGACACATTTTAGGGCCGAATTTCAGCTTGAGATCAGTTGAGGTGGCCGGAATTTCGAAACTCTTGAACGCGTCGCTCTCAGGACTCTGCGCGTAGGTGATCTCACGTTCTCTGTGGCCTTTGCTTTGAACCGATGTGAGTCAGCCGTGCATCAGTAGGAAACCGAAACATCGTTGAGCAGAGGGACATATTTATAGACCAAGTGTGATGTTTCACATTCCCCCTTTATCATCGTACCCAGCAGCCTGCACAGTCTTAGTTTCATCTCCCCGTAGTGCAGCCTCACAGGGTCGTGTCAGCGCGAAGGATCATTTGGCAGATTTAAAGCCCCGCGCGTGTGTGTGCGTGCTTGTGTGCGTGCGTGCGTGTGTGTGTGTGTGTGTGACCCGCTGGAGGCCTTCTCCACCTCAGAGAATTCAATAAATAAAACAGTGGATATTCCCTAAAAAATGATCATTTCGTTTCTTGAATGACTTTGGTTTTCTTTCCAAACACGTTTAACAATGGAAACGGCGTCTGCGCACCTTTCACCCGTCGTCGAGGCGACATTTATGAGAATGAGAAGAAAGAGCTGCAAATAGATCCGACCTAAAACTCCCCAAACAGTGATGACAGAACTGATGGGCGGTGTGGTGGGCTGTGGGCTACATCAGTTCTGTAGGGATGCTTTCTCATTCGAAGCACGCGCAGAAATATGGCAAAGGTGCAGGTCGGACCCACACAGCTTCACAGTTTGTTGCTTGTGGGGGTTTTTTTTTCTGTCTGAGCCACCTTCAGCAGAAAATGTCGCCCGGTAAGTAGGACAGTGAACAGCGAGCTGTGTGCAGCAGTTGCCCAGAAACCAGAGAGCCAATACTGTTCTCACAGAGGCAGCTCTGTTTATTCATGTGCGGCTGTCGCCATTGCAGCTCCGCTCTCGAGTCTGCAGACTCACTTTTCATCGACTCGCAGCCAAATATGGAGACCCGCAGCGTGCAGCGAGAGACGGGCTGCCTCCCTTCAACACGCACCAGCCGCGTTTCTCTCTGAACACAAACCACGGAGGCTATAGCCATTATAGTACCGACATGAAATGTCGGTCTACAGGCTACGACTATCAAAATGGTGGTTCATATTTCGACTGCAGCCACAACGCATCTTTTGTCCGCGGCGCGCCCGCCTTTGTCTGCTCCACAGCAGAGAACATTTAAACAGACAGATAGCAGCAAACCATAAATCTGTCATTCAATATCTGTGGTTTGATCAAGAATTAAAGACAAAACGCGGCTGAACACACACTGAACGCCTCGGTGCTTACAGTCGTGTGCTTGCGATTCCATTTTAAACATCTGCAATATGATCCCGCATGATCCCACTGACCACGGGAATAATTAAACTCTTATTTTAAAAGCAGACTATTTGCTTACATGGCTGTCATTTAAGCGAGAATGTATGATAATGTACAGCACGAATCAAGAAGAACTGGAGAGAAAGGTGTTTTGAGGCTATATCTTCTAAATAATAATGAGCATTCGTGGTAAATTCGTTTTAAATGTCTCTGAGGATTCACGGTATAATGTCATTTTGAAGTGTGTGCGCTCAGAAAGCTGCAGCACCGTTTAAAATAAACAGCGACTTCATAATTTCTCGTCGGCCATTAGAAGGTAATGTTCCTTTTAATTTGTCAATATATTAACCTGCCTGCTATTTTCTTGGGTTAATAATTGATGTGGAAACTGGAATCGCCTTTATTCTATTGGTGAATAAAGTCTAAAAAGGCCTGGGGAGTATTACAGAGCAGTATTTGAAAAGGCAAAGCGAGAAAACGGAGAAACATATGAGACTGAGAAAAATGATCCAGTGTTGAGCGCATCTCCTTTTATTCCAGTGGGTTTTTTTTTTTTAAATAAATTCCTTCAAAGTGGCTTCTTTTGACCTCGTCACTTCATCAGACAGTGTTGATGCTGATGGCCTGAAGGATCTGGAAGCACTCCTCTGGAAGGCGCGCTTCACATCTTTACGATTATTATTTCAAGTGTTTTCATGAGATCTTTAATGTTCTTTGGAACAAAATATAGTAAATTAGATCACAGGTCTGTGATTGTCTGTTTTTCAATTGTCTGTATTCATTTGTGTTAAATCTAAATGTATCATCGTCATAAAATAGTTGTTTAGTAGCCGACTGCAGTTTTCCAATAATAATAATAATAATAACAACAATATTAATATTTTTCTATTGGCGCAGGAATATACATATTTTTTGTTAAATTAAATTTACGCCAAGCAAACAAAACAATATTTTAAATACAACAACAACAACAACAACAATAATAATAATAATAATAATAATAATAATAATAATAATAATAATAATAATAATAATAATAATAATAACAAACGGATAAATTCAGCTGCTGTAAAAAAAAAAAAACAATAAAAAAAACCTTAACCTTTTTCCTTTTCCTTTTCTTTTTCTTTTCTTTTAATAACTAAGGACATCTCCTCCTGATTATTTTTCTAAACGAAGGAAGAAAGATTAAATTAAAACCATTAAATCACCTGAGGAGACTGTGCTGAGGCAGGGGTTCTCTGTATTTGTTTTTGTTGGTTTTTTTTTACGTAGAGACAATTCAGCAGGCTTGCTGTAATATTTATTGTTAGAAAAAGTTGGACAGTTTGCGCAAAAAAAGCTCCTTGCGCTGTAGTGTCACTGCGTCCCATTGGTTTTTTTTTCTGAAACGTCGCTCATCCAGGACCTAAACTCTTTCCTCTCATATGAATCAAAACTCTTACATTTGTTACATTAATCGTGTTTAAATGGAGGAAGCGACATCAAAGCACCCAGTCTGATTTATGGGTCGTATACAAAAATCGTTTTCATCATTTTATGAATTGTGCGTACAGTCCATCCACTTCCGTTTCCCAATTACGTCCAATATTAGCTTTTTTTCGGTAGCAAAAATGTGACAGCAATAGGAGTTTTCATGAAAGCCAAATTAAAATCTTCCAGTTTTTCACTGCTTTCTGTTACAAACGCAGTATTTGAGAAGCAGAATTAAGACCTGATGAAATCTGGTTTTAACTCCAGTGCGCATTAGTGCATTTACGCACTGTGCGCATTTTTATATGTGGCACTGGGGACGTAAAACGAAAATGTGTTCTAAATAATGTTAGTATATTATAAAAATAAGTTTTAATAATCAACCACGAACCTGCAGATGAATAAAAGTGTGTCTGAGGCCAATACCAGGCCAGCCACGAGAACACGTTCCTGTCTCACTTCGAGACGTATGAAAATATTGAACATTTTATTCTTTTTTTTTTTTCAACAAAGACTTCTGTTTTGTGAAGAAAATGATTATTGCTGTCGCTTATTTTTATGCTTTCGCTTTTAAGTTCGTATTTATTGATGTTTTATGACCGGATGGATGAAACTCGTTTTAAACGCGCTCAACTTTCTCATTAACAATGTAATCGTTTCAGTGGATGATTGTCTTAAATTAAAGAATGACATCTTTGGGACTCGGTGCGCCGCCTCGGGGACCCTCGAGGTCCCTTGACCCGCTCTGGGAGCCTCTGACTCTGCTTGTTCCACTGTGCCAGACATTCCTGTACATCAGCCAGAACAGCGGGACTCCTCCCCTTCACTCACAAACCCGGAGCACGTAGCAACAACTGAGCCAATGTGCTCCGCCGCGATCCGTCCTACTGACTGCGGTGCCTGGCAACAGAAAAAGACGTGATGACGTCCTCTCCAGATTGCGTATTATGGGATGTGCGGAATTAAACAACCCGAAGAGGACACGGGGAAGCCTAAAAAAATAATAGACAGATTCAAACGAGGTGCATGGTGAATCATGGAGCTCTCGGCTGTCGGTGAGAGCGTCTTCGCAGCCGAGTCCATCATTAAACGGCGAATCAGACGGGTATTCGCTGCTTTTTTTTTACCCACAGGCTGTCTCTCCACACCTATTACGCAACCATTTGTTTGTGCACCGCCGACAGGCAATCCCCTGATAACCTGAATCTGTTACGGATCTGTTTTGCAGGGTCGCTGGGAATATCTCGTGAAATGGAAGGGCTGGTCTCAGAAGTGAGTATAATAGCCGAGGCTGTGAAGGACAGCGCTCCATCCTGGCCGCTCTTACAACTGCACCACCTCAGAGTCTGTCGTTATTGAGCTTGTGGATGTTTTTATCCATATCGCGCTCCGTTGTGCAGTTTTACCGTGTGTCTGGTCGCTTGTGCGCACCAGACATGCGCTGAAAATGACTGAAAATCGGTCCGCTGGGATGTATTAAAGTCCACACTAGCCTTAGCAATGGCTGGGGTTCACCATGCGTCACTGTCCGCTACGTAGTCTGTAAATGCAGCGCGCCTAGCAAGACTGCTTTGATAAAAAAAAAGTATTATAACACGTGTTTGGGCGTGTTGGCATTTGATCCGTTCCCGTTGTGATGCCAAACACTTTTCTTTCTTCGTTATTTTGACATAGGTACAGCACTTGGGAGCCGGAGGAAAACATTCTGGATGCACGTCTCTTCGCCGCCTTCGAGGAGAGGTGAGGTTTTGACAGCGCAGCAGTAGGCCTCTGCAGAAACGAAATGGCACCGCGCAATCTGTAATGCAAAAAAAAAAAATATCCCTCAAAATAAGTCCGCAAATGAGTCGTAAAATCTCGTTTTTTTTTCTCAACGGAAGCGATAAGTATCGGTGGGGAGAGATGATTCAATTTTCAGTTCAGTTTCAAGATGTGATGCCATTTCCTGCGAAAAGTTACTTATGTGCTTTATTGTTCGTTGCAACCCGATTCTAATAAAATAAGTCCCGACAACTGGACAAATCTCACCCCGGTTGAAGAGTTTGGTCTCAAAGTGATGAAAAGCATTAAATTAGTCCAAGTGACCAAACGCTAAATTGTTTGTTAATATATTCTGTGATGATTCTTTTAATGATTTTACTCCATCAGGGAGCGCGAAAGGGAGCTGTTTGGCCCAAAAAAGAGGGGACCTAAGCCAGAGACATTTCTTCTGAAGGTATGCCAATCTCTTCATTTCACGTGTTTTCAGGTTCAGCTCATCTTGTTGCCTTCTTCTGTCACGTGTGGTTCAGATGACGAGTCATTTCCATGATTTGACAGCCGCTTTCTTGTTCATTCCGAAACCTTTGTGACTGTGTCAAACTTAAACTACTAGAATGACAATATCCCATAAAGTTTTTCTCATTTTATTGACTTGCATTCCTCTGCAAAACAAGGCAGATTTAAGACCATTCCAGTGTAACCAACCGTCTCTCTCCAATGCTTCATTTAAACCTGTACATTTCCTCAAGAGACTTTAAAATGTCATCTCTCAGAAACCGCCTCTCATAAACATTATTTGCTCTGTCCTCAGGCCAAAGCCAAAGCCAAAGAAAAGACGTATGAATTTAGAAGAGAGCCTCCCAGGGGGATCCAGGTTTCCTATCCCATCCCGGAGCCTATCATAACACCGAGGGCCCGGGAGGGTTTACGCACTGTGGTTCCCACAATTTTCCCACCGAGCGCGGTCAACCGAGGAGAAAGTGTCCACGTCCGACCACCAGAGCCAGAAAGGAGGCCGAGGCCGTCTCCACCAGCTTCTCTTACGGGCCAAGAATCCGTCCGTTTACCCAAAAAGAGAGGGCGCAAACCGAAGCTGCATTTACATTGTGATAAAGATCATGGGAGCAGCTCAGCAGAGCCTGACAGCAAACGGAGCAGGCTGTTAGAAGAGTCCCACGGTCTGTCCAAAATGTCCCGACGCATGCATCATCACGGTGAGACGTCAGATCACAGCCTTATTCAGCTGACGAGGAGGTTTCAGGAGGAAACCACTATAACGCCCAAATCCGGCAGCGAGCAAAGACATATGGAGGCCTCCGGCCTGTCTTACGCATGTTCATTCACCTCAGATGTGCGCAAAGGCGAGCAGGGGAGACACAGGACTAACTGCACGAGCAGGATGTCACTTCCTCAGCCCAGCAAGTTGAAGCACCCCGCTGAACACCGGAGCCATCAGGTGAGACAGTGCTGTCTTCAACGGGAACAACCTGATATCATCCCCAGACTCTCCGACTCCATCATCGACTCATCCACGCTGCCATCCTCGTCCTGGACCCCGTCTTTCACCAACCTGGACACTGTGACCGTGACCGACGTGACCATGAACTTCTTGACAGTCACCATCAGAGAGAGCAACACGGACAAAGGCTTTTTCAGATAAAAGATGAGTATGCGCTTTTGATGCACCTGAAGAGCCTAATGTATGCCTAAATAATTGTTTAACATGCTACTAACAAGCCTACTGTAATACTATATTTTTTCAATGTAACGTTCATCTTTGTACATACAAATATTTAATACGCTGCTAAAAAAAATTAAACCTGAAGTGGAAAAGAAGAGTTTTTGTTGCATTTTTTTAAATTATTTTTTATTTTTTGTTGCATCCAGTATCTGCTTTCATCTCAACCTTTAGTTGTATATCCAGATTCACACAGCTTTGTATTTGGATTGTTGTTCACAGAAACATTATCAACGACCTTATCTGACCATATGGCCTTCAGAGAGTAATTCCACAATGTAGATTTACTAAAATGCCTCCAGATCTAACATGCAGTTTACGTTTTTACATGTATGTATTTAAATGTGGACTCCAGGAAGACTATGGTTTAGAGCACAGCTAATGGAGACCCTAACAACTAACAGTGGCAGAGGTAATAAATAAGACAAGCTGCAATAATTAGTTAGATTCCTGCAGACTCACTTTTACTTTGGATTATTGTGGCCAAAAGAATATTCGTTTTGAACATTATTTCATCTTTGCTCCAATCACTGCTTGTCTGGATTTTGTTTCCCAAAACGTCACAGGAGTCAAAGGATCTGAGTTCAAATTGATAATAATTACAATTAAAAAAATATATATATATATGTTGGTAGCAGGATAATCCAAAATAAATATTTTTACTTAGTCATTGTTGAAAACACGAGCTGATGCTGACGATAATAACTCAGCTAACCTTTTAATATATTTAGATTTAAACTGATTTTTAAAAGAATACCATATAGCACATCAGACGGTGGAATATAAATATAATAAGTTTATGTCCAGTCCTGATGGGGGGGAAAAAAAAAAAAGAGTTGTCAAAGCAAGTATGTGCTCCAGACATTTGGAGACTACCCGTGAAATGCAACGACATGCAAATGATACAATAATTATTTGACTTGATAATAAAATACGCACGCGTTCCCTTCCAACTTTAACTTTAACCTTGACATAACGTGTTCAAAAAGGAAGACAGTTTCTGGGACACCTCTCACACACGCCGGTTTGCTTCACAAGTCCAGGGGCCTGTTCTCAAGTTTAAAAAGTCATCCCATTAATTCGCTTTAACCCATTCGACCTTTTCCACGCGGTTTCAAAGCTGAAGCTGAGCATTACCTGCTCGCAGTGTGTGTATGTCGTGCAACCGGTGAAGCGAATTAGACGGATTAAAAGCCTTAAACGCACTCGTTGTTTAATTATTCGAGTCATGGACGTTATCGCCGCCACCGTGGTTTATCGTGAAGGTCAAAATACAGAAGACAATATTCCCAACATGGACTTAGGCCTTGAAGCTTCGTCTGTATCTTCGACACAGAGGAAGCCCCTCTGGCATTTTTATGAATTAAGTCATCAGGCTGTAAATAATTTTAATACATTGATAAAGGGGTCACTGAGCCATTTGACTTCTATGTAGGACACTGTGTCCAAAAACTGTGACCCCGCGTCCAGTTGGCTCCGCAGGGTTTAACGTGTTTAATTCCCAGCCGTAATTTTCGGTAAAAAAAAAACAAAAAACAAAAAAAAAACCCCGTCCAATATAACGTTTTATTTAATAAGCGGACGTGTATGAGGCGTCACCTTCATCGTTAGGCCTATCAGCAGAAAACAGGGAGGCTCTGCAATAAGAGGCCGCTCTTCTCAGAGACAAAGCCTCCATTCATTTGACTTTTCCTTTGTCCCTCACGGACACAAGACCCTCATCGTCCGGTACAGGCGACTCCTGTACAAGAGCCCAGTTTGGTCTGTGGCTCACAGGGTCAGGCCGCAGTTAACACCGCGTTGTGCATTCATCAAATTTGATCCTGTGGTTTTAAAAGAAAAAGAAAAAGAAAAAAGTCAAATGCAAATCCAAGTGATCGAGACACTTGGACGCATTTCTAGAAATTTTGAAATGTGCAAATAATGATGAAGAAATAGTCATTCGTGCCACGTCTAAAAAAAAAAAAAAATATCCAACACCTCGATATAGTCTTTCACGGTCTCCTCACTTGAGTTTCGGATATGAGGTGGGGATTCAAAGTTGTGGTGACAGCAGAGATTTGAAGATCTCTTCCATATTCAGGGGGTTTAGTGACTTGACGGCCCTAAAGCGCAGCAAGGGCTTTTCTTGCAGCTGAGACAACATCTGGCCAAATTCTCCATATGAGTGTAATTTACTCAACGACAAACCCATCGAAAACCCCAGCCCTTTGATGTGACGCTGCCTAAGGCCTTCTTGGCCATACGCAAACCTCGAGAGCAGCCTTCAGCTCTGAAAGTGGCCTACCCGTGGTTACGGTCCACTCCACACAGTTTACCTCCACAAGATGTCGCCACCAGCAAGACTTTGACACGCCGCCAATTTATTTTGGATCCTGCAGGTTCAAATGAAGGGAAACTACTCATCCTCGGTGGATTAATTATCGTTGAAAGGCCGGCGAGGATTCCAGTTTGCGCTTATCCACGGTATGAGCGGCTGTTGAGTTACAGCTGACTCCCGCCGTGGGGTTCTTCGGGTCAGGGGACTCTCCAGCAGACTGTTGCCTTCCAGATGTGAGAGGTGCAATGCGTCGTCCTGCCACTAGATGAAGCTCAAGCACAAAAAAAAAAAAAACCCCAGTTCTGACCCACACGTATATTCTGTGACCCTCGTGTTTTCTTCAATTTATCATATTATCTTGGCCTTCTTTCAGTTTTCAAATAAGATTCCTTCTATTTACTCGAGCCCGGATTTCAATAACCCGGAACAACAATAAAAAAACAAAACAAAATGAAAATAAAATAATAATAAAAAAAAAAAACATGCTTGTGCACTGGCTGTGAACTTGAGTAAAAATAACGATGAGCTGCTAGACACCTCTTGCAAGTGAATGAATGACTGTCCAGAAAGGCCCGCTGATGTTAACAGATGGCTGACGGCTTTCATACCGATTGCCTCTTTACGGAGCAAAAAACAAAGAGCTGCAGAGGCCAGCAGTCCCCAACAACTGGATCAGCCCTAATTAGAGAATGAGGAGAGGGTGTGTGCTGTGTCCGAGAGAGAAAGGGAGAGAGAGACATAGACACACACAGGGAGAGAGAGAGAGAGAGAGAGAGAGTAGTACAAGTGAAGCATCACAAACGCTCTTTCTGAATCCTGCTGCAGCGGAGCACTTACCTCCTAAAAGCCCAGTTCACTGACACATTTACCAGCCATGCGCCGCCGCCAGTTCCATGTGGGATTCCTCTCCGCCCGCGTGTGAGATGTTGCTACGCGCGATTATTATTTTGATGTGTTTGGCTCTTCGGTTACGGAACTGCGCGGCTGATCTGTGCAACTGGACTGGAAGGTGAGGATTTTGGGAGGGAAATTTAAATCTTTAAAAAAAAAAGAGCCACAGCTGTGTTCATTGAAATTCGGTTGCATGGCTTGCATAAGAAAACGACGCGTTATTTGATAGAAGGTCGCTGCTGTGTTGAATTTTAAAGCCCATTTCAATCTGTTTTAAACTGTTCCAGCGGTTTTGCGGCTGGCGTGGACGCAAAGATTGTGCTGCAGGTGCGTCTGCGCTGCACGGAGGGTTCGGTGAGGTGGGTCTATCCGGGCCAGGCTCTCAGGGTGGTTCTGGAGCCCAACCTGTCCTACGCTCGGCGCACCACCGTCTGCATCAAACCGTTTCCCTCTTTCCGCGGAGCCAACGTGTTCGTTGAACGGTCCGGGCAGCTGGAGCTGCTGGTGACGGACCACGGGAGGACGGAGCAGGTGTTCTGCTTCCGAGCAGATGGACCACAGAGGCCCGTTCTCTACCTCCAGGCCAACCTGCACAGTGAGGAGCCCTGGAGCCGACGCACCGTTGGCTTCAGATATGAACTGCTGGGCAACAGGACTGCTGCGCCCAGCTTGGGCCACACTGGACAGCAGAGTGAGTACAGGCTAGACTCATGAAGATGAAACCTATGTACATGCAAAATATGACACGTCCGTTTCACCTCCCACAGGTTTAAATAACGGCTTTAGATTAATATAAGCCATTAATAATAATAATAATAATAATAATAATAATACGTTTTGGGTTGAGGTTCCACGACCCCGTAGGAGAAAGCTGCAGATACCAAAGCTCTTAAATTTTTGATTCACAGTGTGAAGAATTCCGACATAAAACGAAGCCCTAATTTAGAAGACGAAAAAAAAAAAAAAACGTGGTTATTTAATTACAGACCCCATCCTGCCCACTGAAGCACGCAGCTGCTGGTCACTTGTGTTTTGTCTGGCTGTCTGGTTTCCATCGCCGGACAAAGCAGCGAGGACAGAGCAGACCACAGGGCGGCCGAAGGGCACCAGGCCAACAAGACTGAATTGAGACTGCAAATACTTCACAGATTCCACAAATGCCATATCATTGTGCACGAGTGTTTATTAGCATTTCTCCATGCGTGCGGGCCTGGCTCGACGTGGTGATGTCATTCTGCGTCTATAATAGACAGCTGCTGGTTTTTTTGTCTTTTCTGTATTGCCGGTCTAGCCGAGCGTTTGACTCCCGCGGTCATTCAATCAGGGAGATACAATAAGAGTCAAACACGGGGTCAAGACTGTGCGGGTTTTTTTTTTTTTTTTGATCTGGAGCACGAAAAAGGAGCGCAAAATACTGAGGCAGCATTCCTCCAACTCACCCCTGGTCCCTTCAGTCTGTGATGCGAGGAGGTGAATGTCAGATTTTGGGGGTCAGTGAAGTGGTAGCATCGAGACACCAATCTATCAGTCACTGTCAGTTTAGACAGAGCATTGGTTTAGAGGTTGAATGATGACTGACATACACAAATGAGAAGAAGTGTCAGCTGGCTTTATTTTTCTTCACAGCTTCCTGTCGGCCCTGCAATGACACAGAACTCCTCATGGCCATCTGCAACAGTGACTTTGGTGAGTCCTCAATGTACACAGTCCAGCCTAAGATCTGCGAATATAAAGATCTGTTCACTCTCCCTAAAAACGATAACCCTACTTCTTCGCCAAACCTTCAGAATGCCCAACAGCATGACATTACATCTCCGGACACCAGTGAGCGTTAGAGGTTTAGGCAAAAATATGCACGGTGCTTTTTAGATTTTTGTTGAGTTTGAAGTTTAAAATCTGTTTTCAATGATCTGACATATGCCCTGAAAGCGTCAGCTGTTTTGGCAGTGCAGCGATCAAACAGATGCAGCACAGAGCTGCAGAATAGGAGGGATATCAAAAAAAAAAAAAAAGAAAGAAAAAAACACAACTACTGGCTGAGCTGGATTTCTGTGCTACTGTCCAATAAAACATGTTTCATTAAAGTTAACAGAGTGAGTATGGAGCCGGAGTGAAAACGACATAAAGGGGAAAAGAAAAGACAGGAATGAAAAAGGAAAGAAGACAAAAGTAAAAAGGTCAAATGTAGAATATTCTGTTCTGTAAAATAAGCTTTTTCTGTGAAAGCTCTGGAGCTCAGTACCTGATTTTTCACTTTTCATTTCAACCTTTATTTACACGAGCGCCCTCTGCAATAGCAATACATAGGTATAAAACACATACCTATGTATTGCACCATACACAATATAAATCACACCATAGCCAGTCTTGAAAACACGCTAACAGCGCTTCTTCTGTTTGTTCTTTCAGTGGTTCGAGGCTTCATAAGGAATGTCTCCCATGACTTGGTGAGACAGACATCATTAGTGGAGGTGTCAGGAGGCAGGTTGTACTGGCAGCGCAGTGGAGTGTTTGAACAACAAGCTGCCACCTCGGGGTCATCTCAGTCCATGCCGTCTTGGTGCGGACACATCCACACACTCCTCCAGTGCCATGTAAAGCCTGGGGATGGAGAGTTTCTCTTCACAGGGTCGGAGCATTTCGGGGAAGCATGGTTAGGGTGTGCCCCGCGATTCAAAGACTTCCTGTCCGTCTACCAGGCGGCCTGGGCGGCACGTCGGAATTCCTGTGACTTCCCTTTAGACTGAGGAAGTGTGCTGCAGTACTTGTGGCACTACACTGAACCCTGACTCTCTATATCCACAGGGCATCCTCACCTCCGCACTGGCACCGTGGGATCCCTTTAATGTTGTCATGGCAAAGCAGCTATGCCATCAAGGTGGCGTCCAGCATCACCAGCAGGGACAAAGCTTTTGAATTGCTGCTGAAAAACACGTTTGGAGGAGCAAACAGCGGGGCCTCCTGCTCTGGTGCCTCCCGAGGCTCAGAGAAGGCCGGCTTTTGTTTCTCTCCCATCGCTGCCCTCGGTCCTGGGAGACTAAGAAGGGGTTGGGTTGCTGCTCTCTCTTTGTGCTTCTCCCCACATCGACCGTTGTTCACTTTGCCGGCTCTGTGTGACAATTGCCCTCTGAACTGAGGCGGGAGGGACGACTGAAACATGGCCATTTGTAATCACCAGTGTATGATCGTGAAGTTGTATCTTAAATCAACCTTGTAACATTTTTCTTAAATATTTATGTGTTTTGGAAAATACACATAACCTTTGACTTAAATGTTTACAATCCAGGATTATAGTGGCTGTAATGCAAAGTTTTTCATCTCTTTAATTCACGGAGGGAGCGTTAACATTGACGTGGCATTTATTCCAAAGATGTTCAGTGATACTCTTTGTTTCTTGGAGGAATAGCATTTTTCTTTGTAAATGATTTCTCTCTGCTAGGTTTTCATGGTTCAATCAGTTTGAGATACAACAAATTAATATGTTTAGTATGTCTTTTTATTAGAGAATCTGTCAAGTATTAACACAAAATGAAGAGATTAAAAAGCGTATTTTTGACTGCCCTATAATAAAGACACGTATGTAAATATGTGACTTGTAGAATGTGTTTTCAACATTATTTCAGACAAATGCACAGGTCCTACATTTATTTTAGCGGCACAATAAAAATAACATGAGTTTTTAGCGCTTCTTTTTATTCTACCCCTGAATCTAATTGTTGTACAACTGACTTATCTGGAAGTGAACAGACTTCATCAACACTGCATAAAAATCTAAATTTCATGAGGTGCTCCAGTTCACAAAAACCACCAGCCTCTTTAAAACCATGTGCTCTTTTTTGCTATCGGTGGCTTAAAACCTTAAATGAACTTGTGCCCCCTTTTTTTTCCCCTCCATACACTGCAGAATAGGACTTAGAGTGAAGTGTCCTACAAGCTTATTTTGGCCCTTTGCCTTCTGCAGCCCATCTTTCCCCCTGTAATCAGATTCTTATGATAATAGGATAGCCCTACCATAAAATGAAATACAAAATCTCCTTAGACGGCCAAAGCTCCCAGCAGACTTCTTTTGAATTGTGTGGCATCACGGCTCAAGAAGACGAATGGACAGATGTGAGGCCCCAAAGCTCGGGGCTCCTCCCCTCGGGCCCCTCCCAGAAGAAGAAAACAATTAATTGACTTTTAAAGCTTTTGCTTTTTTTCAGCCTATTCCACACTTCTCCTTGACTGAGCAGGGCTCACAAATTGGTGTGTTGAACTTTTTATGAGGACTAAATAGCTGCCAATGAAAGTGTAAATGACTGCGTGGTGAATGGGGCCCGCACAATGGCCCTGCAGTGACAAGGGCTCTAGCAGACATAATGACCATTGTCACAGCTGCTGTCAGCGCGAAACCATCAGGGCTCATGAATCCAAGAAACCAGACGAGGAGTGAACCCTGCTTCTTTTCCTCATTCTGCCCATGCTCTCACTTCTTCTCTGTTTCTGCTCCGTGTTCTTTTTGTTAACATTTTGCTCATTATTACATTTATCTCAGCCAATTAAAAACAAACGTTTGAGTTATTCCAGCGAAAAAAATGTAAGCCTTCATCTATCTGGGCTCTTAATACACATGAATTTCCATTGGTGGAATATAACTAAGTAGACTTATTCAAGTTCTGTACTTTAGTGAGAAGTACTTTTACTCTTCTATAGTATTTACAGGCTCTGCCGCTTTATACTTCTACTCCACCTCAGAGGGAAATATCTTTTTATATATATCCAACTACATTTATTACAAGTACGTATTTTATAGTGACTTTTCAGCATCATGATGCATTACTATAGATTAATACGTTATTCAAATGAGCTCAGCTGCAACATTAAAGATGAACAATTTAATATGTCAATCATTATAATCCAGTATATTATTCTGAAACGGACCATTCTTGCACTTTTACTATTGATACTTTATTTTGATGCTAATACTTTTGTTTTTGGAACTTTTACTACTTACTTGTAGTATTTTTACACCGTGGAATTGCTCTTTGAAACTTTAGTAAAGGCCTCAGTACTTCCTCCACCAGTGAAAGTTTTTAAGTGGCTGGACTTATTTAGTTTGGATGTTTTATGAATATAATCTTTAAAAAATAACCTTGCTCTCGAATGGCTAAAAATCGCACCCCATCTGCAGTCTCCTCCTTCAGTATTGTCCCTGTGGGGCACCATGTCAAATATCCAGGCTGCATCTAGCCCCTCTCTGCAGGCTTTTGAGACCACACAGTTCTCATCTGTGGGAATTCCAGCAGGCTCTCATGGGGGACGAGCCCAGGAGGGCTCAGCCCGAAGCTGCTGGATGCAGCACCGGCAGGAGTCCACCCAGACTGGGGGGTAATTGGTTTATCCCACCGCCTGGCCCGCTTTCCCATGTGGGCCACTGCTGTGGGGAGGCCCAGGGGTACAATATGGAAACAGCGTGATACCCTCCAGTGCTGAACAGGCTTTCAGTGGTTCTGTTTTAAAGACTGGGGACCGGGTACCAGGAACACAAAGCTGAAGAAGAGATGTCGGTTGGCTTTGAAAAGGTTGCTTTTAACGTCAAGCAGCATCTGTGGTTGAAAATCTGCAGAGGTAATTGAGTTTTCAAGAAAAGATTTTTAATGTTTTTGTTAACTCAAAAGATAATGAGTTAGATAGATTTTCTAAAGTTTTGCATTTAATTGACAGCACTCAGGCACCTAGTTGAAAATGTGTTTTGAATTGAAATACTTGTGGCTGCAGTAAATGCAAATAAAACTTTAGAAATAAAACAGTGATAGGGAGTTAACTCGGTTTAATAATTGTCTTGAATCGTAGTAGGAGGGGAGTTTTTAAATAAACAAGTTTCATATTAAATTCCCCGTGAGCTTGGCATAATATTAAATTCTATGCAAGTTGCCCTTTTGTAATCATCTACTTGAAGAACGACAGTCAAGGTACACTGGCACAAAAAAACAAAATAAAGGGCCTCTCGTTCTGTAAAAAGGATTCAGTTTTTATTATATACGCTGCACAGAACGTTCAATCATACACAAACATCTCAATAGGCAAATGAGAGAGACTGCAAATGAGAGAGACTGCAAATGAGAGAGACTGCAAATGAGAGAGACTGCAAATGAGAGAGACTGCAAATGAGAAAGCCATCTCACGTTCCTGAAGTTCATGATTTCAGAATGAGTCGAATCTTCCTGTCTCCAAGGATGAGTCTGCAAAAAAGAAGTGAGTTTGTTTTTCTTTTCTTCCTCGTACATCATGCAGTCAAAGCAAAGTATAATTAGACTTAAGTTAAGTGAATTAATTAAGTTAGAAAGTGGTTATGTTGTGCTTCACCTACCGGAGCAGTGCAGCTGCTATTAGACCTCCTGCGATGGGTCCCACCCAGTACACCCAGTGATAAACCCAGTAGTTGCTCACTATTGCTGGACCAAAGGCTCTGGCCGGGTTGAGACATGTACCAGATACGTCCCCGCTGGTAAAACAAAGAATCACATGGCATACAATACAGTTAAATCTACTCACACATCTGAAACATGGGACATCTGCTCCTCCTAAATCAATGCAGTATTGTGAAAATGAAGCCCATTTCTGCAGATCCACCATTCCTTTTGTTCTTACTCACCCAGCCAGCACGTTGATGATGACGGTGCAGCCCACCAGAAAAGGCGCCATGGGGCTCTTGGTCTTATTGTTGACGGCACCCAGCAGCACCACCATGGTGACCAGGCAGGTCATGGCAATCTCCCCAAACACAGCTCCCCCGATTTGCGCGTTCGACTCCAGCACGTCAAACGCAGCCCCGTTGGCCTTGGCGTAGTTCTCTCTTGAAGTCATCAGCTGTTGGCATCAGGCAGCCGTGATTTAGTTGCGAAGAAATCATTCGGTTTATCTTTAATGGCATGAAAGTGTGATTCAGGTTCACCTTTGCCATAGCTGCTCCCAGCACACCTCCAAGCAGCTGACACGCAAGGTATGGAACCACCATGTTCACCTCCATCCCCCCGCACAGGTAGATGGCCAGGGTGAACGGAGGATTAAAATGGGAGCCACTTGGAGGACAGAGAGAGACAAGATCAGTACTGTGGATACATTTTATATGAAGTATGGTTTCTGTGTCAAAGCTACCCTCAAACCTGATTAATCAGTAGGTTTTATGTCTGTAAACCTAAATATCAATATAGTGTCATTTTAAAAACAGCAAGACAGATTTTGTCATTACGTAATAAAATAAAACATACCTAAATACTCATAATATAATGAGACAGTATTAGGACACATGGAGTTCATGTAGCAACATTCTCATAAATCTGTCTTATATTTTCTGCTCAGAGAAAAAATAATGGAAGTCAACTCCAGAAGCACCGATCACAGTCTAAATCATCTAGTTTGCTGAATGATGAATCCCACTTTCTTGACCAAAGTACCCACAAATAATCCAATCATTAGAATTTCTCTAACCTATAATAATCTAAATTTGATTAGGTATATGATATTCGTGTGTTTTGACGTTCTTCAAATGTTAAACTATTAAAAATGATGATTGTAAAATGATATCAAAGAGAAGAGCAAAAATTAGAAAGCATTAGTGAATCACAGAAATCGATGGAGATGAAGAAAAAAAGGAAACGGGAAATTTGCTCATTTATCACCTTCTGCATTATTATTATTTCTGAAAAACTTGACCTGTGTAATAATTTATATTCCCAGAGAGGTGTATATAATGACTCAAAATGAGTATAAAAGGATAGGTAAAATAAACAAGCAGGCTTTTCAGTTTTTTCAAAGGAACGCTGAAGATGATCCTCACCTGATCTCAGCCATGCAAGCCACCATGATGGCCACAGCCAGACCATGAACCAGCGCTGGCTGAAGCCTCCCTGCAGTGTCCACGTTCTCGATGACGGACACACACCCGATAAACACAAAGAACGTAGTTCCCACCAGCTCAGCCAGACAGGGCTGGAACACCCTCTCGTATTTGTTAGCCGGTCTAACTGGAGGAGTTTTAGACTCTGAAGACATCAGAGACGTCCCAACTTCACCCATCTCCATCTTCTCCTCAGCCATGAGTCTTCAGTGAGGTCTGACGGAGCTGAAGATGTAACACTGTCTGTGCTGTCCTGAAGTGTGCGTACAAATAGCTGCGCGCCTGTGAACCACATGAACTTTGGTGTGTAGGGTTGAAGTGTGGCAGAGCTGCTCCACTCACTCGCTCGTTTTCTCATTAATCTAAGATAGAATGTTGGTCACGTGCAGTGTCATTACACGAATCCACAAGCTAAGGTAAAAATGTCACGCATTCACTGACTAGATTGTGAGCTCTGCCGATACCAGTTTAAAAATGAGGCAGTTTCTTGTAAATAATTGAATCTAATAATATACTATGAAGTTATACAAACCTGTTTTCAAACGTTATAGCAGCGTTAAGGCAGGACAGTGACTATATGAATGTCAAGCACTAAAAAAAAACAAAACACCTTGTTAATTATTCTTAAAATTGAGTGAAAGCATAACGGCCATGAACGAAGAGCTATTCTCTGTGGGTATCGCAGTTAATAGGTGAAACGAAGGTATTTAGATTGGGCTTGATTCATTTCCCTCTAAAGAAACCTTGTAATCGTAACAAATTCGGTAGAACTTCAAGTCAAGTTTGTTGAATCTGTAAAACTGCAGGTAGAAAAAAAACCAAAGCACAGACACACAAGCCAGAGAGCAAAGTCTATGCCTCGTTTAGAAATCAGAAAACAAACATTACTTTACTTACTACAAGTTAAACTGTATAATTTCATGGTACAGCAGATTTCACTTACTTATTAATCACTTCCCACATATGATCACACATTAAAAGAAAACACCACTCATGTCATGGAAAAGATAGGACAGATTACGTCTCCAGAATCGACTTCAGTCCAACGCCTGGACGTCTGAAACGGTTTTCCGATGCAGTGTTTGTTTTTATAGCGTCCAAGGTTAGAAAACAATCTTTTAATTTATTGAATTCAATACAACAACAAGAACAGCTGTCAGCCATATGAGAAAAAACGCTGAAACATTTGCACCAGTTTCCAGACAAACACTGAAGTGGCTGTACACTTTAAATATCACGGAATTTAAGTGACGGATGAAAAGATGACAGAGGAAAAACATGACAGGTGAAAGTCCGCTCTACTTAGTGGACAGTATATTCTATCACAGGCTCTGTTTTCTGCACAGCTGCTGAAAAACCACAGACCAGGCGATGCCACAAGTTGTTCATTGACATCAACGAACCAGGCTAAACTGCAATAAGCAAAGGTGCGAGAGCCTGTCACTCCTTACATATATGAACACAGCTTCAACTTAGTGGATTCATATAGTCTCCATCCTGATGCACTTCTGTCCAAAAAGAAAAAAAAAAAAACATAATGTCAACCTAATATATGAACCAGACGAGGAGGACAGAGTAGAGGAGTGTTAGAAAACAGAGTAGTTATTACGTGTAGAAATCTAGTGAATTAAATCCATGCGCGCGTTTTAATCTCACCAACCAAATTCATTTAAATCACACACAAACACAAACATTGGCTCTCAGCTCGGATGCCCGTGTCGTGACAGAAAGCCGCCACGGGGAGGCAGCAGATTACTTTCAATTACAGAACCGTACGTCAACGTTTAATGACGAACTGATCTCCAATCGGTCCGGGCATACCACACCTGTGGGTAATTAGTGCATTCGGAAACGGCCCGTACTGACCCAGGATCAGTGATTAGAGAGCTCAATAACAGTATCGGGGCTGTTTTTCAAGGTGTTGGTAGTAGTCGAACGCTTATTGGCTCTCAGTTGGATTGTTGATCATATGCAACATTTTCTTGGGTGTCTCAAATAATTATGTTTCTCAAAGTTGCGCTCAGTTCCGCATTTTTAAGACATTCACCGACTTAAATATTCATGCGATTTATTCATTTATGTATTTATTTATTTTAGTTAGTTAAACCGTAGCCCGTATGACTAGACAACAATGACAGCCCAATGGCTGAGTCAAGTTTTTTTTTTTTTTTTTTTGTTTTTTTTTTTCTCCTGCTGAGGTATCACATGTCACCACTGGGCCATGCAGCTCTACAGTAGGGAAGTAAAGGCACTTCCTTCTTCCTACCACACTGGTTGAACCCAGACCAGTTCATTAGGACGTCTAATTCGTGGCGATGGGGGCTCCGGAATCCTGACCGGAGCGGTTTCAAGTGACTTCTCTCGCTTTTCTTTCGGAGTCTGAAAGGCGACGGCCAGTGTCACCGGGGTTTACGCCAGAAAACCACTGAGTCGCGGTGAACAGAAGTGATCGGAGCGCAGCCCTTTCTCTGCCACAATGGCTGCGACGTAACGCAACTTTTGGGTCCGCGGTGGATGAACGACGGCGTTCGGAGGTGCCGCTAACTTTTACGCACTTGTGGGACACACCGAGAAGAACCAAACATGAAGAAACAATTCAACCGCATGAGGCAACTTGCCAACCAGACTGTAGGAAGGTGGGTGTTTGTTTTAACAACAGGCGTTGGTACAAGTTGATGTCATGTTTTTTTTTTTTTTTTAATATTGTGGCACTGCTCTTTTTTTTTTTTTTTTTGGAATAATTTGTCAATACAGTGTGTAGTGTGATCTGTCTTTTTGTTGTGGGCGTGGTCAGACAGGCTTGGCTGTTTTTCTCTAATAAATACCTGGATGATCATAAAGTTTAGGACAGAAAAGTGGCATTTTGCAGTTAAACAGCTGCTAACTTTGAGTTCCACTGGAAATAGAAGCAGTGTGAGAATATAAAGAGCTCCAGATGTGGTGTGG
>JAPQRN010000026.1:16100868-16119948 GCA_037367275.1 Coranthus polyacanthus
TCTCTCTCTCTCTCTCTCTCTCTCTCTCTCTCTCTCTCTCTCTCTCTCTCTCTCTCTCTCTCTCTCTCTCTCTCGTCTTTGGTCCTTGTCCTGAACGCAGGAGCTTTGTGCTGTGTTAGACATTCCTTTAGCTCCACTTCTCTGTGAGGAATGTGATTGTCAGGCGATCAGCGTGGTAGAAGTGGTTGGATGTCTAAAAGCATAATCATTCGAGCTCCAAGTTGCCCGCCTGTGTGGGAAGTCACTTGGTATATGAGGATGCACGGTGAACACAGTCAGCTTTCAGATACTTGATTACATTTGACTTGTTTTTTTATCTTCTACAGTCAGCACTAGCATTTTAACGTAGGAGTAAAAAGTGTTTGCTTCTTTCCAAACGTGAGCAGTGAAAGAATAGTTTTTTTTTTCTTTCCGTTTGTCCAGTCCCCCCCCCCCTCCTCACACACTCCACAACCCCTCCTCTGCTCAACTTGAAATTTGATGCTGTGATTTCCATGGTGTCGTCGTAGCTCTCTTTTCCATTTTTCCCCTCATCTTTTACATTGGCTGAGGTATTTATCTTGTTTGGACACGTCCTGCCTCAGTGGGATAGCTGGGGAGGCTGTCAGACTGGATTGCATCGCTGCCTGCCTGGCCTCAGACAGGAGAGAGTCAGGCTGGAACTGGTTTCATGTCAGTATTTGAATACAACTGTGGCTACACAATGGGCTCTTGTGAATCCTGGAGCATACTTATACCTGATAGTGTATATTATGCAGGCATCTGTTAGATAACCAGACTTCCTTTTCATCATCGGTGAGAATACCGGCCGAGCCTGTTGCGCAACGCAAACGCAACTACTGGGACCGTTATATTCTGCTCTGTCATCAACAAACCAGATTCTCTGCCAACAAGGTCGGCCAGCTAGTAATCTGTCAGTCTGCTACACCACCAGTTAACCAGCTATCCAGTAGATAAAAGCAGCCAAACCTTTTCCAATGTGACTCACTTGACGTTCCACATTTTCTGCACTGGCAGGTCAGAGGTCGCCAGCTTGCTCTATTCACTGTTTTCATTGCTGTCTGGAAAAAAAAAAAAAAAAGATGGCAGTACACGGACTGTAAACCTTTGGACAGCTTCTAAACTGCAGCAGTGGGCGGAAGGGATTGTCTCTGTTCTGTTAATCGTCTAAGCGTGTGCTTGTCTGTGCCTATGATCAGGGAGTTTTCCTGCTTCTTTTTTTTTTTTTTTGCCTCCTCTCAACTCTTTGGCTTTAGTTCGCTGGGTTGTTTCAGTCCGTGTGTGTGCCAGTCTGTTTCCCTAATTGAGCTGCTCCCTGAGGACACATCTCTTTTTGTGAGCACAGAGACCCAGGCTAATTGAAGGTTGAATATCACAAGACAGCATTTTTATGGGCTACTATGTTAAAAGGGTGTAATAGAGGGATTTTTGTCTTGTAAAAGCATCATAACCAGTTTACAACATGATAACAATGTAGGTAAATGAAGCAGATGTGTCACATATTTAAACATAAAGACAATTCACATGTCGAGTCCAATTCAGTCTGGATGCATGTTATTTCGTTCCGTGTCTTTTAGTATATGGACAGACTTTCCGTCGACAGACACAATGGGATCACCCAGTATATCCAGTCCATTGTACCGCCCACACCGCAGCACTCGGGCCTCTTTCTTTCCTTCTTGGCACCAAATATCGGACGTCTGGATCCAATCGAGCCGTCACCAGAGAGAGCTAGACTTCCATGCATTAATCAGAGCTAGGGATCAGCTGAATGGTGAGCGAATCAATGGGATCCTGGCTAGGAAGCCGATTCCAGTTGTGGTCTGGCACGGAGCAACAGCTGCAAGAAAGAGGGAGGAGAGAGGAGGGAAAGTGTGTGAGACCTGTGCGCTGTGAAAAGAGCAGCCACTTAGCGAGCATTAAAGTACAGAAAGAAGTCGGGTAGGGCGCGAATCAGAGCGCAGTAGAGCGTAGTAGTGACACAGATGGATGTTTACACTCAAAGAGGAAGAGGAAGTGAACACTTAGTTGACGGGTGAAAAAAATCAGTGTGCACTCTATTGTCCCAATAAATCTGTGGTTTGGTTTCATGACACATAAATATATCTATGAAACGTTCTTTCCCTGAGATGTAGCAAACCAAGATCCTGTGGGCTTTAGTTCACGTAACATTGGTCAGCAAATCAGCTGGAGACTTGAAATTTGATATTTATTTTTTGCCACAGTATGTTATTGTCACATGACTATGCAAGTGGGAGGGACTTTCTCACCTGTGATGCATTCAGGGGCACTCTGACATCTGAGGCACCACAAACACATCAACCTTCTGAATCCTTTTCCAAAGGATCACTGTTTTGTTATTTTTTTTGTGTGTTTTAGGATTAATTTTAAACACTTAACTCTAAATATCTCTCATGTTTGAATATTGCACTGACTTTTTTCGTAACTTTTTCAGATAAAATTGCCATAACATGCTGGAATTGGGTCTCGGGCATGTTTCAAAAATTCCCTGCAAAAGAGGGAAATACATTTAAACCACCAGCTGCCTAGAATTTAAAAGATACTATTCAGTGCTCTGGGAAATGGGTTGGGGTTACATAAAATAGGTGTATACATGGTTTGCAGTTAAGTGAAAACATGCAAAAACACTATTACAACCATAACCAGCAGGTAGACAACCCCCATCAGGCATGAAGTCAGAGAGATGAATCTGTTTCACACAATCTATCAGCCAGTGTTTTTACTGCCCTGCATGGCTTCCATGTGCCTGTCAGCCTGTTGTAACAGTGCACACCGCAGAACAGATGGCAACAAGAGATAATCAAACGCCATCTGCGGCCTCCATCATTTTTCAGTAGCAAGAGCAGGATGGAAAGTTTGGAGATGGATGTTTGCTCGTGCTGTGGTTTTGATTTGTAGCTTCACCTGGGTCGTTTCTGTTGAACAGGGAAATGTGCAGGAGAAGATCAAACTGTCTTTGCACAGTTAGACATGTTTCCTTCATCCTGCCTGAATCATCTGCGGGTGCGCTTCGCTTGTTCGGGCTTCATGACACTCGACTGTTTTTCGATATTTTCTCGCGCAGATCGAGAGGCGAATGGAGTTGGTGCGCTTGGTGTCGCACAACACACACAAGAGACTGGTGTCCTGTCTGCAGGGTCAGCTCGGCACGGACTCCGAGAAGAGACACGTAAGACATCTCTTTATCATACATTTTGGCGTTACCCTTTTGTCATTTGTAGAAGCACACAGCTTTGACCTCGCCTTCATAACTTTGCACTGTCATAAACTTATCGTGTTATAGAAGAATATTAACAACATGCCACAAGGTCAGAATCTCTGTGTAAAGTCTCTCAGAGTAGCACGGAGCTCATGCAGGAATGTAATAAGGATGCATCAGTATGACACCAGTGTCAGTACTAGCAGGGCCCTGCTATCTTGTGGTATGAACACATCGCATCTCCTCTTATGTAACAAGCAGATATGAGCAGGACTCAGGAGAAAAATATTCAGCGCTGGCCACCTGCCAGCTTTCCTATCCCTGCATAACAGACACACACAGTGAAACACACAGTGGAGGAAATCACTGTTGTGTCTTCATTTTTTAGATGATTTTTAAACTTAAATCATCTAAATGTTGCATGCCTTGACATGCCTGCAGATATAATGAAACTAAATAAATAGGCAGTTCTCTCAACCACACGGCATCTATGGCTAATAAATCAAAATCGAGCAATTATCTCAATGCCTGCCTGAATCCTGAGTGGGCAATCATGAGTGATCCTTGGCTTTTTGTTTACCCCAGATCAGATCGTGTAATAATTCAAGACAAACGGGCAGCAGGCATATCATTAAGAGTATCGTACACATTTTTGTATGTCCGGTGAACTTGTAAACTTGCTGTTTGCTTGCAGAAAAAGTTGCCCCTGACGGCGCTGTCCCAGGCCATGCAGGAGGGAGGCAGTCAACTGGGAGACGAGAGTCTGATCGGGTGAGAATAGAAAGTTAACGGCAAGATTTTATTACAGGCGAGACCAGTTTCAGCAGCATTAAACACACACATCATTATATTTAAGGCGCATATTTTACAGTTTGCATAACACCATCTGTCTCACAATACACATTTCGCTGTAGTTCAAGAGTAAAAGAGTGTGAATTGTCTAATAAGGTGCTCCTTTTTCTTTTGGGTTTGTTTCATTAACATTCACTTATTTATTTTTTTTAACATTATTTATGTGTCTGTGTGTGAGCAGCAAGATGATGGATGTATGTGGAGAAGCTGAGACCAGGTTAGCAACTGAACTGATGCAGCATGAAGTTCAGCTTGAGAGAGACATCCTGGATCCTCTGAACCAGCTGGCAGAGGTACAATCATAGACAGCGTCTCGCTTTTTTGTACTGTAGTGATTTTAAACTTTGCATTCAAACCCTCTCTGTATATTTTACGATAAACTGCTACTGGCAGGAACGCTCAGAAGCCTTTCGAGACTCTGTGCACACTGTGTGTTTTAGTCACATGACAACATGGCCTTTGGCATTTTTTGTGTGTTACACTAATATTCTTCTGGATTCATACTAATAAAACTTTCTCACGGGAACGTTGTTTCCCACGGCAGCTGATTTGGACTATAAAATGCATGTTTACTCATGCTGCGCTTGTCACTGTTTCTCTCATAGGTGGATATTCCTAATATACTGAAACAGAGGAAGCAACTCGCTAAGCTGGTTCTGGATTACGACTCAGCCAAGACAAGGTACGGCTTTCAAAATGACGTCATTGATTCAGTGTTATGGTCTGTAAATTCATTACTTGGCCTCAAGGTTTTCAAATTTTAACTCGCAGACTTCCAAGTTTAAGCATCTTTATTTATAGACAAAGCATGAATGTTGTGTGATTAGGTGTTAGAAAGTCAGGAGACTTTTCGATTCCGATACACTTACCCTCACTTTTGACACATGCTATACTGTGCAAGTGTTCTACTATTTCTTCCTGCAGGTGGTACCAAGCAACGAAGTCCAACAACCAGGCCATGGCAGCTAAGGCTGACTCTCTCAAGGACGAGATGGACGAGGCGCTCAATAAAGTAGAAATATGCAAGGTAGATTATTGATGATGCTGCATAATTTCGCACGCACAATTTTAAACTAATGGCTGGAAAAGGCCTCTTCATCAGGTTGTGATCACATCCGATGAAGTGTCTGAACAAAGGAAGTATTGAAACAGGAGTGGATCAGGAACAAACACACCATGCACGTTATTATGTCCATGTTATTAAACCGTCGTTGCTGTCATCTGGAGGTCATTTGTGTCTTAATGAAAAGCGTCTTTGTTACATACATCAGAGTGGAAGGTTCATAGTTGCCATGTATAGAGAGATACAGTATATTGTTTTTTTTTTTTCATCCCACAGGACCAGCTCTCTGCAGACATGTACAATTTTGCTTCCAAAGAGGGAGAATACGCACGCTATTATGTCATGGTGGGTGCACTTCAGTTTAGTGTAAATCACCTGGAACCGAAATGGAAATATGATGCAAATGTGGTCCATCCTATTAAACCTGACTGCTTTTCTCATGCAGTTCCCGATTCGCTATTTGCATTGTGTGTTTCTGCGTGTGTTTGCAGTTATTAGAGGCCCAGGCAGAGTACCACAGGAGGTCTCTGGCAGCTCTGGAGGCAGCTATACCAACTATTCAGTTGCAACAAGGTAAATAATAAACATTTTCATACTTAACCCTTACATCGTCCATATCCATACATTAACATATCCAGAGGTAGAAGAAATAGTCAGATCCTTCACTTAAACCCACAGTATGCAGCATTTCCAGGTCAAAATAACCAAAAACGACTAGACCTACAGTATGTTATATATTTTTGGGACTTTTATACGTATATTATATCAAAGATTTTCAACGATATTCAAATTCAGGGGTTTTTTTTCACTGTAACGGTACTTTTAATTTGCTTGTCAACGGTATCATATCCCCTATATTAAGCTAACATTAACGTTTCTTGCAGCTATTTCACTAGAATAAAGTGATATACGTGCCACTAAACACGATATGAATGAAACTGTAAATGAATGTAACAGCGTATGTGTTTAGAGCTTTTATTACAGTGACGGGAGTGGTGGATTGAAATTGTCTGCTGGTGTTTTAACGCCTAGCAGCAAAAAAAAAAGATGCAGCATGTTTAAGTAAAAGTAGAAATGCCTCAGTGTAGAAACACTCCATTATATAGCATATCATGTTTTTTTTTTTTGGTTTTTTTAGAAGCGCAATATTTTCCTCTGAAATGCAATGGAGTAGAAGTATAAATTAGCATAAAATGGAAATACTTCAGTACAGTACTTGAGTATCTGTGTCAGGGAGTTTTGTTAAAAACACACAAACCACTCTGGACTCTTCTGTTTGGAAAATTCGACTGGCTTGTTTGCTTGTTGGGTTGCACCTCGTAATAAAGTTCAAAAAAGGAATCGGCACAATAGATTTTTAAGCCAGACACATTACCGTCAAATCTAATAATTATAATGGTCTAGTTGACCGACACAAGCTGTCGTTACAGGTTTAGATTTAGAGTGTTAAGACGCAGCACTGGCTTATTTCTCCCCTAGACTCCTGGATGGAGAAGCCGGCGTTTGGGACGGTCCTGGAGGAGCATCTGAAGAGGAGTAACCGTGAGATCGCTCTGCCCATAGAGGCCTGTGTCATGATGCTGCTGGAGACGGGCATGAAAGAGGAGGTACGTATGGAAAGATGGAGGGAGATTGAGGTAAAATAGGGCAGAGGTGAGGGTTAATTGAGGGTTTGGTTGTAAATTGTACCCATAAATCTGCAGCGAAGCTCTGTGTTGCGGCTGGAGGGAGATGTGGGTCATGCGGACTGCTCTTTAGAAACAGTGCTTTTGACATACAGTCTGGAAACATCTGTGGCCGACTTGTGGTCAGTTGGCCTTCAGGCTGCAGGAATAAGTGCTGCGTGTTGTGCGTAGGCATCTGTTGTTCATTAGCATGTTCACTATTACACTCTTTAAATGAAACCATATCACTAGACTCCCCAAGGAGACAGATTTAAGACATTTTTATAAATGGAAGCAGAACTTGTGCTGTACGTTTTGTCTGCTACTCATCCTGAAAGATCCACATCTCTATTGGTACCAAAAACTATTCCTCTATTGCCTTTTTTTGCCATTTAGTCGATGTACACTTTTTTGCTTTACTTCTCCTTTCCTGGTGCCAACACAGACATAGCTACTTCTTTAAATTTTAGGAGTGAAACCAGTCGCCTCTTCCTGTCAAAACCGCACTTCACTGTTCAATTAACTTCTTTCTGTTCTCCTTACAGGGTCTCTTCCGAATAGCTGCCGGTGCTTCAAAACTGAAGAAGCTCAAGGCAGCGTTGGACTGCTCCACGTCGCAGCTCGAGGAGTTTTACTCCGATCCCCACGCTGTGGCTGGTACAACTTCTTCTACAAATCCACTTCAAGTGAAACCATCTGGTCCACATCATTTTCTCATAGCTTTTGTGTTGTGTGTGTGTGTTTTTTTTCATGCAGGAGCCCTGAAGTCCTACCTCAGGGAACTTCCTGAACCTCTAATGACTTTTGGCTTGTATGACGAGTGGATACAGGCCTCCAAGTAAGAAGACAAACAGAGACATGACTTTTTTTTAATATCCTGTAAAATACACTCATTAAGTCCTAATGATTAAACACACACCTGAAGCAGTGTGTGCTCGCAGCCTGTTTTAGATGTTATGTACTTATGTGTATATATATATATGTGTGTGTTTGTGTGTGTTTTAGTGTGTCTGACCCTGACAAGAGGCTCCAGGCCTTGTGGGTGACATGTGACCATTTGCCAAAGACACACAAGGCCAACCTCAGGTAAAAGCTTCGGCTTTACTGTATTTTGTCGTGTCCTATGGTATATTATCTGTTGCCGACACAGCAGAGGTCTAAGTCTGCTTTTCTAAAGCTACATTAACAGAACAAGATGTGTGGAGTAAATTTCTGCTCCGTTTTTCAGGTTGTCCTTTGATAAAGCAATTAGCGTAATAACTGAAGATAATGTCAGATAGTGTTATTAGTTCTTAAAATGTAGTCTGTAGGTCTTTTACTGGAGCATAATAACCAGATTTAGTTTTATGTTGAGGAATTGACTAGTTTTATTTAGTTTTAGTGTTACTTTTAGTTTTTCAGGTATTATGAAGGAAGCTTTGATTTAAAGACACTGGAAAATATAGGATGAAAGAATGCTGCTATAGGCATTGTATTAACTCACTGCTACAATGATTCCTAATCTGCAGATCAGGACCCCACAAGGTCCCATGATGCATCTGAGAGGTCCTATGTGATCAAAGATCAGACACTAAATTATTTAAAATCAAATTCATTGTTTTGACATCTCAAATATCAGCCACTTTTACCATTTCAGAGATGCAGATGCAAGACGAAGGAAAAATAAATGAACTGCTCACAAGCCATGTCCGCACTAAGGCTGTCATCTTGCTTTAATGATTCGCAGGCGTAGAAAAGGCTGTAGAATAAGCCTGTTGTTTGCAGATTCTTAAAGCAAATATAAAGCAGAGTCTGTGTCTCTGGTGCAGGTATCTGGTGAAGTTTCTGGCTAAACTGGCTCAGGACAGTGAGGTTAATAAGATGACTCCCAGCAACATCGCCATCGTCCTGGGGCCCAACCTGCTCTGGGCAAAGGCTGAAGGGTGAGAACCCGGTGGTACTTCATATTTATGCAAGAGGTGGAGCTGAGGTTGATAAAGCTGACCTACTTTCCGGTTGTACTCAGGACGCTGGCAGAGATGGCAGCAGCTACATCAGTCCATGTGGTCGCTATCATCGAGCCCATCATCCAGCATGCTGATTGGTTCTTCCCTGAAGGTAAGACACGTCTGCCTCTTGTATCTGCATTGCAACAAGGTCCTATTAAGTCCTTATATAATACTTATTAATATTATCATGTGTGAAAAAGACTATAGAAGTTTTAATAATAGCATCATAAATACATTTACTATTTGTTTATTTATTTAGTTTACATTTCTAATCACAGAAACTTGTTAACCGCTTAAGAACAAGCCTCATGTGTATTTCTCATAATTGTTTATAATAGGATTACAAACACATTTATGAGGTTTAACGAATTTACCCATTATGTCATTACGTGGGTTTCCATCCAGATGTATTGCAAATTTTAACCAGAATTTTCAGAAAATCTGCAAATGAAAATGTGAATTTATGCAGGTTTCCCTCCGCTACTGATATGTAAATATTAAGAGCTGGTTCGTCATCATCATGGTTTAAAACTTCACCAGTTAAATGCAGTATTTGATACAGTAACACATATTACCTGAGCTGTTGCTCATACGTTTGGCAAAAACCTGAATCTGGCTGACAGCTTTTGCCACCTGAACTGAACTCTTCCATGGTTTGTCAAAGCCTTTGTGTAATATTCGCTTCTGCAGCTTTTCATACATGGTGCCGTTTCATCGCTGTTTCCATCTAATATGGCATTTATGTTTGTTTCTTGTATTAATTCAGTGGACATTGCGGCCTCCTTACTGGTCCGCAGATTCACACACATGGTTATTCGCTAAATCTGTTTCCACTGCACTTATTCGCATTTACCTTTTTATCAATACACCAACTTTTCCACCTCTCCCAAGCAAACTTTTTTCTGCAATATTTCGATTTTTTTTTTTTTTTTTAATTTTCTGTGTTTCCACTTACTTTGCAAATTGGAAATGTGAATATAAACAGCTGAATGGAAAAGCACCTACTGTACCAAATCTAAAGTTAATAAGCATCTTATGAAGACTTAAAAGGGCCTTACTACCTATTAAGTAATGCTTGTTATAAGGAGCTTAATATAAAGGGTTATTTATGTCTTAATTAAAAGAGTTGAAATGAAGCAGAACGGAATAGAAAATACAAAATAATCACAGGATAATGGAGTCACTTCTTCCCTATCTCTTTTCCTCTATCCAGAGGTGGACTTCAACGTGTCGGGCATGTTCTCTATGCCCACCCACCCAACCACCCCAGACCCTGAACCCAACCTGGACAGGAAACGTCCCGGTAGCCTGGTGGGGCAGGACGGGGACAGTCACACGCCCCGTAAAGACAGGTACCTGTCTCGCCCCAACCTCAGCCTCAGCCTGCCCCTCACCCTCCCATCCCGTCCCAAGACACTGAGCAGGCAGGAGTCGCGTGGCCCGTCCGTTTCGGCCCTGTATGTAGTGGCCGATGAGTCCATCACAGTCACTGAAACCCCCACTGAAGATCTGCCCAGTCCAGACTTCAAAGCGGTGCCCTAGTCCAGTGTAGCTCCCATGAATCCAGCTGCTGAGTAGTGAAAGGGAATGTTGTGTCATTTGTGTCATTTTTTACACCACATTTCTGCTATTTTAAGGTGATTTTCAGCACTAAGCTAATCAGTTATGTGTTTTCCTCAAGGTCGGTATTGAACATTAGACAGTGCTTTTCTTCAAGACATTTGAATGAAGCCAAAATCTTCTGACTTTAAAATTTTTTTGGATATTATTTTGTCTAACTCTGTTGTTTTGCTCTTGTGTACTCCCATGTTATCCTTTTTTCCCCAATTAAAGCTTAGGTCACACTTTAGGTGCTGGTTTTATGTTTTGTGTGGGCTTCTTCTGTTGCATTTTGTTTCTGTCTCTTCTGTCGCAGCTCAGAGTTGTTCTATTTTAAAGGTCACTGTCATGAGGTTTTCTGTGCTTTTTGGGTTCTTCTTTCTGAACTGGTTTCATTGAACTCAGGAAGTCTCTGTGTCTCGTACCATCTCTCTCTCTCTCTCTCTCTCTCTCTTTCTCTCTGTCTCTCTGTCTGTTGCTGGTTTTCTGTCTCTCTCGGTCTCGTGCTCTTGTACTCTGGTTGACGGTGTGTGGTTTGCCTTCCTGAACTCTCTCCCCTCTCCCCCCTCCCTAGCACTGTTAACAAACAGCCGGAGCCCACCCCACGTAGAGCTGGCACTGTAAATAGAAAGCAACCACAGCTAACCTCACCTACCTTTCAACCCCCACTGCCCCCTCTGGAAGATGGGGGTCCTACCCAGCTCCAGGTTCTGTCTCCAGCTGCAGAGGCTGAGCAGCCTGGCCTGGGTGGTGCTGGTAGTGCTACTGGTGGTGGTGGCGGTCTAGGTGTTGGGGTCCAGGTAGCCACAGTGCAGCCTCAGGTTGTAACCCAGCTCAGCGCAGAGGAGAGCAGGTAAGGAGCAGCGAGCGAGCTGAGGTACCAGCAGTACTCCACCGCCTGCTCGCAGCCAATCAGTCAGTCCGGAGCTCGCCCACCCTTTATGTTTGTTATGTGTTTGATTGGTTTTTGCGTTTACAGTTCCCACATTGGAAGCAGAAAATCATCAATTTGGCTTTATTCTAACAAATGAAAAATGCAACAACAACAAAAAAATCATGTGATGCTTTGTTTCCAGGCAACATTTATCCTCCCCGCTGCTTGTTGTGATGATTGACCAAACACCAGTCTATTTTTAAAAATACACCCGCCTTCCTTCCTGCCTGCCTGTCAGCGTGTCGGTCTGGGTGTTTGACTAATTTCTGTCATCGTCTGATTATTGCATGTAGCACACGTGCAGAGTTTTGTTCAGCCTCCTTAACTTATTTTCTGATTTTGCATCCTTTTATTCTCCATGTGATAACGTCATCTAATGAAATTAGTCTTGTGTATATATATGTATGTGCAATCTGTTTTTGTATGTAACGCATGAGTTCTTGCACCGATGCAGCGCTTGCTCAGTCAATGTAAAGCAAAGATGACACAGTGATGAATTAACATTTGGATGTACTGTATTTCCGCAGCCCAGCTCGAGAGCTCATGTCCACCCCCCCTCCCCAGAGGAATGGTGCAGTCCATCTTACAGTAGGAACCCAGCACTCTCAGGGGGGGTCCAGGGGGCCCAGTCCACACATGGTGCGCAGAGGTGAGAAGTAGTCAGCAGTAGTTTTTTTTATTTGTGTTTAGTCTTTCAGTTTGGTTTTAGTTTGTGCAGAAGTAGTTTTAGTTTTTACTTTTGTGTTCTGGTTTTTCAGGTGTTATTAGAAAAGCCTTGTTTTATACAAGCTGAACAAGATGGGATGAAAGAACGCATGACATCAAAATAAGGCTTACAAAATCATTGTTTATTGTACAAAGCCATTTTATTCTTATGCACCATGAACTATTAACATTGGGGGGAAAATGAAGCCGATTTTACCTTCAATTCTACGCTTTAGTTTGTCTTGCGTTGTAGTTTTTATTTAGTTTTTGAAGACCGTTTTCTTTATTTCACTGCTTTTTTTATTTTACTCTTAGTGTCCGTTAACTATAATAACCCTACAGATAAGACGCCCATTCTTTCATGTGCTAAGTGTACAGTTGATTATTTAGTATCTTATTATTAATGTCATGTAATACTCTTTTTAAAGGCACCAAGAAGCAGGCTCCAGCTCCTCCCAAACAGGCCAGCCCATTTGCATCCCAGCCCAGTAACCAGACACCCACCTCCCCCCATCACCCACCCATCACTCCCAGACGCCACACCATCAAAGACAGTCCCATCCACGCTCCGAGTCACCCGCCCCCGCAGCCTCCACAAGCCCACCAGGCCCAGGGCGAGTCAGAGCCCTCTCCCCCCAGCACTCCCACCCCTCCTGACACTCCGCCTCATGATGGCTCTCACTCCAACCCGCTGTCCCCCTACCCCTCTGGGTCTCTCCCTCGCCCCCTGAGGCCCGCTCCCAGGCCGCGGCCCCGACCCAGCATGCCGCCGCCCCCTCAGCCTGGAACAAACGATGGTAATGGCATCTGCAACTCTGCCTCTAAGATCATAACAGGTAAATTCTTCTCTCTGTGAACCAAAAACCTTCTGTTTCAGTTTTAACAAAATGTGTACTGTGTGATCAGGTTTTTCTACGTAAATCCTTATGTCTTTGGTGTCTCTGTGATTGCTAAAATATAAAGGAGCTGTGTTTTTTCATGTTTTAAGCTTCTCTTGCAGGCATTTTGTGTTGGAAGATTGTATTACTAGGGCTGCATTGATTGTGAGATTCTGGGCGATTGTTTCTATATTTCTGAAGCAATCGTTAATATCGCACAACAGATAAACATCAGCCACTGCCATCAGTGAATGTCATTTTATTTGCTGATAAACAGATGTCAGTGAACAAGGCAGGTACTGGCTGCTAGATCAGTGCATCCCTATTAATTACTGAGTTAGTAATGTATCATTGATCATTATACAAGTATGTCAAACTTGATAAAGAAGACATTTTCAGTTATGTTTAACATTTTAAATGTGATTTCTTTGTTTAGGCTTTGAAATGACTGAAATCAGTTCTGTTTTCATCACTGTTTTCAGCATCCTCTGAGGGCTCATTTAGCTTTCTGGCTTTTGGTTTCACTGTGTCATAGTGCCTCGCACACTAAATATAACTGTGGTGATCTAAAGCATGACAGGAAATGTGTAAATATTACAGATGTCTGAGCTGCCGGCCTGCCTGTAAGATGAGCTTTGCAAGGCAGGTAATGGTAAGGATCTGACTGGCTGGTGCTCTGGCCTTGCTTCTTTTCCCACTGCATGTGTCTGAATGTTTGGGGGGGGGGGTTAAGAATGCAGCAGTGTGCTCTTTTTAAATGTGAGATTGTCGCTGTCCACATACTATATACATATATTTATGTATGATGGTATGGATGTGTGCGTTTGCCCTGCACTTTAACCCTGCTATACAACCAAACTAACATGCTTGTGAAACCAGCGCCATCTCTGAAGCTGAGGCTGGACGGCTTTTGGCTGCTGACAGACTTTTCTAATAACTAACCCGCTTTGAACTAAACTTTTGACCGACAGTGTACTGTGAACCTGTATGTGCATTTTGTCGAGTCCTATGTGGAAAAACTGACGTTTTGTTTTCAAATATTAACACACCAAGGATACTCTAAAATGCGAGTGCATAATATTGGCTGAATTTAATGATAAGAGCAATCCTTGGTGTCTTTACCGAGTGTGTAAAAGTGGTGTGTGTGTGTGTGTGTGTACTCCCCAGGTTGGTTTGAAACCTTCATTGTGGCTATTGTTGAGCTTAACTAATGGCTGGAGTTCATGTTCACAGCTTTTGCCAGCCACTGTGTTTGCTGACTCTATATCTTAATTGTCCTGTATAGATGGAGGACTGGTCATAAAGGGGGTTGGACGAGCCTTCATCCCTGAGGTGATTGAGGACCAAGAGGGGGAGAGCTCTGCTGGTCAGGAGCCCGCCAACACCCAAGCCCCACCCCCAGACCCGCAGATCCAGACAGAGAGCACTGTTCTGTGAGGGGGGGGGGGGATCAAAACTTCCCATCACCCAGTCAGACCAGATTTGAATGTTGACAATCCAATATCAGGCAGGTAACTTAAAAGCAATGGATCGCTGCAGCCTGTGCTCCACTTACATGACGCTGGTGCTTTCTGGGGAAAAAAACAAAAAAACGGCTGCCTTTTCTTCAGTTATGCTGAGACTCAAACCGTGAACCTCATCTCGCAGTGCTGTTCTTTTAAAAAAAAAAAAAAAAAAAAAAAAAAAAAGACGTGACTGTCACTTTCGTTATCAGACCAAACATCACTCTCTTTTCTCAACATACTGCTGTGTACTTTGAGATTAGACCGCCGAGGCTAATGTGACTTAAACGTGTAACCGGAACCAAATAGCAACCGACTCCAAAAGGTGCTGGTGAAGCTTTCAGAGCTTTTATTTGTCTCCTGCTTCTTTTTTTTTTTTTAACTTTCTATTAATATTACACATTCAGTTCTATCAACTGTTTTGGGGACAAATCTGTGAATCTGGTTTCTAAAAAAAAAAAAAAATAATAATAAAATAAAAATCTGAACTAGTGTTTCTTTTTATTTGGCATTTATAAGCCAGCCACTGTTGATCTATTTATCATGACACAGAATCACATTCTGTAATTTCCCTTTTTTTTATTTTCCAGTTTTGCCTTATTTAACTCTGGCTAAATGTGATGTTCGGCTTAAAGGGGTTTTTAAATAATTTTAACAGCAGCGTGAAAGGACCAAAGAAACATACAGGGGCTAAAGAAATTGTAATTCAGATTTAAAGCTGCGTGGCTGACCAAATATTTTTGGAAAGAGTGCAATACAGAAAGCAGCCGTCTTCCAGTGGTATATCGAGTAATGTAGTAGGGGAACATTTGATTTCAGCTGATTTACCAACCTCAAAATAACCTGGATGTTGAAAGATCCACTTTTATTGTGAAAAGGGATTTGTATTTCTAGGGTTCTTCAGTACATAGCATAGACATTATCACTCCCCCTCAATCTCAATGCTATGTCCAACAGCCAAATAATTATCTTTTGTGTACAATTTTTACTACTCAGACAATCCTTATTTTGCTGGGGTGTTTTTCAGCTCTTTGATTATGTGTTGTTTTTTTTTATTTACTTGCAGCATTTTTATGGTGGTTTTCTGCACATATTGCATCATAAAATGCATCATTACTCCTAATGATTAAAGATTGTTCAACAACATTTTAAAGTGTCAGCTTCATCTCATCAGTTATTTGTTATTTTGGTCATTTGCTCCTTACTAATGAACGTGGGTAAAAGACGGTCTTTGTGGCAAGTTTGGCTAAAGACCAAATGCCATCCATGCTGTACTATTACAATCGAGTGGATATTCAGAGATTAATTTTAGAAATAATTCATAGCAAGCGCCTGTGTTATTCAGAGGAAGTAACATCTGTACGTAACAGCAAGAGGCAGAAATGAGATTTTTTTGTTTTTTACTTTGAAAATGTGAAAATAAAACAATCTCTACACACATGTCCATTAAGATTGGCATAACTTGACCATCAAGCCCAGTAGCCAATGATGAAGGCAGTTACAGAGAGAGAAATGATGAGGTTGATGTTAACAATATTCCTCAGATGTGGCTTTTCCTCCAGGGAACACACGGCTTGTTCATGTACAAGAGGTGTTACAGGATTATTGTCTCCCTGTCTCCGTCTTTCCATCCCACACAGCCAGTAGAGGGCAGACATCAGCCTCGACTGGCTCGGGACGCTGGACACAGAGGATGTGGAGTCTGTAGAGTTGGGGGGGAGACATTAAACATAAAATAACACTTAACACCAGCAAATATAAAAGTGTCGTGACGAGCAGGACGGAGACTTACCCCAGTGATGACGTGCTTTTCCATCGCTGCTCTCCTGATCTCGTCCTTTAACTTCCATGTCATCCGTCTGACTGGTCATCACCTCTAAGGTCTTACTGCTCTGCTCCACGGTGAACACCTGCTCTTTAGGCTCCACGGGGTCAAACCTGGTAAACCAGGTGAGCCGAGCGACCTGTACCAGAAAAACAGGACGCGATCAAAAGGTCGTTTTAGGTTCGAAGTCCAGATTCCCAAACCTGAACCCCACTGAAAACCTCAACAGGAAGATGTACGGTCTTAAACCATCAAACAAAGCCGAGCTGCTTGCATTTTTTCCCACCAGGAGTCGCATAAATCGGTGGTTCTCACCTGGTCTCGCCTTGGGACCCACATTTTCCCCATGGTCATTAAATCACCACCCGCTTCTATAGAATTCAAACCAAGCAACCGTATTTTTCAAAAAAAGGCTCATAAATACATGTTCAATGTCATTGTGAGCTTCTTTTTTTGTTTTAAATAAAATATACACATTTTCATCGCTGTATTCGGAGCACATTACTCTAACAATAAACTGAGTGAACATCACAACTGCAGAACTGTGTTTGCACACAAACAAGCAAGGCTTACAAAACCAGCTTTTTTCACTTCATACACATTTTTAAGTGAAAAAGAGTGTGTGCTTCTGTTCTAAATGACATTTCAGTGTTGATAGTTTAGTTCTGACATGTCACACACTTGGGTTTTAGTTCCTTTTTATTGTCAGTGTTTTAAGACTATATTTAGTTCGCTCACTTCATATCTGCGCTATAGTTTGACTTCAAATGATAGTGTAGTTTGTCATGTTTCATTTAATGTCTGCTTTGCCATGGAAACAGCCAGTCTGGCAAAATAAAACAATAAAAAGCAGTACGTTTTTTTTTGTTGTTGTTTTAAACCACACACTTTGTGATCAGCCCAGAATGAGTCCGGGGCCACTTGAGGGTCACAACCCACCAGTTGTTGAGAAAACTGGTCATGACGCGCTCAACGGCAATGTGAAAGAACTTAAAGAAGTTAAAATATTAGTATGCGTCGCTTGACATAAATATGCAAATAATATGCATTGCAAATAAGTGCTCTGAATGACATGAGTGGAATTTGGGTCAATAGTTTCTAGAATAAACAAAAATGTTCATTTTACTTAAAAACAAATCTAGAAATATTAAAAGCAGTGGTCTTGGATGATCTTGATCTTGGGCAAATGCATTCAAGCCCAGTATTTTAAACATTTCAATATGTTTTCATGCTGTTAGATCAGTTAGTCTAGCTACGTAATATTGACGTGTAATTTCAGAATATAAAGTGTTTTAATTATATCACATCACAAAACTGAATGTGGATGCGTTTAGCCAAGGTGTGTGTACACTTCCCACCTCAACTCTACCTCTTGCTCTATTTTTTTTTATTTTTTTAATCCTGTGGGCAGCTCAGAATGGATTAGTATACTGTGTATTTGTCTGTAATAAGCAGAAGTGGATGTATGAAGGACACAATTTTGAAATGATGTATGCAAAGTGATTCCAGTTTGCCCCTGTGGAGTTATTGACCCCTAGTGGGACGCATTACAGTGAATATAACAGCACGAGTACAAACAGTGTTTCAGATAGGAATTTAGAAACAATGACACAGAAAACGACCACAAAATTGAATTCAGTGCGGATACGTGTCAGTGGCCTCACCTGCTCCGGCCTCGGCTCCTCTGAAGCCAGGCTGACTACGAGCACCACCACCAGCGTGATGAAGGACAGCAGCATGGAGAAGTAGAGGTAATGGACATATTTCAACACCCCAGGCCTGTCATCTTCCTCATAGCACAGGGGAGCAGGGTAGATGAAGTCGAGCAGCATGCGGATACAGCCGATCGCCAGGCCAATAATCAGGCCCCAGAATGCACCCTGAAGGGAAGCACAAACAGAGATGCACCCAGTTCCACGTGTTTCAGCTCAGCTTTCGTCATCCTAGTCACATCAGCACTCGAAGCACTGAGTTCTGATAGATGTTGTATTTTCCTTCAGAATCACACTTCGTACCTTCTCGTTAGTCCTCTTCCAAAAGCAGCCCATTATGAAGATTACGGACACGGGAGGCTGAAGGTAGGTGCTGATGGACTGAATGTAGATAAAGAGTTGCCCACCCTGACTGGCCTGGACGACGGGTATCCACACGATGGACACGACCACCAGCACGAGTACAAACACTCTGCACCACGCACGGGAAAACAAGAAACACACTTTGTGTTTTTTAATGAAAGATCACAAAGTTTTTTGCTGTATAATGATGGTTTGATGTCGGGGAAAAAAAAAAAATGTTGCAGCCCTACAAATAGTCCCGAGGGTATGCGTGTGTGTGTGTGTGTGTAGGCTTTAAAAGAAAATCTGGAAAAGTCATTACTTAGGAATATGCAGAAAAAGGAGTTATGGTTTGGGTGAACATAACAGAAAAATGAAACAACTTAATATGCCATTTGGTGAATGATTTAATCTAAAGTGCTTTATAATGGCATGTGTGGTTACTTTTTGAATGTAGATGAACCAAGTGGGAGTAAAATATTCTTCATGACAGATAAGCCTTTAACCCTTGTATTATGTCCGTTTCTTACTTCGGCGTTCCCAGTCAAATTTGACCAGTTTAACTGCTGTCCGACACATCCTCCTCTGTCTCCGGTTCAACTTCGACCTCTTCACCTGATTCAAAGATTCGGTCCAGAGCTTCTTTGACAGTAAATTTCCGACTCATTGTGGTCACAGAGTAAAATGAGAGCAAGGCACAAATAAAGGTTTATACAGGGTGTCTGTGAGAAGATACGATACATTATTTATTCTGTAAAGTGTGGTTCACGTGGGGGGGGGGTGGGCACATAAGCAT
>JAPQRN010000026.1:16122799-16135826 GCA_037367275.1 Coranthus polyacanthus
GTGTGTTGGAAGAGGGAAACATCTAAAACATGCTGGATTGTGGCCCTCGAGGACCGGAGTTGGACACCCCTGATCTAAGATGAGCGTTTTTTAAGACAGTGAGTTACCTGCCACTGTGTAGAGAGCTGTGATTGACAGCAGCAGCACCACCGCAAGGTAAATGTCCCACTGTAAAGCCAGCTGAATAAACAACGCACCGGCATACATGTCCACCTGGTCAGAAGCACACAAAATGATTAGTACATGTTGTAGAAAATACCAACACAAATGTCTCTGACAGAAGCTCAGGGGAAATGATAGGTCAACAAGCAAGCGGACTGCAAACAGGGACATGCACAAACATACTTATTTTCCAAAAACAACCCTAAAAAATGATTTAGGATTTGAATCATACCGATATCTTTGTAAAGATGTAAATAAATAAGTATAAGACAGTTATCAGTAACTGTGTTCTTCTTCCACCAAAACGCTTCTGCAAATATTCTGGCATCGTCGTTACCTGGAGAAAGAGAGATTGAGTATGATAAAGGAATTAAACAAAACATAATAATACAACATTTTATTAACTTATTTTAGAGACACCTCACCCCAGAGGCAATGTAAATGGGCAGGAAGAGCCATCCCAGCAGCAGCACCATCATCATACCCTGTCAGTTACCAAATACCAACAACAGTGAGAAATACCCAGCCATTAGAATTCATTTTAAATTAACGTATTTTCAGCTATCATATAAAACCTCCTTACGTTCCATTCATATGCAATGGCCCCAATTCCCGCTGCAGCTCCCGACCCTGCCAGACCGATGAAGTGTCCGCTGCCAATGTTACTGGCAAAGAGCGAAGCCCCCACCTAAATATAGATAAGAGAGTCCGAAACAGCACGCAATTTCACTTTGATCTGTCTATCTTTGATCATCCAGCTTCAGTTTGTTATTTAAGTTTTAAAACTAGAACATTTCTCCTTCAGCTGATTTAGGTTCAACAATAAGCCGGACAATGATTAACATACAGTATCCGAATATCACTCTCTTCAATATCTGACTCACTGGCCACCAGGTCATGTTCTTCCCAGCCAGGAAATATCCATCCACTGTGCTGCGTTTTGTCCTCCACATAGACTGGCAGAAAAAGGAAAAAATGTTAAAGAACATGTTACAGATGTGACTGTGGAAGAGAAGTCATTTCACGACACTTACTAGCATCACAAATCTGATTCCAACATATTATTCTCTCATCATATATCCATGTTTCATGCTTGCTTTGACCATGTTCTTTACAGTTTCCCATTAAAAAACTAAATTCAATTCAAGATATGAACAAGAAAATTGTGTCTTGTCCCAGTTTCATACTTTTCTGGAAACGAAAAGAGTAGAAATTAGAGGCAAAGAAGGTAAACACTTGAAAGGAGCAAGTTTAAAAGTGCAGTGTAAGACCTGATAAGGTAATGATACAACACAGTTTTGTTCTTGCTGAAGGACATTTGGAACATTTCTCGATACAAAAAGGAAACAGGATAAACTGTTCTGTGCTGTACTTACCCAGAAGCCCACAGCAAGCACAAGCAAAAAGTAAACTACCAGGACCACTATGTCCACAGTTACCAGGGTGGCTCTGCCCCCCGGTGCAGGCGATGGAGAGGGGGGCACGCTGGTCCCCTGGTGGCCTGCTCTAAGGTCAAAGGTCATCTGAAATACAAAAAAAAAAAAAAAAACTGAACAGAAGAGGCATTTCTTGTGATGGTGAATACAGTTGAGGTTCATTAGAAAGACACTGAAAGGTTTGTATTAAGAGTGCTTAATACAAACAAATTAATACAAATCTCTTAATAATATGTGAATCAATGGTGAAAAGTAAAAAAAAAAAAATTACATTTCTCTAGCCTATTACTTATTTATAATAGATTTAAAAAAAAGATAAAAAGTAAGTATGTGGAGGTAAAATATGATGCATTATTATAAACATACACCACTATATACAGTTGATAAAATTAACTTTATCTCAAATAAAATTAAAATGGTGAGTATGTTACTCCTACAGTAATAATGATCTGTATAATGTCAATATAAAACATATAACTAACATATATATGTACTTTAGTAAACATTATAAGGCTTCAGTTTGTGTATATTTATATTGTAATACTGATGCATACATTCAGAAATACACACACACACATACACACAGTTTGCTTTGTAATTTAATATTAAAATGTAATTTAAGTCGTTGTTAAGACACATTTAACAAGTTGAGTGTAACTAATAAACATGAAGACAGAGGTTCTGTACTTAAACACATCCAAAGACAGGAGGAATACTTTATAACACAAGGAAGCATAAAAAATATACTTACATTTCTATGACGATTTTCAGATTATGTAAAAAAAAAATAGTGTCAACCATTCAACTACAACCCAGTCTGTTACTGCCTCCAAGCTGCGTTTGATACTATCATCAGAGAATAAGTCAAAACAAACTCACCTTCAGTAAGTTGTCACTATCTCATTCCAGTCGGGCTGCGTTAACATGGCCCAAACAATACGGCGTGTCACAAATTATCAGGACAAACCCAAGGATCTCACGTTCCTCCCCTCAGCAGAGGATCAAACTCCACTCTCAGGTTGTGCACTACAAGGTTTAGTTAACGTGTAAGAGATTTATTGCTCTTCACTGAGGGGAGTTTGCACAACACACCGGAGGAGAGTCATGAGTTCTAGGCGCTATTAAGAAATCAAAGCAAAGTAGGGTCTTTAAACAGAGGCATACGGATACGGATTCATCTCTTAAAAACAAATATTAATGTGAGATTTTAGGACAGGTGTTGCAGCAATACGAGGCGTGAACTGCAGATGTGGCAGCTGTAGTTGTAAACACGTTGTAAAGATATATAACGTGCAGTCACGAGGAACGGTTTGTGCACTGTATTTCTGTTTGCACTCAACAATGCACTAGGGAATACACTTGACAACAAATTTCAAAATGCAACTATTAGATCTTGTTTTTCCAAAGACAGACATTCAGGCAACAGTGGATTTCATCAAATGTTTATATTTCTCAGCAATGGTGGGACACGATACAAAATACAGACTTACACTTTATCGGCCTTAAATGAACAGCAGTGCTTTAGAGGATTTAATTCTGTACTTTAAGCAGAAATCAACAACTTACACCATTAGAAAAACAAAGCATTTACTAGCCGCACACATTATTCTTACCATAAGAATTTACCCTACCATTTACAAGTATTACTTGAAGCTCGACGTTGCACAAATCACTGGGATTTCTGAGAAGCTGGTACGCTGTATTATTAGTGATCAAATTGTGTAAAATGCTGCATCAGTAACACTAAACTTCCTGCTCCGATACGATACGATCAGTAAAAGAAGGGACTGTTTAATACTTGAAAGTGTTTATGCCTCCTGCTCGACAAAAATTCCTCATATCCTGTAGTGTCTGAAAATGTGCTCCTTATATTGAGTCTGTGCAGAACATCCCAAAGATATTTACTTTACAGTATAATCAACCATCTGAAAATGAACATATTGCACACTGCCCGCTGGAAGCTCCACGCTACTCCTCTTCTAGTATCTGTTCGTAGTATGTTAAACTAGTTAAAATGATCCTTTAAACAAGTAAAACTGTCTTATAAAAACAAATGTGAACTCCCACTGACAATGTCTCATATTTACAATCATTTAAAGTTAGGTATGATACAAGAGCAATACCACTAAAATAATGACAATAATAATAATAATAATCATAATAAGGCTACAGCTGACATGGAAACAGTGAGTATCCACTTAAGAAAAACAGCAACACACAGTAAAGAACTTATATTACATTCAGAATGGTGGGTGGCTTCCAGAAATACAGCACATGTAAACTAACAGGAAATCTCCATGTGTGGTTTCCTCAAAACCACAAACAGTACGAGAGCATACCTTAATTAAATATCTATTTAAGGATATTTCTTTTAAATCTATGTCTTAATCGCGGATATATTACAAAGATTGTATCGATTCACCACACATACAGAGGTGTTCAAATATCTATACCTGGGCTTAAGAGAAATATAACTTATACTACAGTAAGTATCATTCCAACAGTAGAGATACTGTAACGGCCAAACATGGTTATGTTATATTTACTGGTCTGATGTGATATTAAAATGACACATATACAACATCACTGTATAAAGTAAAACTATCCGTCTTTGATGCAAAAGGGTTTAACTTCTTCCTCGCTCCAAAGCTCCTCCCTCTCCATTCATTTTACCAAAACACATTAATACATAAAAACATGCTTTTTTTGCTCAGATTTGTGCACGTGTGTGCATGTGTATAGACTTTACGTCTACGTCTGTGGATATCTTCATATAATATGTGTTACCAGGCCAGTGGTGACGCCATTCGTGGACTCCTGGGGCTTTTGGGATTTTCTGCAGCCTGCTGATCACCGAGAGCTCTCTATGGTGAAGAAAAAAAGTTGATGGGAAGCACTGATTTCTGAACGTTATGACAGGGTGCGTAGTTACAACCAAACTTCAAGGAGAACGTCGGTCTCTTTGGTACAAAAAACAAGCGGTAGAAACGCACTTCACACTCAATTCTCAAATCACACCTCGCTTCTTAAATCACTCACCTCAAATTTGCTCATGAATTCGGCAAAGATACCAAAGAAGGCCTCAGTGTTGGTGGCCTTGCTGTCTTCTCCAAAGTAAGAGGCAGTTTTGGCAAATTCTTCCATAGCTCTTTGCTGGAGGGACTCCAGAGACTGGAGGGCTGGATGGCTGTTTTCGAGGAAATTCTACACACACTGGAGTCAAGGCGCTTAAAAGTTATTCTAAAAGTGTTGTTCTTTTTCTACTTATTTTTTCAAACTTTTTTCTGGTCAAACGGGACAGGAAAGGATACACTCATGACGACAGCAAACCGGTCCTCAGCAGTCGCAGGCATCTTCTGACAGGCTGAGCGGATCTCCTGGATTGTCGTATGGAGGTCATTCAGATCTGCTGTGATGTTCCTTTGGTTTACTAAAAAAAGCAGGTGCAAAAAAATAACATGAGAATATTTAAAATAATAAAACAGAAACATTCTCAGTGATCTCAGTGTATTCTAAGATGTTCAAAAAGCACTTTTACCTTTTGCTGCGAGAGAAACCATGGTAAGATCTTTGGAAAAGTCCAGCACATCAGGAAAGTGCTGGCATAGAGATTTGACGAGAATATGCAGAAATGTTGATTTCCCGTCCACTGTTTTAGTTGTGCTCAGCTGCAGATGATACAGCAGAGTTGTTAACTGATAAGCATGGTATGATCAGACGGAAAAACAAGGATTGCTTTTTTTTGTTTTAAATCTGTTGGTGGCAGATGTACCTCTGTCAGGAAGTTGATCTTGAAGCCCGTAGTCTTGTTGGTTTTAGGTTGGCTGTTATTCAAGTAGTTCCCCATCGCCAACACAAACTAAAAGAAAGACAGATTTCAGATTTGTGACTCTTTCATACTAAATCATTATTGATATATCTTGATGTGATTATAATTTCTATGCACTTTTGGATATTTTTCATAGCATTTTAATAATAATGGGACAGTACGTTGCTTATAAAGAGATAATAATTAAGCAATACAATTGTTATCACCAAGTAATAACCAGGTAGCTTGGTATTAACAATGTGTATATCTGGTTAATAATGGTAAATAATACAGAAACGAGGCAATACTACTTATTCGGTAATAACATAGTAATAATTATGGTAACCTCAGTGTCAGTGTCAATATAGTGACATTAAGGGTGTAATAACCTGATAATAATGAGGTAATAGGTAATGGGCTGATGTTTTCACAATATTATAAGCTTCAGCGTAATACCTTCAAAATAACAATCATAATGCCTTCAATGGTATTATTTAATTATTGCTATTTATAACCAACATATTACCTCACTACCATGTTATTACCAAGCAGTAATGTAAAGTGCTATAATATTTTGTAATTTATCTGTTCTTGAAGTCCTGTTATACGCCAGTAAAAATTTAAAAAATGCATAAAATAAAGGTATGTACTAGTGGCATGTCTAGTTCACATGGTAGTAACTCGTTATAATGGCATCGTAAAATTACAAACAGTATAATATCTTTTCTTTATTTTGCAGTAACTTGCTGAAAAGCAGTCTACCTCTAGTATCTTAGCCAGCTTCTTGCTGGTCTTTAGCTCCATGGAGGCTTTGTAGATACAGTCGTACGCTCCCCTCAACTCCTCAGTCTTCTCCTGCAGTGAACACTTGAAGAGAAGGCTCTGCAGACGGGTTTTGTACTCCGGCACCGACAACATCTGATGAAGCACACGCAAACACAAATTACACAACATGCAAATTAGAAAGTGACGATGCAGATGAACCGTGCAACCCGCTTACATACTGACAGGACTGTACCTGCAACACAAACTGGTCTGGCTCACTGAGTTTGCTGGGGTCCTGTCTGTACTCCTCATACTTTTTGACCTCCTCTGCATCGGGGGCGTACAGTAGGAGCTGTTTGATGTGAGACGGCTCCAGCCTGTCAGTCACCATGTTCATTAGCACCTGCCGCAGCTCTCCAGGAGACAGCTTAAGGTGGGCTATCAGGATGGCTAGAAATAATACGTTAAAAGCCAAGAAGAAAAATAAATCAGGATTAAAATGCTTAATTATAGACCTTAAATGAAAACATGCATATAGACTTTTAGGTTTAAAAAAAAAAAAATGGCCAAAGGAAACGTCATCACCAGCATCCTCTTTAATCAATAATGTTCATTCACTCAGTCAATCAACCATTATTTTGACACGGGATATACTGTACATCAAGGTGAAGGCTTCATTTTCAAGAGAGGCACAATAAAATACATAATGGTGATGAAAAATAATAAGAATAATTGCAGTCTTCAAAATACAGAACAAATTAGTTAGAAACAGAAGGAAAATGTGATAGAATTAAACACTTGTGAAAAATCCCTTACGGTTAAAAATGAAATGAATTTGAAATCTTTCATTCACGTTGCAGGTGCACAGTGACTTAAACTTGATTTTCCAATCTCTGTAAAAACAGCAAGAATCAAATCCAATCATTTGAGCATGTATGATAAGGGCCCACGGCACTGAGGTGGTGTAGGGAGATAAAAGACCAGTATGGGCCTTATAGACAAATTAAATCCAGTGTGTATCATGTTACACAAAAGGGTCACTTAACCTTAGCATACAGCTCACAGTGATGAGTTGTGCAATTATCACAAGTAATAAATAAATCATAGTGTACAGCGATAAACAGCGTCCAATGTCTTAAGAGTCGCAGCTGAAGCATGCATGTATAAAATGTCACCATCATTCAAAAGGAAAGTGGCCTCAATAAGCATCCTTCTACAATGCAGAGGAAAACACGTTTTACTTAGGGCTGCCCCCTGAAAGTCGATGATTCCAATCATCCGTCAGGAGAGCCCTCAATTGACTGAGATTTTTCAAGTCAAGCATTCTTTTTTTGGCAGTCAGTGTGCATTACAATAACAGGATAAAACTTACAAAACTGCACAGGGATAGAAACTTACAAAGATGCACAGGGATAACATGAGGAAAATAAGGGGAATCATAAACATATTCAGGGCTCACTGGTGCACTTAAAAAAGAAATCCACGTGACAACATGCGCTGGTGGTTAACTAAGGAGGGAAGCTGAACTCTGAACGAAGGATTCTTGTCATTTTTTCACTCACCCGGTGAGGCGGGGAGGCGAGCCCCGAGCGGAGTCTCGCTTCTGGTGTCAAGCACCTGGCCCTGCTGCGGAGGTACACCTGTCAAATGGTAACGCAGGTATCCTAAGGCGAGCTCAGGGAGGATAGAAACTTCCCGTGGAGCTGAAAGCCTCTAAGTCAGAATCCCTCTTAGACAAAAATGATTCCTGAGCGCCGCAGATTTTAATTTCAAACTTGTTTATTAGTTAACTGGCCGGGGATACCCAGCTTCAGTTGGTGAGTATAACCATTCATGACAGGGCTGCATGCATCATATGCAGCTGTCTTTTATTGACTTTTAAATGCTCAAAAATATGTTCACGTGACTCTGTTGCATGTAATGTGGTTGAAATCATCACTAAAATTACTGGATTGCCAGATAGCCTACAAAAAAAGGGATGAATAGTCGTATTGAACAGCCAAATCTGATTTGACTGACAAAAAGCTGAGGGGGGACAGCCCTAGTTTTATTCCTAAAAAATAAACCAATGCAGCATCATTTCTCAGAAAACAGAATCAACTCTGAATTCCAACATGCATTTAAGGTGGGTCATTCCATATGTACTGCTTTAACATAATTAACAGATGATTGATTAAAACAAATGGACAGAGGGTTAGTGGTAGGTACTGCTGCTAGAATATATATGGATTTAAGACCTCAGCTATTAATTGTGCCTTGTTTCATGGCACCCTATCAAATATTAAGTCAGCGTGGAATTCCACAGGGGAGCTGTTTAGGACCACTCCTATATTCCATATTTACAAATGATCTGCCATATGTGGTAAAACATGCATGTATGGCCATGTACACAGATGATACTACTATGTATGTATGTGCAGAAAATACACAGGCACTGAACAACATTCTCCAAGAAGAGTTGAGGCTGGTTTCTGAACGGGCTTATGAAAACAGGTTAAAGTTGAACATCTCAAAAACAAAGACTATTATTTGGCTTTAAGTATGCTCTGAGGACAAATCAAGAGCTGAGTATCTTTCTGCAAAGGGTAGCTATTGATCAAGTTGAAGAAGCCAAATTGTTGGCCGTCATGTTAGACGGTACACTTTCATTGTCATCTCATGTTAACAATATGGTTACCAAAATGACTAAAGGCATCTCCGTCATTAGACAGAGTGCCTATTTTTTAACAGATATAATAGTTAAACAAGTAATACAGTCTTTAGTCTTATCTCACCTCGACTACTGTCCTGCAGTTCGGTCTCGTGTTTCAAACCAAGAGATTAATAAGATCCAGCTCACTCAGAACAGAGCTGCCAGACTCGCTCTTCAGTGCTCAATGAGAAGCAGTGTGGAAGGGATGCATGTCAGACTGTCATGGGTGAGGGTAGAAGAGAGCCTCGTTCATTTTATGAGAAAAAGTTGTGTCTTAAGAAAACCGACATATCTACAGTATATTCTCATTTAGACATAATGATGATACCGGACATGCCTCTACGGGGCATTTCACGTTACCTTTACCAAAAACGAATGCTTTAAAGAAAACTGTACTGTATAGGGCTGCACTAACCTGGAACAATCTACCACCATATTTAACTCAGATGAGTAGTGAGATCAGCTTCAAAAGGAAATTAAAAACAGCTGTTATTTAGACGGAAATCAGTCTAGGCTACATGATCTTGATGTAAAAGTGATTTTATTGTGGTGCTAACTAATACAATGTTCACTAGTATCATTGTACCAAGTATCAATTATTTATTTTATTTTATTTTTGTTTTGTTTTCATTTTTTCATATCATATTAATTTATGTATGAACTAAATATTCCACTTATTCCACGTTATTTATTTTATAATTGGTCAATGTAAATAATGAAATGCTTGAATGTATTTGTACTGGTAATAACTAATGGGGTCCTAAGTAAATAAAATAACAAAATAAAGGTAACCTCGTCATGGATCCAAAATTCAAGATAATTGTACTCTGTGACTCTTTCGATTTGTACCATTTTAGTAAAGATTATCATTATTATATCTAAAGAACATGAATTTAGTTTTATCTGCATGAAGAACTAGCTTATGACTATCAAGTGCAACTTCTGAATCAGCAAAGCAGCACTGAAGAGATTTAACAGCTAGGTGTATAGTGTCCACTTTACAATACAAGATGGTATCATCAGCATCAAGATGTATATTGCACCCAGTTACAGAAGAAATAAGAACATCAGTACGATCTAGATAAAGCATGAACAAAACAGGCCCAACAGCCTGGAAACAACCTGTGAAAACACCCCATAGCTGTTTTGGGTCTCAGTCTGTGTCCAGACAGCAGCACACAACGTATAGAAGAAACTAGACCGTTAAAAAACATTTCAATTTGCTCACAATTTCACTTGATCTTGAAGGTATTTGATAGATTAACTTGAACAAATAAAACCACACAAGATCAGAGTTGTAGCAAAAAGCATAAAACAAATAAAAGCCCAGTCTGTCTCAATTGGGAAACCGGGAGGCTGCCATCTTGCACATGCATAAGAATATACATGGCTACATATAATAGAATGTAAGCCGTTCTATACTTACAGGCATTGTAAGCCTTCTTATGAGACAGAATTTCGATTACATCTTTCTTCTTGAAGGTTTCTGGCTGCAGTGAGGGCTCTGGTGCAGGTACTAATAAGAAGTACATGGAAGATGGAAAAGGAACTTAAGGGATACACTAAAAAGGTAAACTAGTACAAAACAAAATACAATAACATTAAGATCCCACAATTACCAAACTTCAATGGAAAATTTGAGAAATACAAACAATATAAGATCAATGATTGTATTTCTTAAATCCTCTCCATGATTAATCTACAGATACAGATACATTTTATTAATCCCCAGGGGAAAATTCGATATTCGATTCAATCTAGCGTTCCTTACACATTGGCATGTGATTTTGAAGCACTGCAGTCAGATATACTGGACACACGGCAACATCTACTCACTAGAACTCTTCTGTGTCCCAAAGTGCAGCTCCAGATCCAGATACTTCACCATGTCATGAAGTTTTTCATAGTCAGAATTTGCTCCCAACTATGAAAGACATGCAGAAGTAGTGCTATGTAAATCACAACTTAAAGACTATTACATTGTTTTGACATTTTGAGTTCTAGATTTAAAGTATTTTCCACTTCCACCAAACTCTGTACAGCTCACCTGTCCCCAGATAGTGCCCTCTGAGTTTTCCACCTGCTCCCAGCGTAACCTCTTTACACTCATGTGGTTGGAGTCCATCCTGGATAGACTGGGCCTGGGCAGTGGTGGAGGGGAGCAGGGTGGGGGCAGGGGTGGAGGCGGTGGGGGCTCCAGATGCTCTGTTGGATCAGACAGAGAGTGGGGGAGGGACTGTGGCTGAGTCTGGCTGTGGGCTTGCTTATGGTGGGACTGGGGTTGGGGCTGGTGCTGAGTCTGCAGCAGGTGATGCGAGGGCTGGGACTGTGGCCGAGTAGCTTGGTTGGAGGACTGAACTTGGTGCTGAGACTGGTGGTGTTGGGGCAGGGGTTGGAAAGTGGAGAGGGTGGGCTGGTGTGGCTGAAGGGGCTGGAAGGTGGAGAGAAGGGGCTGGGGTCTGTGGGGCTGCTGAGGAGGGTGGATGACATGAATCTGGTGTTGGTAGTCCTGAGGAGGGGGCTGAGGGGTCATGTGGTGGATGTGTTGGATCTGGGGTGTGCTGGAGTGGTGGTGGGTCTGCTGGATAGAGTGGGGTCTCTGTGGAGAGGGTTTAGTGGGCTGGGGGTGATGGGCTTGGTGGATCTGCTGCTCTTGGTGTCTCCCTTGCGGTGACACTTGTGTTTGATGATGACCTTTCAGACTCCTGCGGCTTTGATGAGAGTGGCTGTCTCGGTTTAGCTGAACTGGGAGGGACGCAGGCTCTTGCTGGGTTTGATGGAGAAGTTCTGTGGAGGAATGATGGGGCTTAGGTTGGTGTATTTGATGGGCTTGATGGAGCAGCTCAGTGGAGGAGTGGTGGGCCTGGGGTTTGTGCATTTGATGCAGCAGCTCGGTTGACGAATGGTGGGGTTGTCCCCGATGCATCTGGTGAGCCTGATGGAGAAGCTCAGTTGAGGAGTGGTGAGGCTGCATTTGGTGAGCCTGGTGCAGTAGCTCTGACGAAGAATGATGAGCCTTTGATTTGTGCATTTGATGGAGCATTTCTGATGATGTATAGTGAGCATGGGCTTGCTGCATCTGCTGAAGCATCTCAGCAGACGAGTGGTGGGCCTGGGATTGCTGCAACTGATGGAGCATCTCGCTAGACGAATGGTGAGCTGGGGCTTGTTGCATCTCATGGAGCATCTCAGCTGAAGAGTGGTGGGCCTGTGGCCTCAGGCCTTGATGGCTTTGGTAGATGCCCTCTGCATACTGACCTTGTTGGCTAGGGTGGGATGTGGGTTGGGGTGATGGCTGATGTGGAGGCGGGGCAGAACGAGATAACCGTCTGTGGTGGTGGTGACTCTGGTGGGCCTGTTGCTGTTGTGCTTGCCGCATTATAAAGAGAGGATGGTTAGCGAGGTGATGGGCAGAGTCTGGAGACGGGAGTGGAGGTAAGGATTGGTGCATTTGCTGAAGAGGGAGTGGTGAGTGGGCCTTCTGCTGTGTGGGTTGGGCAGGCATTGAGTGGTGGGTTTGGTAGATCTGCTCTTGATATGCTTGTTGCTCCTCATAGGCTTTTTGCTCCTCATAAGCTTTTTGCTCCTGATAGGCCTGAAGCTCCTCAAATGCTTTTTGCTCCTTGTAGGCTTGACGTTGCTCATAGGCTTTTTGTTCCTGGTAGGCTTGACGCTGCTCATATGCTTGTCTTTCTTGGTAAGCTTGTTGCTCTTGGTACATTTGTTGCTCTTCAAAAGCTTTTTGCTCCTCATATGCCTTCTGCTCCTCATAGGCCTGTCTCTCTTTAAAAAGTTTCTCCTGGTAGGCCTGCTGCTCCTGAAACAGTTGTTGTTCTTCGTAGGCTTTCTGCTCTTCATAGGCCTGCCTCTCCTTATATGCTTGTTGCTCCTCGTAGGCTTGTCTTTCCTGGTAGGCTTGTTGTTCTTGATAGGCTTTTAACTCTTGAATAGTAGCATGGACCTGTATGTCCTCTCTTGTGGGCAACACTTTATGAAGTGAGTGCCGTTTAGGTGGTGGATTACTGCGAGGTGGAGGTGGTGGAGGGGGGCCAGATTTCCGGCGGATTGGCACATATGCTCGTGGAGAGTGTTCTGGGGTGTAACTCAACTGTTGCTGTTGCTGCTGAGGCTGTGCAGGTGCTGGAGGAGGAGGAGGGGGAGGAG
>JAPQRN010000026.1:16135926-16161899 GCA_037367275.1 Coranthus polyacanthus
GTGCTGGGGGGGGTGGTGGTGGAGGGGGAGGAGGAGGCAGGTCATTAAACTGAACTGGAGGGGGTGGAGGGGGCGTCATGGGGGGAGGAGGAATGTGGTCAGAGGAGGAGGAGTAGGTGAGGGAGGAAGCATTCTCTTCTCCGCTGCTGCTTTGAACATCACTCGGGCTGCTGAGCTCTGGCGCCACAAATCCTCCATTTTCTTCCTCGTCTACCCCCAAGTCTTCTTCATTATCCTCATCCTCCTCATCCGGGAAACCCATCTGCACAATATCCTGGCATTAACACCAATTACACTTTATTAGCCCGTTAATGACAAAGTGGAGCTTCTGAAATTCTAGTTAATCAGAAATTTGTTTAAAAGAAACACAGACATCTATGAGAAGTCTACGCCTCTATTTAAAATAGGAAAAGTTGAAAAAAGATGTTTAGAGGTCTAGATCCATGGTTCCCAACCTGGGAATCAGAGTCAGTCAAGTGGGTGAAAAAGATCACCTTGGGTACTTTAGTCTGTAAAGGTATTTTGTGTGATCACTCAATAGGCTGTTTAGTAGACCACACCTCTGTGACCTCTCAACCCCTTTTTCAGGATTCAGAGAGTTAATTCTGCTAACCAAAGATAAAACCAAAGACAAAAAGAAAGCTTAGGTTTTCTTTGATACAAGTAGAGGTGACTCCAACGAAAGAAGGTTGGGAACCACTGGCCTAGATTATTGCAAACCGGTTGTTTCAATGGCTTCTATATCAACATTTCAACACTTAACAATTGTACAGAATCTTCTGCTGTTCTGGAAAACCTATACACGCAGATAAAAAGTGAAATACTTTACCCTTTTAAAACTCTAAACCAAGGTTTATTCTTGATCCATGGTCCTTCTTTTTACATGAAACTCTTCTGTGTGCATCTGTGTTGGAGGAGTTTGTTCTATTTTACATTTGGATAAATGTCTTATAACAGTGTGCCAAAGGGAATTGTTGTACCATGGGAAATTATCCTGCTATAACCAGAACCTATGACATCATGGGTATTTTCACAAGAAATAATAAAATGAGAACTGGGTTGAGGATTAAGATTAAGATGTATAAAATGCATAAGACTTGGCTAAATGTAAAAATGTAACATCCAATAGTGATGATTTTGATTTGACAACAAGTTAAATTTGCATTTCTCATATATAAATCTCATTTTGGGGGTTTTGAGTGTTGATTATGAAAGTTAGATTTTTAAAACATGGCTCTACCTCTTCATAGTCATTCTCAGGAGTCAGGAAGTCATCAATAATGGCCACCCTCTGCCCCAGCTGCTCACTCAGTGCATCCAGGAAGCGATCTGTGTCTTCTGAGCGAGGTGGTTTGGAGAAGGTGTAACGTCTCTTGTTGCTGCGTTGGGGTGGGGGGCTAGATGGGAAGTCAGGGGGCTCTGGTGGTGATGGTGGGGGACTGTCTAGGCTGATGTAGGGGTTGGACTCTCCACTGGTTTGACTTGTTAGTCCAGGAGTGTAGAACTGGGCTGAAGGGGGGCTGGGGAGAGGCTCTGGCCAGGATGAAGATGGCGGCGGGCCTTTACGACTACCTGAGGAGAGAAATATGTGGTTAGCTCTGAAGCAAGAAATGCTCTCTATTGACTTCCAGGATTTTAACACCTTTACCCTCTAAAGCATCTGTTCTAAAAAAAATAACAACGCCCGACTTCTTCAACACCCTCATTCAATCTCAAATAATAGTGCACACACAGGCTTTTGTATATAAACCTTATGAATAGCCACACAAACAGATCTCTCTCAATAACCATTAACATTCTTTTAAAGGGAGTCTTAACTGTGTGTTTTCTAGTTCCACTTCCACCATCACCATATCCAAATTGGTGGCCTATGTGATGCACATAAAATGCAAAGATTTATCTTGTCCTCATGAGTGGTTCCCTACTAGTGGGTAGGAGGTCTGTCTTTTTCTGACAGTGGATCATTTCATCCCTCACTCCATGCATGATGCCTGCTCTGTCCCTGTACTCCTTCCCCATCCTTATACTAATCGTAATAGCCAAACCGATTGAAAAAGAGAGGGTTGCACAAGCACGGTTATACTAAATATTTATATATATACTATATATATATTTTCACGCAAAAAAAAAAATACTCAAAGATAAAATTCAAAGACACTGAGCTGAGTCAGAAATGGGCTTGTTACCTTGGGATTCATCCTTCTTGCGCTGCAGTGCTTTTTAAACTTGTTATGTTTTCTCTCTCATACAGCGCCATTAAAAGCACATACACACTACATGTTTATCTATTTATATATCATCTAAATTTCATTCTAGTTGCTGCAAGATTGGCTACCTGTGTTAGCATGTATTGTAGGGGAAGCTGTGGGGGAGGGAGGATCCAGATCCAGCAAACTCTCAGGTGCAGGAGGGGGACGACTCTTCAGAGACTTGGACCTCTTGGCTGAATACATGTTCTCCAGTTCAGCGTACACTGCTGACAGCTTGCATGGTGGAAACGTACAAGGAGAGCAGAGTAAGACTTCTTGCCCTAATTTTACTAATATCTATATATTTGAATTCTGCTATAGTATTGAACTTTTCTGAAGAAGCCCAGCCTCGGTACATACATTTGTGAGATTGTTGGGAGTCTCAGGAAGGGAGGTACCGTCACCTGACTGTCTCTCTCCCGGAGCCAACCTCATCCCTGCCTCCAGCACTGGCTCTGCACGGAGGCCTACAGTCATATATTTATTAGAATAGCTTAAATCTCATATATGGATGCAAGATTGAGCCATGCCATTTTTTTGCTACATACTGTAAAAATATTATTTACTATTATTCATCAAATCAATTTATCAAATATTGTTTAGAATGTTTAATATCAACCAATTCCAGCTACACAGGAAATGAATAAGACAATGGAATGAAAAGAAGAGGTCATAAGAATCTGAGGACGGGGTTTATAATCACAGTGGGAATAATGCGAATGCTGCAGATGGTGATGAGAATGTCTCAGTGGTAGTAGTGTTATTGCTGCTACTGATGAAATAACAATGATTTACAACAGTGAAGTTCTGTACCCATGCCCAAGTGTGTGCCAATGACCAGGTCATCAGAGCTACGTCCTCTCACACTGCTCCTGTACGTGGTCCCTGTCACCCTCATGGAGCTGCTACGGCGGTGGGGCTCAGGGGCAGCCTCAGGCTCTGGAGGAGGGGGAGGTGGTGGAGGTGGTGGTGGAACTGGAACACACACATATTGGCATTGCAAAGAAAAGGGAAAGGTTTCTGAAGAGCTGCAGCACCTGAGCTGAATGTACTTTATTAATTATTCATGACAGCTGAGGTGACTTTTGACATTCCAATCTTTGGTTACTTTTATTAACGCACTAGGCATCCAGTCTCTCTCCCATTCCCTCTCCATGTACACAAGCTTTAAACGTAACGCATTGTATATTTAAATGCCAAAAACAAATTTGTAAGTGACAAATGTCTACACACACCTGGCGCCTTGTATCCAAGAAAGCGTGAGATCTTGCTCTGGCAGTGTTCCTGCTCTTCATACGTCAGCAGCTGGTAAACAAACTGCCAGATCACCTGTTTGGCTGGAGTATCCAACACCGGGAACACATCCACGATCAGAGTGTCAACATTCCTGTTGCCATGGAAACACAGGCAAGGTGTCAGAGATCACCCAGCCGTCCAAGTAGGGGTAGGACAGATACTGAATGCAGGATTGCATATTTCATATATCAATGCAGATTTTTTCAGGCTCAAATTCTCTTATTTCTCTGTTGATTTTTCAGATCATATTTAACATTTTAGTACAAATAGCTAGATGTTTTTTCATGTAAATAAATGGTTTTAAAGTCCAACTGTGTGTAACGTGTGTATGATACATTCTGACAATGTATGGCTATTATGATTCCAAATAAGCAGACTGCAGCTCGGTACTGTAGCTCTTACAAACCACGTAACACCAAAGCCTGGACGACGTTCCAGGTGGAGAGGCAGTTCTGCATAGGAGTGTGTTCAGTTGCAACTTTTTGCCTTTTTGACAACATCAAGCTTGCTGTGACTCAAGCTCTCTCACACAGTGGTAAACATTTTGGCTAAAATGGCTGTCTTCCCCAAATACCATGAAAATCGTGTGCTTGTATAATTTTTACAAATTTTCAATTCAATATTTTAGAAACGGAATAGAATAACGGCAATAGATTTTTCCATTCCGCAAAAGGACTCCTGTGAAGTGGAAAAGTTTAGCTGATATCAGCACTATCTGTTTTGTGACTCCCTCTATTTTACCCACTCCCTCCCCTTCTTCTACCATCCTCCTTCTCTGCCTTCTGCTCACCTGTGCTGGAAGAAGTTCTCCAGAGCCTTACAAATGGTGTACCTCTCCTGGATGGTCAGAAGGTGCTCCAGCTGCTGTCCGAAAGTACGGCCATGAACCCGGATACTAGGAGGCAAAATCTCTGCCACCCACTGCAGGGAGCTGAGCGCAGGAGAGCGGGCACGTTCTGTGGGAACACTGCCCCCTGCCATTTCCTGCTCAGCCAGGGTGAAAGTAGGCGGACCGTCTTCGACTACCAGGGTGGGCATGGCACCACTGCCTTGGAGCATGGACACCACCTTCTCATGGGAGGACGTCCTACAGGAGACATAACCTATTAACTGTATGTATCAAAACTGCTGCTTTTGTAGGAAGAACCTGCATCCAACAAAATCCATTTGTGTATGTAAGTAGATAAGAAGAAGGAGATGAGAGCTCAACCTCATGTCCAGTCCGTTCAGAAACAGGATGCGGTCTCCTGGTTTTAGACCTGCCTTGTCTGCTGGGCTTCCTGCACAACAGAGACAGAAAAATATGTTTTTGTGTTTGAATAATGCTGCATACAAACACACAAAAACGCATATAAAATTGTAAGTGCACAAACATTTTCTAACGTACCAGGAATGACAGAGTCAATCCACACTGGAGCATGCCCTCTAAGTGTGAAGCCAAAACTCATGTTGCCCTTGCACACTCTCACTGTCCTAAAGAGACAGAAGTTGAGCTTTGATTAACTGAAAAAAAGACTTGCCAAAGTAAAAGCAGGTGTAGGAGCCGTTATTTATTTATTATTTTTTACCACCGATCACCAAGTGGTGCTTAATTTAATATTTGACAACAACCACGTCAACTTATTACAAAAAAATGAGACATGATTAGAATTACATTTATAATATACCACATAATGACTATGTTATGCCATAGAAAGTGGACTTCAGACATGTGTCAGACTTAAGTTGAGGTAGAAGTGTTGGTTTAACTTTAATTGCCATCTCATTCTGCCTGTCCGGAAGTAACTGCAATCCATCTGTGGACCTCCTACAGATTTCCATATTCAGCAGACTACTTTAAATTCACATCCTACTTAAATATGGACAGTGTATCCCCAGGGACTACAAGCCAGAGCAACAGAAAAGATTAGCTGTCTCTTGTGGGATTTTACCTGTACAATTTGAAAACACTGTTTAAGGATGTAATATGATTGTGTTGTTTAACTGTTTGGACTATTCTGTTCTATTTCTGATGAATGTGATCAGGACTAATATAATATAATATAATATAATATTTAAGCAGTGAAAAAAAACTGACGTCAGTTCATAAAGACATAATAGGAAACAACACCATCAATGATAATGAGAGCATGACCACCGTCTAAATGGGTTTATGTTAATATTGGTTTTAACATTAAAGGTTCCATTTTTCACTTAACTCCTACACAGCTCAGTTCACAGAATTTCTCACAAAGCCTGTCACATATATTTGATCAGTCACGAAAAGGCTATTTTAGGAATAAAAATTCCTTACAAACTAAAAATGACATGAGAGAGAAGAAAAGCTGTGACTTCCACTGATCAAAGGCCACAACACACACAGGAAGTGAGAAGACAGGGTGAGCAGAGGAAAAACTGTAAAGACAATTACCCAAATTACTGACGAATAAAAAAACTGTGATACTACCTACATCCTGTATCTATCACTAAGGCGTTTACACTGACATTAAACACAGACCTGCAGTTGGTTGTGGTGGCACTGGAGTGCCCAGCTATGAGTGAGGTGGTCTTGCGCATGCCTCGGGTGGGGGGAGCCACGCCTTCCTCCGCGTGGGTGCGTGGCACTGAGCTGGCACGGGTGGACACCAGAAGGCGTTCAGGGTGATCTTCACTCCGGCTACGGCGAAGGCGGTTGCGGCTGGGGTCACTGAAGCTCCGCCCCTTGAGCCGGCTCATCAGGCTCTGAGAAACCACCTCGTCAAAACGCTCCCGGTGTTTCTTGGGAATGAAGATCCTGGCAAACATTGTGAAATCAGACAAAAGCTCACAATTCACAAAAAAAAAGGCTTCTGGATGAAAGCAAAGGTGGTTTTCAGTGAAGAAGCAAATTGGGTGACATATTCAGTTTGCCTTGTGCGTCATGACAGAATCATTTAATCACTAACAGAGACTGAATGAAAATGTAGTAAAGCCTAGCACCCAGTCCACATCTTGTTTCAGAACACGGTAACAACAATCACATCAAAGAAGCATTTCAGCCAAAACTCCTCCAAAATCCAAGACGTATTATCCTCATTTCTCAAAGCATCCATCGTCCAAAGTATCCCCCCCCCCCCCGAAAAAAAAAAAACAAGAAACAGAAGTATTCTTGCTCTGGTTATGTATTGTTCCAGCAGGAGGATCCACTTAATTGGTTCAAAAATAGTTCAGTCCATATCGTCTCATGGGAGGGCCGAGACAGGTAGAAGGGATTGGTCCGACATTAGTGTGTGCGTGTTCTTGAGAGTGTATGCACATGTGTGAGAGAAAGAGAGAGAGAGAAAGAACCAAGAGATAAAGCGTTGTTTTGTGTGCTCCTGTCACATTAGCAGCTGCAGGTAAAACTGTTCAGTAGCAGTGACAGTTCAGCGTTAATATGAGAGGAGGAGGAGGGAGCTCAATGGTTGTGCCACTTCTGGGACAAAGCTCTTTCTACTAGTGTTGTTCCCCCTCCCATAAGTAACTCCCAATGCCTTTTCCTTCTTAAAGGAAAAACCCACCCACCCACAGATACTCTTCATATCAGCATGTGAGCGTGGTGCACTCACGGTTCTCTGTGCCGCATACATGTAGTCGGATGGATAGATCCAAACAACAAAATGGAGATTGGAGAGAAGTAGTGGTGTACTGTGACTGCTTATTCCCAACCAAAAACAAGGATAGGGCTACAAACAGTTCCCTGGGGTTTAGAGGATGAATCGCCTCTTCTGAAACGCCTACACCTTGCATGTTTGTTCAACATTAGCAACAAAAAGTAAAGAACTTCTCTCTCTCTTTCTCTTTCCCTGGGACTGATGTTTTTCTGTGCTGTAAATGTCTTTTCACATTAAACTGTAGCTGCGCTGACATCTGAGCATGGTTTATAGTCGCCCAATTATCTGCAAGAACAAGCAAAATACAAAACAAAACAACAAAAGTGACCCAGAAATGCAAGAAACACCGCCAATAACTGTGTTTTGAGAAGTGTTTAAGGGTACGTTGTTTTGTTTTTTTCCCCTTTAAATATAGGGCATTTTCCCTGCTTCTTTCTCTTTTATCTGTGGTTCGTTACAGAGATGCACACACATACACTACAAATATCCATCTGACACACATACATAACAACTCATTTGTCCCTTCTCTCTTTTGCATACCCATCCCACCTCCATCCTCAACACAAGCCACATCCTTTCTCTCTGTCTGAATCTCTAGGGTAGCTCCTTTATGCAGAGGAGAGAAGAGTGCTTTGGTTTTTCAGAGTGTGCCAGTTTCCGTGTGCATTTAGATATACAGCACTGCCACTGTCACAATAAGACTCAGTGGTGCAGTTTGGTTTTTCAAAGAAAAAGTACAGGTACATTTGGGAACATTGTTAGAAGGCAAGCATTAGATGATTCTCCATTCAGTGGGTTCATAAAAAAGCAAGTTTTGAATTGGAATCAAGAGTGAAGCGAAAAGTAAGCTGCCTCCATACCAATTTCCTACAATCAAAAGTTGACATAAGCTTGGAGATATTTCCTTTCTGGAGATTTCTTACGGATTTCATCTACCAAATGTTTGACTTCACAAGCTTATCCAAGTGCACACAGAAATGCCTGTAATTACAGCTGCTCCAAATACCATTACATTGATCCAATAAAAACCGAGAACACATCCCAACCCTAACTGTGCTTAGGTGTAAAGGAAACATTTGGGACAGGAGTGTCACTTTTCTTTTATAGAAGTATGTCAAATTGACTCGAAACACTACCAGCTGATCATCCAGTACGCGACCTGTACTTTTTTGATCAGAAGTAATCAGTGACCTTTAACACATCAACCAATACAAGGATACAGATTTTAAAATGTTCTTAGTGAGTCAGAAGCACAACATAAATGTTTATGACGCCAGTAAATCCAGACCTAATATGAAACCTATTTCCAAACACCATTCCTTAGAAATATTACAGAATAACTCCTTACAAACCATTCAGTGATCAACTTGCTACCTTAAGTGTTTTTAGTAAACCTTTCATTCTGGAGTAAAAGCTTGTTGAAGTACGAGCAGCCCTACACAGATCAAATCAATGATTTGCACTTTCCTGTGTTTCTTTAATCATGAATTCAAAACTGTCCATCACAGTATGTCATTAAACATCGGAACATGAGCTGGACTCTGTAACAGTGTAAGACACTGTGTCATTTATCTACATGACATGAGTTAAGGTTATAAATTCTATGAGCCCAAAGGTTTTTCGTGGCATTCCACAGGGATCTACTTTAGGTCCCTTCTGATTTTACATCGATGCTAAATCCACACTTGTTCATACAGAAGCACCACATTACCATGATGATGATGAGAACACATTAGTATACAGTATGTCTTTTTGCTCTTTGAAATGCACACACAAGTGGATGTTTTTACAACTGCAAACTGATTACAGTCTTATTAACACTACAGATGAAAACCTGCCCTTTCCAAAGATACAGAGAATGTTGGAATAAATTGCTGTGTTGTATAAACCAAAAAGGGAACATTTCAGTTTGTGGGGACATTGCAGGTACTATGTAATGCTTTCCCATGAAAACATCTATAGAAACCAAAAAGGGGTGGGAAGGTGTGTATGCAGGTGACAGTGATTAAGTGTATGGTGCACTCATGCAGCATGAGGTCTTTCTCGGCCTCTTTCCCAGGGCTGCCTCGTGCTCATTACAAACGCCAGGCTGCTCTGTACTGCTATCTTGAGGGTCAATTTCATATGGCAAGGAGGAGGATGTATGGTAAGTCTAGTAGAGACATAAAACAACAGTTTAAAATGACCCACAGTCACCAAACCCTGAGCAGGTAAAAGAGAAAGAATCATAAGTTGGTATAAGAAGCATATGGAAGCACTGAACAGATAAAAAAGAATGACAGAAAAGCCACAGAGGTAGAGAGAGATAAATCCTAGAGATATTAGCATTAAAATATGGCAAAGTCAAAGAATGCGAGGAAAGACAGAAAGTGGAGAACTGGAGCTCTTTGTAGGCCAGGGTCATGTAACTACTTGGAGTGCAGTCTGCGTAGTGTGCTTACAGGCTATGTAGGCCACAGAACTTTCCCCAAACAAAGCTCGTACATCACTATAGTTGCTTGGACAAACGGAGTACAGGGAAAATGAAACAGAATGGGGCCATTTAATGTGTATTTATGACAGTCAGGCTCAGGCTCTAACAACTATCAAGATCTATTCCTTTCATCCCCTTGCCATCTTCCTTTTTTCCTGCGCCGTCATGTTTTGATCCCAGTGAAAGACGGTTGAACTTTTTAAACGTAACACGGCCAAAACAAGTGAGCAGAAACTTCACAGCCCTCCTCCATTGAAGTTGGATGTAGGCCTTGGGATGCCCTCAATTAGAAGGAGGGCGAGAGGAGTCTATAATTAGGACTGAAGGAGGGGTGGATCAAGGACACCGTGCACAGAGGGATGAATGACAACGGCAATCAGCTGGAAAACTCATTGCAACAGCCATTATTATCAGACCCACTTCTGATCAGCCAATTTGACAGATGGGCCAAGTACAGCAAACACAAAGCATCAGACAGAGTGTAGTTAAGCACGGTGGAATTAAAAATGCACAGAAAGCAAAAAAAAAAGTTATCACTCACTATTTGTCAGACGACATTTTGCCAGAAACTAGTTTGCTTATCACGTTTCCCACGCTGGAATCAGATTTAGGGGCAGCACAGATTTTCATATTTTTGTATGCTGGCAGAAAGTGTAAAATAATCATCAGTACAGCAGAGATAACAAACAGCAGAAGCACAAAAATACTTCAGCAACTTCAGATACAACTCAGCACAAACAATACAAAGCATAGTGAACACAGCTGAGATCAAAGGAAAAGTGTCATACCGAAAGTGTCTGGAAAGGCTCCTATCCCTTCCCATGGCTCTTCGGGGCTTTGAGGAAGTGCCTGAGCTCAGTTAAGCAATGCAAATGCCTTCCCTCTATCTCGGTGAGTCCCCATCTAGTTTCAACAAACAGCTCTCCCGGACAAAAGGGGAAAGAAGAGAAATAAGAAGGTGTCCTGGATCTCAAAAGCACTTGCTGCAGGCTCGGAAGGCAGCCAGATGGAGAAAGAGAGGGAAAGAAAGAGAGGGAGGGAAACAACGGTAAGACTGGCTGTGGATTACATCCCTCCACACCTCCAAAACATCCTCAGGCAGCATCATCAGCTGTTCTGCAACTTCATGTTCAGGGCAGCTCTCTTCCATTGTTCCCATCTTTTCCCACTTTCTCCCTCCAGTGAGCAAGGAAGGCAGGGTCAAGGTCACCACAGGGAAGTCGTCTCAGCCGCAGTCAAAGGATAATCCTTGTCACTGAGACATCCATCATTTGGCAGCAAGAGGTAGTGAGTGACAAATCTTTCTCTTTCCTCAGTGGAGGAGGAAGGAAAGAATGAGATGAACAGAGGAGTAAGTGAGGAGGGAGCGAGGAGAGAAGTGGAGAAGAGAGGAGAGCCCCAGTGGAATTTCATAGGCAGGTCAGCACCACAATGACTGAGTGTGTGCAAGAACCAATAATGTGCATAAGTGTATGGAGGGAAGTTTTGACAGGCGTGTCTGTGCTCAAAACGTCTATCTATATAACAACAACAGCCACCCAAATTACTGCTAACATTTTCAGTCCAAAACAACTTGTCTGGATCATAAATGATTTGCAAAAGACAGAAAGACTAAAGAAAATAAAAGAAAAAAACACTGCCAGCGCTGCATCCTAAATTCTGGGTTGATTAATTCACAGCTTTGAAGTCTATACGTACACAGTATTAGACAAAGGCCTACAGTTCATATATAATTATGTTCAATTATCATAAAACTGCAGAAGTGCACGTGCAAAAGAGCTAATACGAGTTTCAAGACTGTCCCTAATGACAATCCAGATATTCTTTTGCATAACTTTCAAGTGTTCAAGCACTTCCTAACACGTGGGTTCCTGAGCCGTTTAAGAATCGACACTGGCAAGTGCGTCAGAAACCTAAGAGAGAATTTATTAAAAGAAGTAGGCTGCTTATAAATAGAATAGCATCCTGTGGGAGGGCAAGCCAAATCAGTGAGGGGACAGAGGCAGACTGAGCGGAACGTGGCCCAGCTGGACCAGTTTTACAAGGCGAACAGAAGAAATAACTTCATAAGCTTTTAAACACACCTCACATCCTCTGACACGTGGCGAAGTGCGTGTGAGTTGTGCGAGTGGCTGATTGACTGTCAGCAGCAAGTAACAGTTACTGAGGTGGAGCAAGAGAGGCTGACGGACAGGAAGGTGAGGAGGTGGTGGAGGAGGAGACAGCAAGACATATTGTTTTTTTGAATCCAGCTTCCCGTCACTGGCACCTAGATCGTAAGTAAAAAACAACAAATTGCAGCCATTATATGATATCTTGGGGTCTGGTCGATGATTACGTTAGTGGCTGCATTTGTTGCTGGGAGGATGAAAACACAGCTGTTAAGATCACTTTTAACAGAGCTTTCAGGCAAATCAATATTTGCATTATCAGACTAGTTTTCATTGAGCCTATTAAAGCATCAACAGCAATGTGTTTCTACATAAAAGTACTTTCAGATATTTTTTCTCCACATGCCCGGATCTTTTTCTTTCTTTTTTTTTTTGTCAGCAATAACCATTTACACCAACACCCCCGAGGCATGACTTAAGCAAAACTCCCTTTGGCTCGTACCGCAGAAACATGATCACCAGGGACTGCTGAAAGCATCCAGAGCTTCTTCAAATGTGAAATGTAAATTACCATAATTTCTTGATAATACAAACGTATCAAATCCCTGTTAAAAGTGCACAGCCTGACTAGCATACTGAAGCAAATTGTTGCCAAACAGTGCATCTTAAATAGCGCTGACGGTGACAGTAAGATAAGGATAGAGCAGGCAGACAAAGGGAGAGACAGAGCGAAGAGAGACAAAAAGTTTGCATATGAAAGCTGGTCAAGATCACAGCGCCCCTGAACTCAGTACCTCAGAATGGAATTATGGGTAATTATCTGAAGTTTGATTCATCTAAAAACAGGTTCAGACGTAGTGCGTACTTTTCTCACTGCCTAAAGCCGAGACAAACAGCTAAAACAGCTCTCAGTCCTCTATGGATACAGATAATACATAATTAATAAGGGCTTCTGTGCAAAACAAACATTACAAAGCATTTTTACAGGCAGCTTTCTGTGGAGGGAGACGTGTTGCAATCAGCTGTGTCAGAGAAAAGTGAGATGGCTGGACAATAGCTTTGTTTTTAGCTGGAGGGAGAACAGGTTACTCACCAAAACTGAGTGACTGAAGGAAGCAGAAGCTAATTGACTGTCATTTGTAAAGATTAAACTTCACCTACACTACTCCTCACTCAATAACCGATCCTTAATGACCACATAAGACACCACTATATTCACCAGTCACATGCTGCAACTATTATAAAATCTGCAGAAGTACGATGCCAAATTATTTAGTACTCACCTGAGGCAGCAATTCATAATTTCCTCCAGCATAGAACTTCAAAGTAAAGACTTTATATATATATATGTGAGAGAGGGATGTGTGCATGCAGTGTGTGCATCTATGTTTCTTTCAGTTTTTGTATGTGTGCATGTCTCAACTACCAGCAGCAAACTGGCTGTAGCAGCTAAGAGCTGTATGGAGAGGAGGGAATAAAGAGCATCCAGTGATGTGATCCACAAAAAAATGGTGTCTGTATCAAAGAGAGCATCACAGCTGACAGAGAGAAATGGGAAAGAAATAGACCAACAGAGAGAAAGTCAAAGTGAGAGCAAGTGAGAGGGAAAGATGGGGAGGGGAGCTGACAAAAAAAAAAATGCGAGTGTGTGCAAAAGTATTGTGTTTTTGGTTTTGATTTTTACATCAATGCTGAGGAGGAAGAAATGCAATATTCCACAGTGAGTTTCTAACCATCCCTTGTGTACTATACCTGAGAGGGGAGAAACAGGACAAAGTGACATTCAGTCACATCATCTGCTCTGGATGCATACCCCTTCCACATTTGATAACAAAATGCTGAGAGGGAAGGTTTCTAAAATATTGATTTCACAGGTCAATTAAGGAGTTTTTACTCCCTCACTGTGCTCCTAGTGTTATGTAAGCCCATAGCTTAACTGTCTCCAATACACGATGCACCATCTATGTGCACTTTTCCAAGTGTTGTCACAAACAAGGATCATTGTTACAGGATTCAGTCTTCCTTTTTCAGTTGAGCTAAGTAAAACTGACAAATCTAAAATTGTGGATGGGTGATTTCACGCTGCTGAGACTGACTTGAAAACAGGTATTTGGACGGAGGTTATTCATTTATTAAGACACCCTTGGAGTGTGTGGCTGAAGTGTTCAACTCTGCCCCCTTTGTTAATGTTTTACAGTTTAAGTGTTGCTAAAAGGTTAAGATCACTTATGTAATCATTTTATAACCTAAACAAAACGAAGACATCTACTGAGAGTTGCTCTGAAGTCTAATTTCACATGTATCCTTTGAGAATTTGGACAGTAAACAGCAGTGCTGACTAAAACATTAATGAGCCACCCTGACTGCGGCACAGGCAGTGACAGTTGTAAAATGTTGAATGTTTCTTGGCCGATCTTTAGATATGGCAGATGCTTCTCACTTTCAATGAGGGGAGAGAAGTTAAACACAGTTTACTTGATTCCTTTTTATATGAAAAGGGTTTTTAAATCAGTGCACAAGACAGATAAAAAGACTGGTTAATTATCAAAGCTGCTGATGCTCTCACCAAAACATGCATATTGGGTACTGATAATATATTAAAATATAACATTGGATTTGGTGTGTATTATTTAGTGGCATCTAGCAGTGAAGCTGCAGACCACCAACTAAATACCATACCCTCAGCCTCCCCTAAGGTGCTACTAAAAGCATGAAAAATGCGAAGGGCCCTTGTTAGAGCCAGTGTTTGGTTTGTATGTTAACTCTGGTCCACATTCAAACAAAGTAGGTGATGCTAATGCACCTTAAAGCTGGATGCCACCTGCTATAAAACAGAAAAAAGAAGAGAAGGTCTGTTCTGAGCTATTGTAGACACATGGCAGTGCAACATGCTGGATTCCATGGAGGTGACCTCTGTAGATACAAACAGCTCATTCTAAGGTAATGAAAACTTAAAAACGGAAAATAAATGTCTTTAGATTAGATCCCCCTAAATGCTACACGCTGACTCTTTAAAGTGTGTATAACTACAAATCTGTGTCCGAATGTGAATCTGAGGAGCTGATTGGTTACCTGACATTGTCAATCAGCTGCTGATGCTCCTCTGTGATCAGGATGTCAGGCAGGGCCTCTGCTAGACTCTCCACATCCCTCTCAGCAGCGTACTGCTTTAGCACCTCAAACAGTTGTTCCTTCACATCTGGCTCCTCTCCTAGTACCTCCTCCACCTGAATTCAGTTCATGCAGATTAGAAATTAAAACCAAACGCACTGAATTAATGACACAGACTCACACTGTACACCCACCTTCTTGTTAAACTCCATGGCCTTGTGGGCACGGCTCTCCCTGACACTGTCCCCACTCTGTGACAGCACCCTCATGCTGCTGCTCAACCTTTTGGGCCGTCGGGCCATACTGAGCACACCCAGACGTAGTGGACGCCCCTGAGCTGCTTTGATCATGGCTGCTGCTGTTTCATGATGTTTCACTGGGATGCCGTTGACCTCCATGACGTAATCCCCAGCCTTGAGGCCACTGCGACCAGCCGGACCATTAGGCATGCAGTCCTCCACCATCAGAGGGCTGTCGCCCACGATGGTGAAGCCAAAACGGCCATCTGGGCCAGGATTAATGTCAATCTGAGAAGGGGAAAAATGTCAAAATTTTCATGCTGGAGGCTGAATATTATTTGCCACTTCAGAAATGTTTTCATCTTTGAAAATCTTAATGTATCTTGGTGAAATTAAATCTGCTGTCTGGCTATCACATGAAATGTCACAGAGGGAATCATGAAGTTATGCAGAAGCAGGTTCTGCTCTCCAAGCAATCAGAGACCTTGTTACATTCCAGGGCAGATTTCCATTGTTTAACCTGGTTTTAGCAGCACAAGGGCCATGGAGGGCCAAAGGGTCATGGAAATGCTAAATGGAGAAGCTAATTGAATAATGAAATCAGTAAAAGCATTAGAAAAAGTAGGGTGTAAATTAACGGGCAAAAGGAATATAAAAGTTACTCTTTTAAATACCTGATTGAAGCTTTGTTAATTCAATTTATGAATTTCAGCTATTCATTTGGCTTTTAAATCAATTTTTCTTATTTGTTTTGAAATTTGAATTTACAATGAATTATTTGCATGGCCCTCCTGGTCCTCCATATTTGAAATGTGGATTACTGGGTCATAAAGCAGTAGGCGGTTCTGCTTTTTGGCATCATTGGGCAAACATTTCAGGCTTTAGAAAATGTAGCCCATTACAACAGTTTTTGGCCTGTCACAGGTCTTTCCAAAGATGGAGGATATAAGAAGCTGGTGATAATACAGCTATGATTGATCGCTGTCGAGATGCATCTCTCACTTTCCTCAGCAGCATTAAACAGTGTCATTTTGTCCAGCTTTATATTCATTCCATGCTTAGGACAGAGAGGAGCAGAACGACAATGTGTATTTGCAACTCTAGTGGTTTGGGTTTTTTTTTACCTGTTCAATCCGTGACACCACACCGATGCTTGGTGGCACCGTCTTAAGAGTCTGAGCCAGAGCGATCAGCGCTGGTGTACTGAGGTTGGTCACATCCTGGCCTTCAATGTCTACCACCTGGTCACCGGGCTGCAGGCCTGCCAGGTATGCACTACTGCCCTCCACCACGGACAGGATGTAGCTGGGCCCGGTGCCACCGAGCCGGAAGCCAAACGCCTCTGGCCAGTTCTGATTGGTGGCTGGAAGGCCAAGGTCTGAGGGAAAGAAAGGAAGCTGAAACTTGGGAAAAATACAATAGATGATGAAAACAATAGAGGGCATTTGTGGTGGAAAGAAACAAGGCAGTAATCAGTTAAGATGTGAAATGTAGTTCAAGCTGTTCATGCAGAAAAGCAGGTTGTGAGCTGTGAAATGGAGGTCAAATGGTCCACTGGTTTAAGTGGGGCACCTGCAGCTCAGTGATGGCAACAGCAACAGTGGTGCATTTAATGAAGCCATTTATATATATATAGATAGATATGAATATTTAAGTATATATATCTATATATAGATCTATATCTATAGATATACGTATATTTTTTTATATATCTATAGATACAGTTTATGATGAAGAAATAAAGTGAAGGTTATTTTCTGACTGCCGGTATCTAGCCCACATGTTGAACTGCTGGCCTTCCCCTGGTCACTGGCCTCATTCTACTGCTGCAGAAAGCTGCCATGTCCCAACAGGCTCACTTGGCTTCATCTATACTGATATACAGCCAACTGGATGCATCAAAGACATATATAGGTCATTATAGGCATTACAGGCATGAAGGAGTTCTGTTGTTACAGTTGTTATTTGTTTTATGTGAATTACAATGTTTCTTATTAATATGACCGTATGAAAAACATCACTGAATTTGCTTTGAATTTCTGTCAGAATTATCTGGAAAACAGCAGGAAATATCTAAAATCTAAGTAATGTGTGCCTCAAGTCAAGATGGTGCTGCCACTCCCATCTGGTGATTTTAATGAGCTCTTACATGACGACACAACTGCAAGGTACAAAATCGAGAGTAAAGCTTGACAATGGAGGGTATAACAGAGTAGAGATTCATTATATAATTGCAGGTATAAAAACAATTATGTGCCCATCAAGCCATCAGCAACAATCCACTCTGTTTTTTATCTCTGGAAGTGATCAGAGGCATCGAAAGATGAGACAGAGGTAATGTAATATAGAAGGAGAATAAATCAAAGGCTAGGAAAAGTAACAAAAAGTTCACGAGAAGTGAGAAAATGAAAGTCTGTACAAGACTTTGCAAAGAAATACAAAAATGTCAGATCTGCTTCCATGCAAAAAAAAAAGACAAATCAGCAAGAGATCTCACTGGAGCACAAGGCTAAATATTCAGGGGGAGATGTGGCTGAGTGAATAAAACATATATCAATTCCAAAGAACAAAAGACACGCAGAAGTTGGTGACAGCCTGCAGAACGGAAACATCAAATTGGAGCTGATTACTGATCTAAAATAGATTGGGAAATCACTGACATGGAATGGTGGATTATAGTCTTTTCTCTCTGCCAGAACACAAGCAGTACTCAAGCCTTATTTCAGTCTTATTCTCTTCACTCTGCGACACACATACCTCAGCTAAGGCACAAATGTCTTCTGCCCCTTCTAGCTCTCCTCCTCATCTTACCTCCATCAGATGAAATGTTTCGGGAACACCTTGTAAAATGGAGGATTCAGGTAAAGACTTACAAAAATCTTTGGACGCACTCCGGGTCCCAGACTTGCTCTGGCGCAGGGAGAAGCGGCCCTTTCTGCTCAGGAAACGCCTCATCCTTGCCCGGCTTGCGGCGGGGCACGTTCCAGCCAGCCTCCCTTCGTCCCCAGCCTGGGGGATGAAGCAGCCAAAGAGTGTCCACCGACACCCTTGTGCTGCTCCTCACCTGAGCTCACAGCCTCCAAAAGCCTCTCCCCATCTAGTCAAATCAACTTTACACAAAAGGTCACATGTGTAGGCTATGCAGGCTGATACCTTCCCCTGTTCTCAATCAAAGAACCAGCAGCTTGGAGGTGAAGAGAGGGAGGCCAAAGGAAAGGGGAGAGCGGCTGAAAGGCAGGCTCTCCATCCTGGGTGAGGCGGTCCAGTCTCAGTCCAAACCCTATGGCTGAGTGATGATCACAAAACTGGGACACGCTTACTTGGTCCTGAAATGGTTTGTTCGCAAGAAAAGGTACTGCGAAGCCCCATTTTTCTATAAATACCTTTTCCTCTCTCTCTCTCTCCCAACCTCTCTCTCTCTCTGTCTCCCTCTGTTGCTCATGTGGATGGGTCCCTCTCAGAGGGCTGAGGAGTGACCCAGAAACTGGATGGCATACCAGCCAGGGACACTTCTCTGATTATAGTGTCTGTGTTAACCTCAGCAATGGCGCACCAGTTATAGAGATGGAGCCTGCAGATATGCTCAAGGTTACAGGCTCCAGATACAGCAGAATTTCAGCTAAGCCCACCATATGTGTGGAATTAAGCATAGGAATGCATACGTTGACAACATAACTGAGTTTCTCAGTCAGCGCTCTGTACTATTGTCCCGTGGGGTGTAGCAGTGGACACTGTGCTTTACCTGGCAGGTGGTATTTCTATGACATGATAGATGGCATTCCTTCTACAGCCACACACTTCTACAAAAGAAATCAATGAAAAAAAAAATCAGCTCAATTGCAACTACCAGCTCAAAGAGGCTGGTATTCAGGTATTTTACACTTTAAGTGGGAGGAAAACAAATATGCGTGAATATACAGGAACCAACCAGACATCAACAGGCAACAGACACTCACAGGTTAAAGATAAATAGGATAAAGAAGGCTTCTTAACTTGATTTTTGAGCAATGCAATTTAGCTGCCAAGCTGTCAATGAATCCACATGTGCTGTTATTCCTAAAGTTTGGAACGACCAAACAACCAAACTCTGTCTCAAAAAGAGCTTCGGCTCATAATTCTTTTAGAAACAAATACGTTTACTTAGGCTTGTCCCTAAGCGATGTCATGTTTCCTTTCTGCTGTAAATATCAGCCTCAATATCACGCAACAGTGCAAATATCAATTTTGCAAAAAATGTAATTTTCAAGATAACCCTAAGGACATATGATGGTGGTATTATGATGACTTTTTTTCTCAATCAGACAAAAAATGGATCAACAAACATAAATGAAAACCAACTGTGTAAGAAAATAACATTTATTTGATGCAAATTTTACTGGAGTAATCTAACCACATTTTTGTTTCTGTGTACTGGTGTATCGGTCATGCTTTGAAATGAGAATGACTGACCAGCTCAGAGCTGCAACACTGTACCACAGCAAATTTGTAGTGTCCCCGACTGGCCTCAGACTGGCAGGAATGTGCATGGTTTGGGAGTGTTCTGCCTGTAAAAGGCCGCACATTTTTAACCTGCAAGTAAAACTGACAAAGCAAATGCAATGAGAGCAAATGCAATGAAATTAAGCCATTCTTAGAAAGAGGGATTTTCACTTTTTGACTGCAGCAAAGAAAAGAGACAATGGTTCAGAAGAAGGAGGAAAAGAAAAATACTGTCGCTGCTGAAAAAAGGCTTCAATGTACTGAAGGCAGGCATGTTCTATTTGTAGAAATACGCATCTGTTAAGGAATTGAAAACCTTCCAAAGCAGCTTTGCATTTAAGCTGTATGCACTTCAAAGTAGCTAGCATACTGAGTGCTTTATTTCAGTAAATTAATTCATAAAAATCTAACACATGATAGAGGTAGACCTCATGCAATTTCACATCGTTTCACACCAAAAGAATTATGTTAAGTTGCTCTATTTCTGTAACGTAAACCTTGTAACACTTTGGCCTTTGTTTTGTAGTCAAATCACCCACAAATGAAACTCATACAAACTCTATAAGAATTTGCTACAAGGGTACAGTCGCACCAAATTCATTGGAGTCCATAGTTAGTCTCCTCATCAATCATACAATGACAGTCTGAATCTCCACCTCCTCTGGGGAAGTGATGACATATTCCTCTTGCTGCTGCACCATCTGTATTCCCTCCTCAACTGCTTCCTCTGTGGTAACCATAGTAACCGTTCCCTCTGCCGTCTCCACGGTGCCCGCTGTTGCTAGCAGCGTGCCGTCACTGATAGCAGAGGCCAGTGTCATGGCCACCTGCTCGGTCAGGCTCTCGGGTGTAGCGATGGTGATGGTGTCACCACAGTCAGAGATGGACGGCCCCTCCTCATTCACAGCAACATTACGCACAATGATCTGGTGGCTGCCTGTGCCGCCGGCGCCGTGTGACTGGCTGACAATCTGCTGCACTACTTTCATGATGTGGTTGCCCATCTAGGAGGGAGAGGGTTGATGTGAATGGCAGGAATCACGGGATGAAGTAAAAACAAAAGCTGTAATCTTACTAGATTCTTTAGCCAACAAGGTTTCTGCATGTTTCAACAAGTTAAATCTAAGGCTTAAGACACTTTTAGGACCATAGTGACTATAATCAAGGACCATTTCTCCACTTCTAGAAGTTGTTCTTTTATTGAAAGGAGACACCACATTGCCATACACTAGCTGGGTGTGTTCAGATTAATTCTGACCAGACTGTGCAGTTTATATTGGTGGTTATGGGTTGTTGTTGTGTTGTCTTCCAGTTTTGTTACAATGTGATCAATACAATTCTTTTCCCAAAAACAAATTAAAAAGCCAGACTGAAGTTTCTGGAACTTTGTAAAAAGGACCATAACCCAATCAACCAAATCAAGACCTGCAGAAACCCTGGCTAAATAATGTGAACTGTTTCATCTTTATCAACTTCTTGCATTTTTTGCAACATACTGTAACTGGTGCACGTGTTGCATTTGTTTGTGTTCAGGTATACTGACCTCATTCTGGCTGTCTTGAATAAGTGTAACCTCTTCTTCCTGTACCTCCTCATCTGTTTGTGTCTGGATAATTTGTGGGAAGCAGAGCAAATAAATGACAAGAAAAGTAAGAAAAACAAAAGTATTTGTCACCAAACATTAATACAATGCATTTGATTACCTTAAGTAATAAAGTCATTAAATAATGACTCATTGTGGGTTAGTAATTGTATTGTTCTCTTTTAGAGTCGCCCATTGTTTTCTGTAGCTGTAGCTCAGACAAACCCATAAATATGAGTGTTTTGGACCATTCAGAACATCACAAAGGAGTTTCTTTTTATGAGACAAATTCAGTAGCTTTCTTATTGTGGAGATGTGAAGATATGCCTGTCTAGAAACCTTTTTTTTTGGCTCTCACCTTGATGATATACTCCTGTGTGTCTGCCACCACAGAGGAAAACTCCACCAGGACAGCATGAGGGTCCTCTGAGATGATGGCTGCTGTAGCAAGGCTTTCCACTGGCGCCTGCTCCTCTAGTGGAGCATCCTGCTGCTCACTGGATTCATCCTTATGGCAGCCTCCTGGTGGAAAACATACCCGCTTCTGTCATTAGACGGGACTGTTAACAATGCTGCAAATACCACCAGCTCAGTGTCTTTGTTTCTACTGGTTTCTGACCTTTAGCACGCATATGCCGATTGAGGGTTCCATGCTCTGCAAAGCCACGGCCACACTTTGGACACTTGAAGGGCTTCTCCCCAGTGTGATGGCGAATGTGTCGTACCAAGGATCCTTTCTCCCTGAAGCCTCTCATGCAGAACTGACACACATAAGGTTTCTCATCACCGTGAGTCCGCTGATGCACCTGCAACGCATTCTGAGCAAATCAAAGACAGACGTGTTACATATGACGCTAGAACACTTGGGTCTATGAATGCTATTTTGATGCTTAAAACTAGCTATGAAATAAAAGTAACAAGTGAATGGAACGCTAGGATTAATGTCTACATTCAGTACTGGTAAATTCCACTTAAATTACCTTGGTCTTGTAGCCCTTGTTGCATCTGCTACAGTGATATGGTCTTTCATCTGAATGGGCCCTCATGTGCTCGCGTACATGTCCAATGGTTTTGTAGAGTTTACCACACTCACCACACTTGTACCTCCTCTCACTGACATGGACTTCCATGTGTTTTTTAAGCAGATAACCAGTCAAAAACTCCTTCTGGCATAACGTGCACCTGAAGGGCTTGTAACCTGTACAAAGACAAAAGAAGACATGGGATAACATTTCAAATCCTATTGTTTATTTTTGTTTTTTTACTACTGTCTGAATGCAGCTTACCTAAATGGCCCTTTACATGAAAGCGAAAGTAGTTGAGGCCCTTAAAGGAACGATTACAGTGTGGACACGTGTGCAGTTTTGCGGATGTCTGATCATCTTCTCCATCACCTGCCTCCTGAAGTAATTAATCAAAAATATACATGTCATTACATCACTGTAACATAGGATTATGACTGTGAACATACATTCAGTTAAAATGAGAAGCAATTTATTGTGTCCAGAACTGATTAGGTCTTAATTGAGTCTTATTAAAGTTTTCCTTATTTATTAATTTTTTTTAATCTGCTCAAAAATCTAGTGTCAAATCAGTGCTTTTAGGGCAATGTAATACTACAAAATAAGGACAAACTGTAAAGGAGACATCATTGACCCTGTTTTCAAATCTTGCAAAACACATCTCTTGCAATGCAATGTAAATGTGATGATCGATCTCACCCTTACTTCTGCCTCCATCTCCACAAACTCTTCTTTAACCTGGATCTCAGTGATGCCCTCGTCCGTATCGGGACAAGCAGAAATCACTTTATTTATCTCCTCAGTTGCCTGTGAAGTCTCCTCCACCACTGCCTCTTCTGTTTCCAGTGCAATGCCAGAGTTGATGATGGCCTGGCAGATGAGGTTGTCGCCTGCTGCTGCAGCCGCCGCCAAGGCTTCTGCCTGTGACTGTTCCACCACAACCTGGCCAGAGAGAGAGAGAGAAAAATTTGCAACAGAACAAGGTTTATTAAGATAGCATGCCATTATCTTTGGTGCTACAGTTGTTTTTTGTAGGTAATGCCGTTTTACTGGCTTATGTGGCACTTATAAAAGTTAATGCATGTCGCTGTCATGTTGTTTATAACAGTTAGCTAGCTTAGCTGCTATCAAGGGATATGATTTTCTGTTTATGAGCCAGCGAGGGAGCATGCTTTGCATAGCAATGATTCACTTTCATGGCAGTTTACATTTAATGCATTTCAGTGAAACTCTTATTACTATGGATTTATCGCCCCAGGGCTACGCTTGGGTACATGTACTGCTCTTCTCCACTCACCTGTTGCTCCTGGGTCGTTCCATCCACCTCCATAGTGAAGTGGACTTGATGGATGACCTCTTGGGACCCAGCTTCTACCACACTGACAACAGCAGTCTGGGCCTCCACCACCTCCTGCTCTTCTGGCTGCTGCTCTACAACCACCACCTCTTGCTGGCCAGCTGGGGGAGCATGATCAGCTTCAACTCCTGGACAATTCAGAGACTTGTTACTCCAAGGATTATCTATTCCTATACCAAAAACCTTATCTTATACATCTAGCAAACACAGAGGATATCATACATTTGCTAAATTTATCCAATTAACCTTACCTTTCTGTACTCCATCCTTGCTGACTAGAATCTCCTTATACTGAACGAAGCGGATCTTTTCTGTGCAGGGTGTCAGAGCCTTAAGGTGTCTAGTGAGGGCACCTGACTCTCTGAAGGATTGGCCGCACAGCGTACAACGATATGGCCGCTCATCTACAATAGAAACATAAGACACCAGTCTTTACTCGGCCATTAAGGAGAGACAAATTCCTATGAGTCTTCAATTTCTTCAAAGTCTTTGTACCTGTGTGACGACGGTTGTGACGGATCAGGGAGCCTTTTGTACGAAAGGACGTGTCACATAGGTCACATGTGAAGTTCTTCTGGTCGGTGTGAGTTTTCATATGAGTTCTCAAGATGTTGGTCTGTTGAGTGAAAAGACAAGTATTACACGGGCAAGATAGACATGTTATTAATTAGTTGCCACTTGTGCATAAATGAAATTAATAATAAATTACTCACCGTTTTGAATGTCTTCTCACAAAGATGGCAAATGTAGCGTCCCTCTGGGTTCACTTTGTAAGCAAGCTTCTCACTGTCAGCATTGTCAGATATGGATCCCTCTGTCCCATCTGAGTGGTCAGTGACTTTAAGTGAAGCAGTTTTCTTCCTGCGTCCTCGACCCAACACACTACTGCTTTCATCTGGGTGGGTAAAACACACGAAATGACAATTCAGTCACAGTGAAGGTCCAATAGCAAATTATTACAAACTACTACCTACTCCTGAAACGCACCATTAGTGTTGTTCTTCCGGAGTTCATTTGAGGATGCAGCTGTTTTCACCTCTGAAGAAGCCCTTCCATTGGCTGCAATAACCTGGCAAATTGAGATATCCATGAATTTATTATCTACAGGAAACCTGTTGTTTATAGTAACTACTGGGTGTAGTCATGTCATTTAAAGAAAACGGTTACGTATCAGTTACCTCTTGGTTAGCATGCTTGCTGTTGGCTTTCCGTTCCTCTACGTGTCGTTTACAGTTTTTATGCAATTTGTGTTGGATGAAAGCATCCAGAGTGGTAAACTCGGACTGACAGCGTCCACATTTGTGCACATCTTCATCTGCAACAACAGAGACAACACCTTATACTACGGAATACCTAGGCAAATGCTTTATAGTGCAAGTTACCAACTAAGTGATGCAAACTTTTCACGTTACTTTTGCACGACTGACTTGCTACACTTCGATTGCTGCAGCGAGAAAACAAACTAGCTAGCCGGTTTTGCTAATGGTAGCTAGCTGCACTCAAATAATGATGGAGGAAGTTAGCTAGGCCCAAACACAATAAATATTAAACATTTCGTTTTAACCGGTAAAAGAACTAACCCTCATCTCCTAGATTAGTCTGAATGGTGATCGTCTCGTTGCCGTTTTTCGTTTGCTCCCTCTCTGTTTCTGCCGTATGATTATTTTCTACACTCATGTCGTTCGGATTCTCCGTCTCTGTCGCAACGCTGCTACAGGGAGTGAAAACATGGCGGATTTACGACCTCGTAGTCATAACAACAAAAGGGCGCGTGCGTATGTCTTGTCATGGACAGAGCAGAAAAATTAAGATGCGCTTTAATGTAATTTAGCACTAAGTATATGCATCATCTCTTCATATATGCATGTTTTCATCATATTAAATTCATTTACCTTCAGAAATTATATGGCAAATATTTCTCTTTACCGTATTTCTTTTGTTATTATTATGCATATGCAAGATTTTTTTTACACTACATCTAATTTTGACAACAAAATATAATGTCTACTTTGCTCTCAACATCTTCATTCATCTACGTATGCAACTATTAGAAACTGTTTTGAAATTATACGAAAAATCTATTCAAAACCAATTAATTACAGTTTTTTTGTATTTGATCTGTTGAAGGACAGGCCTACTCATAAGGCCACAAAGGCCACAATTTAATATGAAGATGCCATACTGTCTCTAAAATTAAGATATGAACGAACAGTTCAACCTCCAAGATACAACCCATTAATATGAGATTCATAAACCTACTACAATGCTATTTTAGAGCCCAATAACTAACAATATAATAAGAGTAGAAGAAGTCTCTTCAAGAACCAACAGCCAGGTAAAATTAAATACGATCTGATTTTGTGGACTATATATTTTAGGAGGGATTAACCCATCTTCTGCATCATTCATTGTATTTTTCTTGCACTCATAAAACCTTCCTACT
>JAPQRN010000026.1:16166273-16201098 GCA_037367275.1 Coranthus polyacanthus
TATGTTTGAAACTGAAATAATACAAATGGAATATTTAAAAAATGTCAAAATATAATCATTCCATCTTTATTTAATCCGGTGATTTTCTATTTTTTTTTAATAGAAAATCACTGGAAAGCAGAAAAATAAAAGCATTATTTAATGGTAGCCATTTGTTTTGTAACATCTCTCTAAAATGTGTGATTTCCATTCATAGTAATGTAGACTGCAAGTTTTCTCCACCCAAATAACAGATGAGTTCACGATACATTTGTAAATCAACTCTGTTGCTTTCAACAGCAAAAGAATGCAAATGGCAACTGAGTAAATATATACAGCATGTCCGAGTTGAAATAAGGTTAAATGATACTTGTGACCAGAAACAAACATTGGTGAAAGTCCACATCAAGGAAGTAAAGTGTGTAAATACAAATAGGTCATGAAGAAATTCTTACTTTTTCTCTCAATCCCAGTTATTTAATGCAACACATGTAAGTGTTATGTTAAACAAAAGTTTGTCATTAGCAGTTTGTGCAGAACAGACTGGGGTCCAGCCCTTAAATTAATGTAGTTTTATAGGATTATTTAGCAGCTTTAAAATGACCTTTTTCTGCAGACATTAGCATAACAACACACATGAACAAACATCACTCTCTACAGTCGTGTCATGCTGCATTCGGCCAGTTACACCATTGATCGTCGGTGTCCCACGTTCAGGGTCCTGAAACTGGATCTCAGGGCCTGAGAAGTCCCCATTCCAAAGCCAGCATTGCATGTGGAGGAAGTCTCTCCTTGGGCTTTTTGAATTTGTCCTTCTCCTTCCGCAGGACCCTCAGCACCTCTATAGGGTCCGTCTTCCCCGTGAACTTTTGCACTCCTTCCTCCCTAAAGAAAAGGTGGGTGGTTTTTAAAAAAAAAAAAAAAAAAGTGACTGTACTGACTATATTGTTATCAGGAAAAAATGACCCGCGCTACTATTTCAGCAATGCTTAAGGACAGATTTGTAATTAAAGGAGCAAATAAGTATAGATGTTTTGGGTGCCCTTCAGCAACACTTTTGACAGTAGACCGATTAAATTAAAATAGAGCCAGGCTATTTACTGTTTCAAATGTAATCTGTTTCAAAGTCAAGTCCGAGGTAAGACGAATCTTCAAATCATTAACAAACTTTTATTTGTCAAACATACACAAATCCAAACTCACGAGAGGCGAAGAAAAGGGTTGTATTCAAACTCGTCCATTAGAGTAGATGGCACCGTGGGTTTGTCATCGTCATCTCTTGCCTGCAGACACAAGGGCTGTTAAAATTGCTGAGAAGAACAAAGTAATGTATATGTATTTAGGTAGTTTTTTTTGGTGTATTACACACCCTGGCCCAGCTCAGCATTTCTTTGACCTTCTCATTCTCTGGCTCCACCAACATGGCAAACTTGAGATTCTTAATGGTGTACTCATGTCCACAAAACACCTTCTACAAATGACCAACATGATTTAGAGTCACATCGACAGTATGAGCTTATACAGATGTTTTCTGCAATGAAGGAAGAAAGAGAGCAGGGCAGCACTCAATGCCCACATTGTCTGTTTTCTCATCGCTGTGACTCAGTCTTACAACAGCTCTTATCTGAGGTCATGTTAGCTGTCGTTAACCCTGTCAGAGCTGCACATCGCTGTGACCAAGTGTCCCTATTCCCACTCACCGTGTCTTGTGGCAGGGATCCCAGAACCTGGGTGAGATTGTGATACATCTGTTCAGCCGTACCCTCAAGAAACCGCCCACACCCACCGATGAACAGTGTATCTCCTAACAAGAAAAAGAGAGGACAAAGGCCTGTCACTGGGTAGCGATGGTCACTCTTCTCTCCTCACACACAAAAAGGACACTGTGCTGGTCAACAGGAACTCATATCTCTAGCCACTGTAGTTATTTAGCATGAATGCCTACGAGCACAAAATCAATTTCGCATTAAGCAACTGCTGTACGGAGAAACATCTCTCTCCTACTTCAACTGGTTCAACAGCTCTTTCTAATTACAGACAAAGACCTGTGAACACAGCCGGGGCGTCAGTGCACTCATCCTCCCAAACAAAGTAGCACATGTGACCAGAGGTATGGCAGGGGGTAAATAGGCACCTCACATTGATGGAGTTAAACTGCAAATGAAGAAAAACAATATCAAAGACACAGCAAGAAAAACTTCAAGACATAACTGTCTCTTGTCAAGACATTTTACACCTTTTTAATTTATCCGCACCTTGAGTTCCTGAGCATTGGTGACTTTATCAGTCAGGCCGCCGATACGATCATCTCCCCCGTACACCCTCAGTCCAGGAACCTCTTTGAGTAGAGCTTCATTCCCTCGAGCATGGTCCCTGATGAATGAAAGGTCAGTTAATGACACCTTTACCAGTGATTTGTTCTGGTGTTACAGATATACAGTACTTACCAGTGATGGTGTGTGGTGAGAATAGCTATCAGAGACAAGCCCTCTCTCTTCACTATTTCTAGAAGCTGTCAAAAACAAAGCAAATTTACACAGCAATTTACACGTGGATCGGTCTCATGTTTAATTTTGTCTTTTCTTTTTTTTTGTTGTCATATGAATTCCAGTCATAAGATCATTTGGGTTTTTTAATCTCCCAACGTGCATCACAGTGACCTTAGCAGGCTCTCACCCGGTGCGGTACAGCAGGATCCACAGCTACGGCCTGTTTACTCTGCTCTTCTATCACCAGGTACATGTAGTTGTCCTCCAGGATGGAGATCACCTTTACCTTCATGGCACCGCTCACACGCATGCGCAGTACAGTGCGCCACACTTGAGGAAGACGTTTGATTTGTCAACATTACATGGGTCGTTCATCGTGCAAATCAGCAATTGTACAAATGTGCAAAATGTGTTGGATTATCACTAAGTCTGGCGTTAAATGAGCCGCACAAAGCAGGATGCAGTCAGCGGCGGCTGTAAAGTGACTCCACTGATCAGGAAAACACTTTATGCAGCGACCGCGTCAAATCAAACACTTCACGCGTGTCAAGAAACATGGTTACCTGAGCTGAAACGATCTTCGGTTAGCGTGTTTTCTTCTTGCCCGACAGGAACGCACTGACAATTATTATTCTACATTTCGGTATTCAGACCGTGGATGCAGGGTGTTATCGCGACAGCATCGAGCCAACATGTCAAAACCAAAACCAAGACATTTTAATCGAGCCGGAAACATCCGACAATCTTCTTTTTTTATCAGCGGTTTATTGAGGAAGAGGGAGTCATCTGAAAGCGTTCAAATGAAAAGCTGTAAATGGTGATTATTATTATTATTATTACTACTGAGGAAGATAAAGAAACTAAATGTACTGCTTACAATAGATCTTTATTGTTAAATTCTTAATGTTAGCTCAGTATGTTTTTTTTTTTAATAAAAGCCTGCTTAAAGATCTAGATTTGTGTTTTTTTTTCCTGATAGTCATAATGCATAAAGGACATTTTGTGGTTTACTGTAGTTAAATGCAACTTATTTAACTGTCTGCTACAATATATTTCTGCTTCTCTACATTCTTTTTTAGTACCTTGCAGATAGCGCCTTTTAACAAAAAGCACAAACGCCTTATAAAATTTGGTGCAGTGGTACAAATTAAACTTCCCAACAGTATAAACAGTAGTTAAACAGCCACGACATTAAAATGCTGCTGACATGCTTCCATGGCAATTACATAATACATAGATTTTTTACTTCTGCTTCCATTAAACTAACTTTTTATTGCTTTTTAAGACGATCAAGCAATATCATTTGTAAGACTGTACCTTACATGCAAAAGCGCATTCAAGGCGACTGACATTTAACATCCACATATCTAATAATTAGATGATGCTTTGCTCACAGAACTTTAAACACGTGAAGAAATAAAAAGCAGTGGTGCTGAATTTTACAATGTGAACAACACAAATAACACCCACTAAATGAAAATTAAAACTTCATGTGGGACGCGAACACACTTCAGTCACAAAAATTACTTTTATAAATTTACAGAATGTTCATAATTACATTTGTTAATAAAGTAATAAACTCCTTGAATCATTTAGGATTTTGTGTTTTAACACTTAGGAAACTGTAGTTTATACATCAATATATTACAACAAATTACTAAATACATTCTGAGACTCCATTTACATATTTAACTTTTCTTTTTTGTCCTTTTTCCACTTAAAGCATTCATTTTATGGCCATATATTCCTTAAAATGATCACAGAAATGTAAGCCAGACAAACAGTTTCCAAATCAAACTAAAACCATAGTGGATAGACTTATAGCCACGTTAGGACTGAACTTAGATTAAAGCGTGTGCCTTGACTCAGAGAAAGTCTAGATCTATTTCAAGTGGTTTTGAAAATTAATTACAATTCATTTTGTATGTTATTGAAAGCTTGCAGCGTTCTAAGGATGAGGGGCATCACTCCTTGGGGACCCGGAAGCCATCCTTTTCTTTCCGCAGACTTCTCATGGTTTCAATTGGGTCTGTTTGCTTTACATGATCTTGCACAGACTTCTCTCTAGAATAATAATAAAGGAAGACAGCAAATTAAGAGAAATTAGCACTAAATATATGTCTGCTTATACATGTTTTGTTTGCAACATCGTATTCGGATGAAAATGTCATAGAAAACAACATTAAATCATCTTCTACATACTTTACTCTCATAAAAGGGTTAAATGTAAGTTCATCTGCCAAAGTGGACGGGATCGTGGGTTCGCCACTGCTGCATTTCTCCTGCAGAAATACAAATACACACAAGCAATCATTAGCAACCTGTTAGTCATCTGACTGAGGTGATGACTGCGTGGATGTTACACATCAAACAAACACCTTTGCCCATGCCAGCTTCTTCCGAATTACTTCATTGTCTGGTTCCACATGGCGTGCAAATTTCAGGTTGCTGACGGTGTACTCATGACCACAGTAAACGCGCTGAAATGAAATCATCATACCACAGTTAGTCAGTTTGTCATGCTAATTGCACACGCAAAATCAAATATTACATTGCAAAACCCATAATTGGAAGGTGTTTAATATATTTTTGCTTAAGAAACATAGATGACGCATTTGTTTTCCATCCTATGAAATGAACATCATATGTAGTCTCTGGGTCGATCACAATCGCATAAGACCCCTCATGTCTTCAGTGTTATATGTAGAATTACATTAACATCAGTTAGACTTAAATACGCATGTGGTTTTAACATATTTCATCATATTTACCGTTTCAGGAGGAAGGCGTCCCAAAATTTCTATCAAGGCTTTGTACATCTGCTCTGCTGTACCTTCGAAGAATTTACCACAACCAGCTACAAACAGTGTGTCTCCTAAATGAAAAAAAAAGTGCCATGAGGCCATAAACTTTCACGTGACTCTGTGCTTCGTGTTAAGGAGGCTGCATCAGTCACTCAGCTTAGAGATCACCGTCTTATTTATTTGGGTGTTGATCTGATCTAAAGTCATGACGTGAGTGGCATACCGGTGAAAACAGCCGGTGGCTCGGTGCTGTTTTCTTTGGTCACATAGTAGCAGATGTGACCAGTAGTGTGACATGGTGTAAACAGGCATTTGACGTTCAGTGTTCCAAGCTGAAAAAGAAAGAAAACACCAGTGAGCAAACATCAGTCGGTAGAGGCTTATTTACAGCTTTGGAAATAATGAATAGACCTTTGATTTTTTTTTTTTTATAAATTCAATACAATAGTCCTTCAAATGACATTTTGATATTCTGTTTGGAATATTAAATGTTTGCAGACTGTTTTTCAACATGTATACGTTGCTCCTTTTTTACTGACATTAATTTAAATACAGCTTATTTCTTTATTAAATTTGTAAAATAAACATTTCATGGTTTGCTCTTATTTCTTTTCATTTGGTCTTACTTTGAAATTGTGGGAGTGTGAAACCTTCTTTGTAATTGCATCAACTCTGTCATCTCCTCCATAGACCCTCAACCCTGGCATCAGTTTCACCATCTTCTCATTTCCACTAGCATGATCCCTAGGAAGGGAAAATGGTCAGCGTACTACTGTTGTTCTCGTGTTCCAGAAATCACGTTTTAATCAAAAGCTAAGGTGCGTGACAGAAGAATAAGTACATGCAAGAATGGATGTAAGCGCACATTATAGTGTAAGTATGCAATGCATATAATAACCACCACAACTAGCCATTGGTAAAAATAAAATATCTTAACCTGTAACCTACCAGTGGTGATGGGTAGTCAGAATTGTCGTGAGCCTTACGCCGTGTTTTCTGACAGCTTCCACAACCTGTTGAAAGCACAAAATGGTCTAACTAAAGTTGTGCTGAAATGATAAAAAATCCAATCATTAATTAGTCTACCAAAAGAAAATTAATCTGCAACAATTCAGATAATAGGTGCCATTTTTTCCAGCTCCTCATATCACAGTTTGCCCTTTTCTACTGTATATCTTACTGTACACCTCCGATTCATGAGTACAGATTAACATAGTTTAATGTAGTATTCAAAAAAATAATAATCAAAGACACACCTTTACTGGTTCAACAGGGTCAACAATAGCTGCTTCTTTGGACTCCACGTCAATCAGCAGGTACATGTAGTTGTCACTGAGCGCTGGGAGAAGTTCAACCCTCATATTTGCTTGTTCCACTAGAGAAGTTTTCCTCACAGCGCTGTGAAGGAGAGCAGCTGCTTGGGCCTTGACTTCAAAAGGTGCTTCAGGAGAAGATACAAGGACAGATAAGACCAGACAAGAGTTAGTCCCACAGCCCGTAAACGTACAGTGCTACACCATCAAAAAGAAAAAATGTAACAATAAAGAGTAAACTTAGAAAAATACAGGGCAAGACATAGTAGAAAGGGAACAATCATACAAAAAAGATAAAGATATAATAAATAGAGTCAACAGTATGCGCGCTATTGCACAAAGTAACACCGATATTAAACATAAGTTGCACAAATAGCAATGCCAGCCAGTAATTCACAGCTCATTTTGCTTTTTTAAGAGGCGCGTCCTTCACCTAAATAATGAATCTTATGGAGCCACAAACACCGGGGCAAGAAGTGACACTGGCTGCACTTCATACGACACCAGCACAAAGTAAACAACGCTAGCTTTAAAAGAAATGCTCCATTTCTCATCTCGCTACCGTTAGCATTAGCCTAACCTGACTTGTCACACCGTTGATTATGTAAGAAAGCACAGATGTTTGCTCAGACAGGCCATGTGTGTTCGTCTGACGGCTCTCATCATATGACGGAAAAAACTAAAACATGTCACCGATCCTATATTAGCTAACATTCGCGTACCGCCGCTCACATGCTAGGCGACTGCGCGCAACAACAAAAAAAGACGATAAACCCTAAAGACATACCGAATTTCAATGCTGTTGCAGCTCCTATTAGAGTGCAGGCACTCCCCACTAGTGACTTGAATAACATAACAACAGCAGCAAGTGTCTTATCACATTTAAAGCAGAGATGTTTGTTTCGGGTTGAGTTCCGCGTGCGCCCACTTTTCAACTTTGACCTCCCAGGCTCCACCAATCAAGTCCGGGGGAGTGATTGTGAATAATCGGTGAAAATTAAGAAAATCGCACAGTTGCATTACAGTAATGTGTAAACCCAAACAGCCAATTTTATTGTAATGGCGTTTATTTTTCCGTTTGGATAAAAAAACAACAACCTCTCAACAGTTCGATATCGCTGAATTTGAAGCGCGCGGTTTGTCCCTTCAGGCTTGCCGTAGGTTAATAATCCGGCTGTAGGGATGGACGTGGTGTCGGTCAAAGTTTAGGTTAGTTTAGTTTAGCTAGGGGCGGACTGCTTCGAAGCGGAGACTTGCACATTTATTCACGATGACGGCACGAAATATAACACGTTTCTGGGAATGGGGGCGGAAAATAATTTGTGTCGGGAGAAACTACGCAGACCACGCCAAAGAGCTGAAAAATGCAGTTCCCACAGAGCCCGTCCTGTTCCTGAAACCACCTTCAGCGTATGTAAGAGAGGGCGCCCCCATCCTGGTGCCTCTGTACACCAGCAACCTGCACCATGAGGTGGAGCTGGGGGTGGTGATCGGGAAGGGGGGCACGGCCATCCTAGAGTCCGAAGCTATGGAGCATGTTGCAGGCTACGCTCTGTGTTTGGACATGACAGCCCGGGACATCCAGGACGAGTGCAAGTCCAAGGGTCTCCCCTGGACCCTGGCCAAAGCTTTCAACACCTCCTGTCCTGTCAGTGAGTTCATCCCCAAAGAACGCATCCCCGACCCGGGAAACGTCAAGCTGTGGCTGAAGGTGAACGACCACCTGCGGCAGAGCGGCTGCACCTCCCAGATGATCTTCTCCGTCCCATATCTGATCAGCTACATCAGCGACTTCATCACCTTGGAGGAGGGGGATCTCATCCTCACAGGGACCCCCAAAGGTGTCTCCTCCGTGCAGGAGCACGATGAACTGCAGGCTGGGATCGAGGATGTGGTGACAATGACTTTCAAAGTAGACAGACAAGACAATTAATGGAAATAAAACACGCACAGCGGTGGAACGTAACCGTGTACTTTAACTCAAGTACTGCTTGAGGTACTTGTACTGTACTTGAGTATTTTGTGCTCCTATATACATCTGCTCCACCACATCTCAGGGGCAAATATTGTACTTTTTACTCCTCTACATAATTGTCTTATAGAGATGAAGTCTTTACACAATGGATAATATAAGAAGCTTTAAAAATACAACACATTGTTAAAATTTCAACAACCTTTTTGTCTTCTGATGTCTTCCAGAAAACATTGTGTAGTAGGGCTCACAGTTCAAATGTGTATGAGTTAACAGCTCCACTAGATAGTGATTTTTGCCTCTAAACTTGTCATATTTCATTTCACTAATTGTTCAAATCATCCGACAAGTCTGTCACCAAAACTCAAAGATGCCCTCAGATTTATCTGCTGTCTCTGTGTAGAAAACTGGAAATCAAACAGTTCAAACTAGCTTCACCTCCAGCAGTCACAAGAGTAATATGTTGCTCTAACGCTGATGTTTCAGAGTTAATAAGTAATGATGGCATTAATCATTACAATATCAATCAGAGGGACCAAACAAGTACTTCTGAAAACTACATTTTGCCGCAAATGCTTTTGTTCTTTAACTTAAGTAGGAATTTAAAATTTTACTTTTACATTGCTGTATTGGTACCTCTACTTAAGTAAAGAATCTGGACACTTATACACAGTATTATACATACTGTACCACACATAAAACTCAAACAGAGTTAATTTGGGGGAGTTTTACTCGAGAATAGTTCTGCTTATGTTCAGTGCCTGCGTAGATCAGCAGGTGGCAGTGCTGTGCCATCATTTGCGAACAGTTGCACACTGTTGCCCTTTTAGAGGCAAGAAGAGGTTAAAAATAGAATATTTTAAAAGAAAAAAGTGAACATTAGGACAACTAATAAGCTTATAGTAAACTAATAACCAATACACTTTCAGGGATGTATTTGTTCTCTCTTTAATGTTAGATTGAAATGATTTTGTATTCTCAGATTTATTGGTTATAAAGGAACAGGAATCCACATAGAGGATTTTTTTTTTACAGTCCCATTATAGCACAGTCTGAATTTATGCTTTCAGAGGCTTAAATGTGCAATAGAGTTTGTCCCACATGAGTTCAAGTTGAGAAAATAGTCATGTTAGTGAGGGAGTGTGGAGGACTGATGGTTTGGCACAGGCTACCTGTGGTAAATCTTAAATTTGGAGCACATTATGCTGCTTGTTGAATTAGTGAAGTGTTTTCTTCAGAAAGTTTGATCAAACCACACTTACGAGAGTGTTTCTGCTGTAAAGACGCACATGGACAGAAGTTTGGATGAATTGAATGAACCCTGGTACCTCTTTGGAGTATTTTGTCTGGGTAACTTCAGAATTTACATTTTTTTCTCTGAAAACAGTGTCATGTTTCTTTTGCTGGAACAGGTTTTCGTGTCAAACACACTTTTAAACATGATCTGACTCTGCTTTTGAATATGAAACTCTGTCAATACCATTTAATAAAACAATATGAATGGTGGTATCTCTTTTCATTTGGTATAAGTTGGCTTGCGTGGTACTTTTGGGCTGTGTACCTGCGCTGTAACCACATTCTTCCTAGACTGTTTAACATCTGTTCCAGGTTCAATTACAATTCTCCCACAGGCTTCTCTGTTTTCAGGATCAATCAGAGCCTCCATCAACCTGTCCCAGGCCAGTCTGCTGTAACCTGAGTCTTGTGTACATCATCTTTCCACACCTGGAGGCCACGTTATCTCCAAAATTCACAGTACCCTAGACCTGGTCCTCGGGGCACTTTGGGGTTATTTGTGTCCATCATTAGAACAGTTATGACAGTTCAATTAGATTTGGGATCTGGGAGGGGTTGTCGTGGCCAGTTTTCTCACACCACGTGAGAACTCTTGTGAGCATGTGCTCACAGGTGTCGTTTTTTTATGACTTATGAATCATACTGTTCATTGTCCCTGTGCGGCTGAAGGTGCTCACCAGTTAAACAATGGCTTCAAAGCGCAAACTCAGCTCTGGTTTAGAGTTTGCCACAAGAAGTGGTATGTTGTCATCAAACAGGAGCCTGAGAGAGGGAACATTTGACACTTTCAAGGCGGAGGACGGACTAGTCTTGGAGTTCAGCACACGGCGACAATGATGTCACTCATGACATGAAATCAAGCCGGTGAAAACTGAGCCAAGCAACTGAGATTTAAGGTGAATCCTCTTGTATACAAAGTGGATTTTATACTATAACCAAAGCTCTCTTATGATGGCTTCCGACAAAAGAGATGAGACAGAAGGCAGGTGAAAATGAGACCTGTTACGCCCTCAGTAACATGCTATATGCGACATGTTGCTACAGTCTAACAACAAAAACATCTGTTTATAGCCACCGGCTCGCCAGTAAGTTCACAGCACAGAGATCTGTCTTGCAGGAGGTTATTAGGTCAAATCTCTCAGGTTGTTTTGGAAAACCACTTGAACATGAATACAGGCTTCAACATGTATTATGAGGAGAGAATTTTGTTTATCATCATGCAGTGGATTCCTGTTAAATTCAGTTGACGCTTTCAGAAAAATGGACAAAAATGCATTTGGATGACAGAAAGGCATCTGGAAATAAAATGCCAGCGCTCGACATGAATTCCATCAACGCGTGAAAATGTTTCATCACTCGGCTGTGTGTGTACATTCAGTAAATGACCATTGCCTTGCTTTGCACGCTCTCTGTATTTTGCCAGACGGTTCTGCAGTGCGGCCGTTCTTAGCTAAAAAAAAATACCAATACACGCCAGCTGAGTCAGGAAGGGTAAATGTGACATGTGGCATTAAAAAGACATGCACTCACATGGTTAAGAAATTTATTTTCTTTAATTTTTGGAAAGCCAGACTGTGTGTGACTGTACTGTTCAGTATGTGGGTGTAAGTGTATAAACCTGGATGCCAGCCCCAGAGCTTACAGGGAGTATGCATCTATTTTTTCCCCCACGATTTCCAAATCTTTGACAAGTTTTGACTGGATCTGCTATGCATGCAAACAATTATGTTGCATTTAATAATAAAAAAAAAAAAAAAAAAATCATACAGAATGAAGAAGTGGGTGGCTGGAGATTGATAAAACCCACAACCAATTAGGTTTTTTTATGGGCCAAACTATGGAGCTGTAATTCATTTTCAGAGAATAATGAATGGGGTCTTTGGCAAATGAAAAGAAACCATGCGTGAAGGCCAGGTGCGCGCGTCTTTCATTATTTCATTCACAGCGATTGACTGCATATAGTGTGTTAACATTTTATTTGAAGATGCAGGTGGAACGCAAAGTGGGTAATGTGCTGTGAATCACGCTGTAGATTTAACAAATAAACTCAGCCTCTGATTTGTTATCCCCACACAGATGTGTATAAATCTCTATTAAAAATACGTGCCTTTTCAAAACTATTTCAGAATGTTTCCATAAAAGTTGTATTTTTGCTTTAAAATGCCGTTTTACTAGTCAGTGTGAAAAGTTTCCATCCATTTGGCAACCTTGTCTCTGTTAGTCCTTCATCAACTGAGTGCAAGCGTCTCTATAAACTTTGATTGTTGATAGCTTTCCAATCAAGCCCTGATAAAAAAAAAAACCCAAAAAAACAAGACTTTAGCTGCCTATTTTGTGGACTAAAATGGGAAAAGAAATATGTGCTGAAACATGTCCAGAAAAACAGCATTATAAAATCCTATTGTAAAAGTTCCTAATCCCATATCCCTAAAAATTCCCAAATTTGTGTTGAGTTTCTACAACCATTTGAAAATCTCCCTTACCCAAATTACTCTCTCATCAATTAAAGCTGGAGTCACAATTTAACAAGATGCTGGGAGGCCTAAACCACAGAGAAGAGAGAAAATCCCCGAGCATTTCTTTCCCTGAATCGGAGGAGACTGCGGTATGGTTGGAAAATGTGTGGAGTCCGCACTACGAACTGTCTTCATTTGTGGCTGCTCAAAGGGAAACCACTTTTACACTCTAATCCTACTTTTTATCTGCTGGGTAGAAGTCGGTCCTTTTCCCTGAACGCAGAGTGGTTCATCCCTCCCTCCGGGTGTTTCTGATTAGTCTGCCATGTGCCCATTATTGCCAAATAAGAATCACCGCACAAGATATACACCCCTCATCACGCCTAATCTCAGATATTCACAACGGCCTGTAACTCAATCCACGTTGGGCGATTTTCACTCATGCAAACAAATCCACAATGGTAGGAATTGATGGTATGCATTAAATTGTGGGCTCAAATCTTTGGAAGCTGCATGCCAGCTAAAGCTAAACAAATTGCTGTCCCCATGAGAAAAGATTTAGAGTTTAAGAAATGTCTCATTTAGAATCTCTAGCTTGCAGTTGCTTTGAATACATGTAATCAGGAATATCCTTGTAAAACAAACTAAATTCACCGGAAAAAAGCAAAAAAAAAATACATAAAAAATCATGTGTGGATGCGGTGGCAGTGTTGAATGTGACGTTTATGTTTGACTTGAAACTTTCCTCAGCAGATGTTTTTTGACACTTGAGAGCAGGTGTAGCTTGAGCAACTGAGCTTTTATGATGTATTATGCTGTTATAAATTAAATGAAAAAAAACAAAATGTATTCCGTGAATTTTTGTTGCAGCATTTTAGTTATTTTGACCAGATGTTATGGCATTTTGTGCTTTTTGCGACTGTAAAAGCATCTTTTTGATATTTTGTACTGTGTATATGTGGCATAAAAAAACATGTAAATTGTTTAAGGATTATTGTTTCATTCAGTAAGATCTATGAAGACATATAGCTATTTTTATAGCTGTACTGCTATGGTGTGAAAGTACCCTATTTAATCAAAACAAAGCGTGAATTTGCCATACGCCTAAAATATTGATGCCAGAGTTATACAATGTGATACAATGCTTGTTTTATCTACGGATTCTTGTGGCAGCCACAAGTGGAGACCGGTTGTTCAAGTATAGCAATGTGTGCAAACACAGACCAGAGGCAATATTCTAAGGCTTGTTTGTCTACATCACAGAGATGGATGAAATGATGGTTTATTGAATGTGCAGTAGATCTTTTCCAACGCACATCTTCACATCCCATTTTCTAGTTCTCTCATTCACCACAATTTGATTTCTCACATCATTACCGATGTTCAGCGACAACTGTAGATTATGCTGAATGTCCTGCTGATTTAATGAAACATAACGACTGGGCTAGTCCTGCAAACACTGAGACAAACATCTTTCCCAGATGGCAGAATGGGAAATCAGTTATCTTTAATGCCTGCTGCTGGGCTGGCATGGCAAAAAGACAGCTATCGGTATGACTGGTAATAGAGAGTAATAAAAGCTGGCACAGATGAAGTGAGCCAAGCACATTTAAATTTTAGTGAGGCCCACTAAAAACCAATGCCAGACGTATAAAACTGAGGGGGAATGTGACAGCAATACTGACTTGGAATAAGAGGAGGGAAGATGTATGGAGAGCCAAAGCAGTGGGTGTGTGTGCGTGTAAACTTGCACAAATATACGCACTAGCATGCAAGCAGTTGGTCTTTTTTTAAAACACCAACCACCAAAATTTCCACAAACATTCAAATATTCGATATCCAAAAGACTGAATATTTTGGTTTAATCATTGAATACAAATGCTGGTTAGGCATTTCCATGCATTGTGAAAACATCTGTAGTTCAGTGTATATTTCACTTCTTAAGTGGGTTCCTTTTTTGGTTGTTCCACCAGAGCAGATGTTTTTTTTTTTTTCTTCTTCTTCTTCCATACAGGATAGAGTACCATGAAAGAGAAGAGCTCTGCTGCTAATTCCACGCCCAGAGAAGAAAGAGGTTGCTTTCTGAGTTAGATGACATCTTTCATAATTAGAGGCCACAGCGCACGCAGGCCTCAGACTGTACATGTGGTCTCACTGTGTGGAAGTGGTGAGAGGAGAAGACGGGTGTGAGAGACCGAAGAAGAGAGGGATATAAGACGGAGCGAGAGGACAAGAGAAGCTTTTACTCATGTGAAAGCGGGAGAGAAAACAAAGTTCGGCCTTGTGATTGAGCAAAAGTTTTTAGTGAGTAAACACAGGAGGCGGCAACAGCAGTACAAGGAACAGAGAGGGAAACTTTGTACCATGGGAGATTTAGAGCCGAGTCTTCCTAAAATAAAGGGATTCAATTAGAAGTGAGTTTAGGATTAAGATTCACTTTGAAAGCTCTGGGAATATTCTCCTTGACAGAACTCAGCTGAGAGAGAAATGATGATGAAAATGAAACATTGCAGATTTCAGATAAAACTTTACTTAGAACTTCACAACACAAAGAATCAGAGTCAGGATAAGTGTGTGTGTGTGTGTGTAAGTACTCACAGATCAAAATAGAAATGTCTTAATGTACATAACAGCTGACACAGTAAATATCATCCAAGGAAATGAAAGGACTGACATGCCTTTGTGGGGGAAATGATCTACAAATGCGTACATTTCTGTAGTTTGGAATGTTTCTAGAAACTGTTACACATTTAATATATACATATGAGGTATCATTGGTATAACAATGGAAATATACAGAGAAATATCCTGCAACATCAAACTGAGATATGGAGAAAAGGCCGTTTCCAAAATATAAATGCAGTTGAAGTAATACTGCTAGAAAGCAAAAGAAATAGTGGTTTATAACGGACATTTTCTTCAATGTCGTGTCAAGGATTGTTTAGTCAGTTTTCTGTTTTGCTTTTGTCATGAAATAAATACATTTTCATCAAAACACTTTATAACTGTTGTATTAAATCAACAGAAACTATAAATATCAGCTTATTTTATAAAAAAAAACAACAAAAAAAACATGAAGCAACTTAAAACTTATATTCAAGGCCTTTTTTCCCCTTTGGTACCTAGTTTGCTTCAACCTTCTTTATGGCATTAACATTAAAACAAAAGCAAGGTTCAATGGTTTAAGCCATTAACTGTGTGTATAACTTGCATTTTGACAGCACTTTGTCTATGGCAGCTTCAGGAGCTCACGTATGCTGCATGTCATGTTGGTTCCACTGAGGCAAAATGTTCCAAAGACTGTCCCAGTTTGCGGACTTTATATTTCTCTGTCCCTTCCCTGAGAACATTAGTCCTGTGAACCAGTCAGTCCCGAAACCTACAGACCGGCTTTTATCTGGGACATGATAGGGATCCTCTCCGTCAGTCCCAGCCAAAGTCTTGTCCGCTCATCTGGTAGAAGCGGTGGTTAAAGGGCCTGTAGAAGTCTCTGAGTCTCTGCAGGACCTCAGAGGGGATCTCTGGATGCGGTCTGCCTTTAGACTTTCCGAGGCAGCGAGGTCTGCTGCTCCCCTCAGGCTTCTTCAAGCAGGGGAAACCTTTGGTCTGATTAAAGTAGAAGTGTTTGTCTGAAACAACCCTTTTCAGACCCAGGAAATCCTGAACCCGACCCATCTCCCCAGCCGGATCAGACACCAGCCGCTCACCGCTAACAAAAAGAAAATGAGACAGAGGGAAGTACTGAAGCCAGTTCTCCAGATGTTTGGCATAAAGGCCGATGCGCACTGCGCTCCACGTGGTGTCAATCAGACCTGTGGAGGAGTTTTTCAAGGCCAGGCTCTGGAAGGATGGGAGGCCTGGGTTCTTGGACAGGGTCTGGGTATAGTCAGATACAGCCCGCGTCACGGGATCCCGCACAACCACAATCAGCTTGGTTTGGCAGTTCATAGTGCAGACACGACTGGGAGCCTCTTTTGTGACAAAATAGCTGGGAGTCTTCTCCATGGTGATCTGGCCGTCCAGCGTCCGAGGCATCATGTTCCTGAATGTGAAAAGACAACAGAAGAGGTTTGAGAAGATTCATCTCTCAATAATTTCATCAGTCCAATAATTGCAGAGCCTCTTTTTCACTTTAAAGCACCGAACCAGTGGTAAATTAGAGATTCAGTATCTAAGATTAGAGGGTGTGATGTGAAGTTTATGTTGGAGTCTGTGCTCTGCTGAGAACTGGACATTGGCAAGCTGTCTCATTTGCCTACATCCATAATAACAGCCTGTTCACTGAATTCTACGAGAGGACTTGAGGACTTTTCTCCGAGAAATTCCTAATGCTCTTCAATACTCTCTTTTGCTCCTCTACAGCAGCAACAGTGTACAAAACTAGCTACCGTTGACTTAGAAATTTAGTTGGCTAACGTCAACAAGCGACCTGCTCCCAGAAAAATATTAACGCCAACAGAAATTTAACGAGAGCACACAAGCAGTTTTAAAGCTTAATTGTGCCTCTCAAAGTTTCTCTGTCGGTGTAGTAGACGATGTTGTGAAGTTGTAGGCCTATGGGATCATGAGCGAGGTCTATTTTTAGACATTTGAATGCAAAAACATTATATATTATTGTTTTAAAAGAGAAAAAATGCATGATCGCTTCCAATTTGGACCAAATTGCACCATTAAAGTTGCACATATCACATTAAAGGGTACATATATATACAGTATATATATATATATGTATTTAATTGCATTTTAAACATTGACAAGTTCTGCTTGAAAGTTAATCACATGGGGGCTCCACCACAAGATAACGTACACACATGACATTTACTTAACATTAAAGCACCCCAAAGTCAATCTGATTAAAGCTTCATACACTGTTCTGTGTTTACGTACGAGGGCCCCAGACTGCCCTCCTGAGTCTTACTGTAAAGTCTGCACAACAGGACCATCCACTCACAATGTGCCTGATGAGTCAAAACCACAAAGCCTCAAGAACCACTTAACGGCAATTTCCTACACATTTCAAACCCCCTTCTTCCTGCAAGAGCAAAGTGTCCCCCCTCACCACCCTTACTTCCCCCACGGGTTCTTACATGGACCCAAACAGACCAAACAGAGCAAAATCTGCAGGAAGTGCCACCAGGATGACTAGCTGCTGAGCTCAGCTAGTGTTTTAAACATATGGCTGCAATACGACGGAGACATGCTGCGTAGAATACGCTAGTAAAAATACATGTGTTAAATAATGTGTTACTACACTGTAAAGATACATTTTTCATTGTAAGCTGAATGTAGTTTCGTCCTTAATCCGAACCAGTAATGTATGCAGGTTCTTCTCTTACTAACAAACTTTGCACACCTGATGTCCAGTCGTTTTTCAGGGATTTTAATCAACATCCACCTCACAGCTGCATTTAGGTCTCCTGCCTGTTCCACAAATCTCTTTTACATCAACACTGTCTAGTAAACAGGATGGCTTTAAGGGGATTGTGGGCAATGTGGTATTCAGCCAATCCAGCACATGTTCATGCATCTATATCTGACACAGATGGACTGCGTGAGGCAGACTTGTGGTGGATATAGATTTCAGAGACAAATTGTTTTGCATGACAAATGGACAATGAGCAATGTTTAAAATAGCAAATGAAGCCTCTGTACTTCATTTACCAAACACATTTTATAGTGTGTTACTGGAAACAAGAGCTTTCTTGTGGCTTTCTATAAAATAAACAAGTAATGGAGTCTGTGTATTTTATTTGTTTCAGATTGGAAGTCTGCAGAAAGTCCGAGTGCCAGTGACAAGAGGCCATTCAGAAATGGAGATGACGGATGGATGCATGAGGGAAATTTATTTTAGTTTTGACAGTAATGCTTGCATTATTCTCTGCGGTCAAACACTGAGTATTTAAAGGTATGCCATATTACTCATAAAGTAACAGTTCATTGAGCCATTGTTTGCTTGCACAAGCTAAAAACAAAACGACAACTGGCAGATTTTAAGATAAAAAAATCAACAGTAAAACCAAGGAGAAGAAGAGAAAAATCACTAAAAATTACACTGAACATCTTGAGAGCAGTCTGTGTTATTTAGTTTTTATTACAGCAGAGAGAACAGGGTTCAGCAAAGCCTCAACGTGTGTTGAAACTGACCCTAAAATAGTTTTATATTCCATTAAGCAGTGGTTGAGTGTGGTTATAAGCAGCAGTCGGTAGTCAAAGTCCAGGTTCACTGACTGCACTCTTGCTCTGAGGCTGAATGCAGCGCAGTGTCTTATTAGCAAACAACAGCCTGCCAGTGGATAAGGATCATTACAGAACAGAGCTGAACATTGTTCAAACTCATAAAACTTTATTTTAAGTTGAAGAGTACCTCTTAAAGTTTCCAAAGATACAACGTGCATCCAACTGCTTTTAGGGTAATGTGTATAAAATGATATTAGACACAGTATTTCCATTTGATAGAATGATAGTAGTAATAAAATAAAAATAGTTTTGGGTTTGAAGGCTATATTTTAGTCACTGGTGTAGCTTCAGTGACAAGCTGGAACAAGGTGATATCAAACATATATCTGATATTGACAAAGAAAAGAGAACAAAGTGGTAGAGACATAAACAAGTAGAAAAAAAGTAATGTAATCATGGGCTAGATGAGTCTATAAATCATTAATGCAGAGAAGAAAGCTTCCCTAGAGTTGTTCCTGAGTACGTTTTAAGTTTCCTACCTTTACTTAAAGTTGAGACATTTCAATCCGCCCCATTAAATGATCCCTCTAATAAAAGACCATTAATTGATTATTATCCAACTACAAGAGCTGCAAATGGCTTATCCCTGCCTGCCTGTCCCCTGTTTATCTGTGTCTGATCAATACGTCTGTCTCTGTATGACGGATTGCTCACGGCGTGTGTGTGTTTTTGAGTGTGTTTGTGCACATACGTGCATGAGAGCGCAGAGGTGTCGGTGTTTACTGATGAGAAACTGAGCAGTCGTCTCCCTCTCTGTCCTCTCCTCTCCTCTCATCTTCTAGTCTTGGATTTGTCCTTCACTCCCTCATGAGTGTCACTTCAGTAAATGACCATAAGCTGTCTTTCCATACTCATGAATAGTTAATGAATTGTGGATTTTTTCCCCCCACTCTCCTCAGGTCCCTATCTCCCTCATCACAATCTGTCTCATTATCACAGAATCAATAATAGCAATTTTCTATCATAAATCTGATCCTGCATGTGGTGTCAGGAGAAACTGTAAACAGATCAGGGATGATTAATTTCTAGTCACTTTTATCGTGCATGTTCACTGTTGTTTACGTGCCTTATAACATGTCTTATAACACCTCTCTCTGTTAACTTCAGGAAAAACGCCATTCAGTCATGTTGTTTCATCCAAATGTGCACAGAGGGTAATTCGTGGAATTAAGATGTTTTCTATTTAGCCGTGGATTGGAAAGCCACGCTGACTAGCCACATTAGTCTGGAACTCCCCGCTGTTAAAAGGATGTAGCACTTTTCCTCCCTGAAGTGCTGCAGCGCTGATTATACAACTGATACGTTCTAAGCAGTCTGGATCACAAGATTAAATACTAACCCTGGCAACAAGGATGTGGCCAAGAGACTTCCTGCCCTCCGAGATTACAGGTCCTCCTGCTGAAGTGCTGCAGCTACATCCCCTGCAGTGGCGTATCAAAAGACATTCTACACAGACAGCGGAGCTTTCTTCTCAAAGAAATCTTTTAAAAATACAATTACTACACTATATTATCAACCAAAAACAGATTTCAATTCCATGGGTTGTTATGTTCATTTGCTGGACCATCTACGTCTGATTTACTGAAGGAGCCTTCTGCTTTGGCAGGCGTCACTGCGTCCAAATGCTTTAGTAGCTGAGACCCAATTAAAGAGGTGGTGGAAAATGAAAAAGAGGGCAAACAATACACTGAGGGAAAACATTTCCCAGCAGTTCTGCTATGTTCAGAGGGTGACAGTAGGAGCCTGTGAGGCTGACAGGATGAGTGTGGGAACCTCAATAGCCATGCGTGGTTTTACGCCAATTTCCATGAATGAAGCATATGCTACGCAGAAAACAACAACAGAGATTCTTTCAGTTCTTTTTTTTTTTTTTGGACAATTGCGTCTGTTCGCGTGTGAAATGGTTTTACACTCTTCAGAACGAGGAACAAAACAAATAAGAATAAATGCAGAAGTTTTGGGTTTCATTTGAGCGCAGCACAGTGACAAAACCACTGTCGAAGCGATACCATGCACAGGCAGATTGTATGTGCGATACTGTAGCACCATACATTGTCGCCATACTGTCTCTGTGTTCTTTGTCTAAACAGAAACTTGAGCAAGCGAGGAGGGCTCAAACTGTCATGGCCTCCAAAGTTGAAAAGGAACGCAAATTAACATGTTTAAGACCGAATGTCGCCTGAGGACAGACTTAAGACTGAGCAGCAACATAATAAACAACATCACTCAAAAGTCACTGGCACAGTGTGTATCCAAGCTTTAGTAATATTCACATACGCACAAAAACACTTAATACTTAATACAATGTATCACAAAGTGTCAACCTGGAGGGGAATTTCTGGCGCATTTACAGAAACCCATCACCTCTCTCCATAGGCAGAGAGAGGAAGTGGATCCCTCTGGGAAACCACATGACTGGCAGAAAGACTGTTGCCACCCACAGACTTTAAATATATTATTATCAGATTTATTTCTCTGAATAATGATGCAGCAACGGAGGGAAAATTATGCTTCTCTCAACAGGAGGTTAGCTAAAGTGGCATAGGGACTAGTGTTTTACATTTTCTTCTGTGTCTGTGTGAGAGAAGGTAGTTGGGTAGCGGGTAAAGCATGCACATGTGTATGTGTGTGGGCGTTTCTTTAAAGGACTGCAATCTGTTTCTTGGTCGATGAGTAATTAGTGAGTAGCATATGAGCGTCCAGTCATAATTAGGAGTCTTAACAGGATGTGAGGTCAGTGATCCTTTGCTGGGGAGTTTAGTAATGACTTCAGCATTTGGCGCATGAAAGTAGCATTGGATCTCAGTAAGGCAGAAGTGCACATTAGAGCTGGTAAAAAAAAAACTCCACTGCCAACGCAAATTAGTTACCACAACAGTTAAAGTGTTAAATCTGCTCAATTAGTATATAAATCTTAAGAATCTGGCCAAGACTTCAATGCACAATTTCGTTCTTACTTTAAATCTTTTATATTGGGTGCAAGAGACACATTATGGTTTATATCATAAAATATTGAAGCCGATATTAGTCTAAAGCGATACCCAACATTATCATGGTGGGTGTCTTGATTCGGAGTCAGGCTTGTTCTTTTTCCATAGATAGATCTGGATATATTCAAAGAATTTAATATAGCATTTGTTTTCATTTTCCAGGGGCCACCGTAAACTACCGCAGTCTAGTCCATGATAGTTCCCTCTGTTTTGAACCTCATGTTATTCTTTTCTGGAAATGGCAGCGCAGCTGAGCATGACTACCGTCCATCTAGAACATTTCATCTTGGCCAACTGAAACAAAACCATTATTTCTTCACACTACATTTTCCTCACTAGCTAACTGCTGTACAGAGTTGAAACAGCACTACCGAAGCCTCCAAAAAATTTTACAGGCGCCCCAAAATGGACCACAATGCACCTTAAATTATTATAATTCCCACCATATGGGGTGTGAGTGTGGGCTTTTGCAAACCTTATAACACCACCTAGACCCAACTCCAGCCAAAACCCACCACCATTAAAACATAGTGCGACTCAACACTTCAGAGACCACTTCCTGGTCTGCTACACCAATCAGCCTCCATCCCTAATGGCTTCAGGGCTGGACACAGAACGAGGTGTTGAAAAAATCACCCTCTCTGGAAAGGGTGTCCCACTGACATTACAGTCCATTTTCCCCATTTCAGCTGTCAAAAATCCAGACTGACAAGGTAAGTATTTGAGTGTGGCCTAAAAGGAAAACTGAATTAAAACGTTGATGCGAGCAGATGCTGCGATGAATGTAAATGGAAGCACAGAACATCACAGTCTCACAAACCAGGTCGAACATATAAAATAATCTCATCACAGACGTAAAAAGATCTTCTGTTCCACGGTTTTCTCAGACCCTGAAATGGAAAGGTAATATTTATGGCATTAAGTACATCTTATTTTAGTTTCTTTCCAATACACTTGGAGATTAAATATTATTAAGTCAATACTCTGCCACACCTGATCAATGTCCTTACCTTAAAATCTAATTTAATTTAATAAATGGAAACTGCTGAAATTAGTATTCAGCACGTTTAATGTAAGGGACAAATTTAATGTATTTCTTTAGTTACTCTGACATGTTAGGAGTCAAAGGTATTTTGATGTTTCGAGATGTGGCTGTCAAACGTCACGGTGAACTAAAAAAAGAAGAAAAAAAAGAAATTCAGTTATTCTCTGCATGCTATCATTCAGAGTGCTCTGTATTTTGCTCATTATCTGTTTAATTGATCTTAACCGATCCAATTACCCTGATGCGCATTGAAAAGATTCATATTGAAAGTACCACAAATATTATTCTAACCCCCAGAAGACCTTCCCTTTTATTTTCACCTGTTGTCATCACTTTTATATCCTTATTTACATAAATCTATGTCTTTTAAAGAGCCAGTGAAGTTTTCATTGACATTTCTGCCTGGCCTTGTGCCGCTGCCCTTAAAGGATTTACACTATATTTTAATAGCAATCAAATTGAGCATGGCCTTTGGTGTTAAGACGGTAGGTCAGCCAATTGACAAGCTTTCAACATATTGAGTTTTTCTTCAAATAGAAATGCAGAAACGATCATCTCATAAATCAACATCAAGATTTCATTTAGTGTTATTTTATTTCTTAGATGTAAAGCTGTGTTTCTGATTATTGCACGAGCAGCGTTCGTATCCTAGGATAAGAAGTGCAACACAACAATATGTGTTCATTTTAACATCAGCAAAAAAAGTGAAGATCCCCCCCCCCCAAAAAAAAAGCTACTCATTCCAAACCACGTCATGGTGACAAAGCCATGACAATCAGAACCATTGTGCCATGGAAAACTGAGGTTTTAAGTCTTCTGTGGCGGCTCTAAAGTCCCACATGAAACCCATCACTCCATGAAGTCCACTTAAACCCATAAAAACAACACAGAAAATCATTAAATCTTTGCTTCATTTTGAATGCACTATTTGTGGCTTTTCCGTTCCCGTAATGGGCTCAGATGAACACATGCAAACGAGAGAAAGAGGATGCAGAGACAGACTGGGTGGAGGAAAAAGAGAGAAGCCTGATTGGATTACTCAGATTTTTTTTTTTTTTAAAAAAAAGGAAAACACACATGAATGAGGTCTAAGTTTGTCTCACAGAAGACACTTCTGCACGGGAGGGCACTGCTGCGTCTATGATGTGCCTCCAGTATGCAGATGGGCGGCCTGCGTTTCCATTCAGCATCTGACAGCGAAGTCTCAATATATGACAGTGCGCGACTCGTCCATCAGCTGAAATCACATCCAGTCTGTGCTTCTCTGTCCAAGACGTGGAATCACAGTGCACTAATTGTTGTCAGATATGCTCTCAGAGATCACGTGTCTTCGGCAACGGCTTTTGTTTTTATTACAAAGCGATGAACTTTTTTCTTTTGACTTGACAACATCTGAATTAGTTTCTTATAGTAATTAGGGATGAAATACAACTGAAAGGGGAGAGTCAATAAAGTAATAAGACAATCTAGGATCATTACAGCCATAATAAGATTAAGTTAATGGTCTAGAGAAGTACAGTCTCTGAGAAATGTGGCAATATTGGTCTGAGAACTGCGCATGAAGTGTGGAACTTGAACAACATAAAATGTCAAAGCTCAGGGTTGCTTTTCAGAGCGTGTCAGACAGAACAGTCTTGCGTGCACACTGAAGTGTTTGCATCGAGATGTGACAGCGAGTTGACCCTGTGCTCGCTCATACTCGTGTCGAAGCGGCCTTGCTTGTTCCACATGGATGAGTTCTTTCTGTCACAGACTCACAAACACACACTCTCAGCGTCTTCGGAGAGGTTACCATGGATCGCAACTAAAAGATTTTACCCAGGAGTTTCTGCGATTCAGGCGGTACTGAGAGGCTGTTGTTTATTTTAGACAAGCTGTTGTGTTCATCTTTCCACTTTCTCTCCCCCATCATCTTCAGCTAAGTTCACTACTACGCAAAAAAAACCGCCCGTATTAAAAATAAACATAAAGCCAGGTGACGCCAATTAGAAACCACCCACCCTGCAGTTCTGTGTGCCCTGTGTGACAATATCTGTCATTTGTCAACTCCATAAAAATACCACAAAAAACAACACATTTAAATAATGGTAATCTAAATAGATGAGATCATAAAGGTCATTTTGACAACATATTTTCATACTGCACATGGAGGTCTTGTTTTGCCTCTGGAGATGTTAGGACTAAGCAAGCTTCCACAGGCCATACTTGACTTGCTGCAGTGTGTAACAGCGTTCAAACATAACAGCTTTACACAGCAGTCTGGCTAATTAAAACGCACATAAAACATGGCCTGGAAACAACAGGTCTGCCACAGGTATTTTCACATAAAGACGTTCTCCATGGGAATACTATGGAGGGAAAGACAGAAGAGAAGCTCGAGGAGAGGGGGGTGAAGCAAAGAGGGGCGGTGGGGGTTCATTAAAGAAGAAAGAGAAGGATGTGGTAAGAATGAAGGACAACAAATGTGGCGAGGAGCGAGACAGCGGAGGAGAGAAGTGTAAAAGCGAAGCAGTAGATAAGGGAACAAAGTCTCAACGTGCATGTGTGTGAGTGTGAATTCGTGTTTGTGTGCAGGGACGGCACCATGCTAAAATTATCAGCGGTTAAAGTGTTCCCATGTGTCCTTTTGCGCTCACTTAAAACACAGCTAAGTGGGTTAGGAACAAAAAGGCAAGAAGATTAAATTACGTCTCAGTTTCAGGGTCTCATCTTGCTATGAAAGCGCTTGCATATCTGCACTCTTGTCTTTTTATCCTACCAGACCTTTCATATTTTCACAGGTTTAAATCCATTCTCCCACATCAATGAGCAGTTTGAGCTCAGCTGTTTGAGCACGCAGGACATCTGGAGATGATCAGGACCCTCTTCATTCAAAATCCATCTTTAGGGACTTAATTACACCCAAATGATAACTCTGGTCTGCCTGGTCCCCCCTAATCAGCTGCTGACACTGCGACAGAAGCCGATGGACATTTAATTTGCCTCTCACTTCGGAAAACATTAAATAACATCACGATGCGCGGTGAATACATCTGACATTTGCATAATGAAACATTTATATCCTTTTAGAAAGTAGAAATAGCTGACGCTTAAATGTACACGAGAGCAGCAGTTGATGCACCTCTCAAAACAAGTCAGGAATGTTAATACAGTGTGTCATGTTGAGGTGTATAAATGGTGTTTAAATGGCTGTCAAGATGATGGACTGCTCCTCAGAGACCTCACTAGCCTTGGTGATCTACATTGCAGCAGTGACTGAGGAGGAATACTGGCTTCAGGTGATCTGAATACATCACCCAGTCAGTGAAGGCATCCTGTCTAAAAAGCAGACATCATCACTTCAGCATAAGTGACTGGGTGTCAGCACAGTCATCACTGTTGCTCCTCTGACCCTTCAATCCATACATTATCCTGAAAACCATCCAGAGCTTGTCTGTTTCTTGTTGGCAATGCCTGCCTGTGGCATTCAACACTGATTTATGGTGAAATTCATCAGTGTTAAAGCTCATATTTAGAGTAGAGTATTCATTGTGTTCATTAAAGGGTGTGTTGGTGCTTACAATATTATTTTACACACTCATACAGTAAGTGATGTAAAAAGTCGTGCATACCTGTACCACTCCAGTCCTTTATCATAAAACCTGTCGAAGAAGTGAGGCTCGGCACCCACAGCTCGCACGTCCGGGTGAATGCGGAGAAACTCCAGCAGGGCGCGGGTTCCTCCTTTCTTCACTCCGATTATAATCGCCTGCGGAAACCTTTTGATCCCGAAAGTGTTGGACACTGGGATGCCGTTGCTCTGGACGCCCTCCTTTGCGCTGTCCGACATGCGGTACGGCTGTTGTCCCAGCGCGTCCACCTGCTCTGCTGCGTCGGCGGAGTCTGTGCCGTTCCGGTGAGACGGCGCGTCGGGGAGGAGACGCGGCGGTGGTCGCCGGTCATCCAAAATGCGGCGGTGATCGTCCAGTATGTCATAGTCTAAGTTTTGTTGGCTGTATAAAGTCCTTGGAGCCGAATCACAAAATCCGGTGAGGCAGTAGAAGAAGTAGGTAAAGATTAGGACCATGGTAAAAAACACCGAGACTTTGGACAGCACCTTTCCAAAGTTGAACCTGACTCTGCATCCACTACATCCCATGAGTTGATTTCCTGCTCGATGCCAAAGGGCCAAAACGTTGACAGCATGCTTCTTCCTACATTTATCGGAGTTTAAACTAAAATTTATTACGCAGAACCTGTTGCGTAAAAGCGAGGCATCACATGGAGAGCTTCTCGCAGCAGTGGAAAGACAGAGTAGATTTGTCAAAGGGGATCTTCATAATCTTTGTCTGCTTTTTTAAACAGAAAAGCCTCGTCAAAAAAAAAAAAAATTAATTACACTTTGAATTAAAATGACTCGTTTCTTTGCAGTCAGAAGAGCTGTGGCTGTCTGTGCGCTCTGAGGTCTGCTAATCTCTCATTCAAGGTTTCTTCTCTCCCTCTCCTACGCCCTTTTTTACAAGTCTCCACCCTTCCCTCTTCTATAGGATAAACATGCCTCATGGGGGATAAACTTACTATAGAGTCTATGTGACTCGACTGTTTATCAACTTGTTTAAAAAAGAGATTTTTTTATACCAGAAATAACATACTGCATTATTTCTGTTAAATCGTTTTATGCCTAAACTCACAATGACCAAACATACTTTTTCTCTGGTCTGTCTGTGACTTAAATATATCTCAAATGATTTATATGTGTTTATGAGTTTGCTTCTCTTCTATCAGTTCACTCTGCAGCAAAATGTGTTAACTTTTGTGGAAGAAAACCTCAAGCACTTTATTATGGACTGAGCACAACATGTTTTACAAATGTAAACTGACCCCACAGAGGAAAATCCTCCTTGCCCCTTTGAACCCATATGATAGATGGCTCAGTCATCCCTGTGAATAAGAGAAGCCCCGAGGATGTCTATCCAAAACCTCTTGTACTCTCTCTGCACCCTGAGACTTAACACTGAACTAACACGCCGACACACGGCCGAATGACAAGACCCCAGACGTAAACCTCCAAACAATAGCCCTACAGCAAGGAGAGGCCCTAGTGACTGCTCTGTATCCCCCCCCCATAAATACAGTATCTAAGGCTGAGTGTGTCACCTTTGGGGCTGTACAGGAAGGATCAGCACCAGGATGTTCTCCTGTCTGTGAGCAGGTATTGAGTTTCTTCTGGCAGAGTTCAGACTTTGAATCTGACTAAAACACCAAGGGGTGGTTGTCTGAATGGATAGAAGATAGAGAGGAAGGAGAGGTAAAGGGTAGATAATCTGTCTGAGAGAGGTGTACACAATCACACACGCATATTCACACACTCCTGGGGCAAAGTTTCCTCAGACAGAGATAGTAAATGAATTTGGCACTGACTATTTTGGCTGATTGCATATTTTTCAGCTCTATTTCTTAATATCCCCAGAGAAAACGGAGAAGAAAAAAAAAACAAGAAATACATAAACTTTTCAAAGTAACACATTATAATGCCTGTGTGCAATTTCCGCCTTCTGAAATGTGACAAGAATAGTGTTCAAACAAAGGTCGCTGAGCATACTGACATGACCCAGGCAAATATAGAATAATGATATGTTTTGCAGCACAAACAGCCATTGTAAATCCATCCAACGAGAGGCCAGCCTGGCACGGAGGAATTCACAGCTTTGGACATGACTGTCTGCTGGCTGTAGTGGCAGATTCAGTCGGAATGAGGTCAGGATCCAGCTTTTGCTTTCATCAGACATTTTATTTGCTTTCTCCTCACACTAATTGCTCCATTTGGAGTTATGCTGACAGGTTTGGACCCAGAAATATAAACAGTGAGATTAGAGAAACGAACAGGCGGCAGTGTTGAAGAAACAAAGTGAACATGCAAGCTGTGAATTGTGCCTCAACGTATAGAGTGGAGGTGGGATAGTATATCTGTTTGTTCATGTGTTTTTGTGCGTATCTTTATGTAGCGTGTGCCTGAATTCATTTCTGCATGTATGTGTGCAGCCTAGACTACAATCCGACTGCCGTGCCTGCAGGTGTGCTCTGATGCCGCATCCCCGTGCACCACCGATAGAGATTTCCATAGCCAGGGGCTTACTGATGCCGTGTACATGTGTCAGCCATTACTGCAAATTACAAATCCTCCCCAGCAAAAGCAGAATGTTCCACTCTCATTTTGTAATTTCCAGTATGAGGAAGAAGCTGTCGACCATTTGCGATAGCCGCAAGATACCCAGCAGAATCCTTAAAGCCATCACGAGAGATCTATGAAACCACCGCCCATGAGATACCCATTTAGCAATGCAGAAGCAGGGCTGCAGCTTCCTACAAATGGAACCTGATGCTTTCATTGCATCTGGAGTGAATATCAATGAGATTTTAGTAATAACGAACTCCAGACTGAAGATGTACTGTATCAGAGGCTTTTCCTACTGTTTTGGATTAGTTGATTCTTCTGTTGAAGCTTATGGTTTCTATTGGAAAGCTTTTATAATCTTAAAGCAAATCCTCCTTTGATCATGTTTTTAAGAAGTGATGTGGTTATTAGACCAAAGGGAGTTATCCTAGAACAATGAGTTTAATGCTCATCTTGCAGCATCTGAAGTGCTGCGGCTTTGAAGAAACAGAAGATGTCACACACACCCTCTGCTACATGTTAAGGTGGTCAGTGGCCGAGCCCTCGGGTAGTGAGGATCACAGAATACAAAAGCCAACAACAAAGCAACTGTGAAGCCCCACCCTTCTCCGGGAGCTCTCCCAACTTTCATCTGCAGCATATGCGAACGTAAGCAGAGTCGGTGAGAATGAGAATGATGGATGGACAAGCAGACGGGGAAATCACTGTGATCTCTCCGTCCAGCACTTTATGGCACAGTGTATCCCCCCCACACACACACACACACACACACATACCTTCTTCTCTCCCTCTCTCCATCCCACATGTCCTATCACCTTCACACAGGTGCATCTGTCTTTTTTGCCTCCAGAAGAACTTCCAGACTCCTAGTCATGCCCTGCAGCTTCATAGAGACATCACTGAAAAGATGAATGTACTAAAGATCTGAGTGAGGAGATGTTTGTAGCTTATGCGACACCCAAAACGGCCTTGGAAGCATTAAAGAGTGCTAGATCCACATACAAAGTTCAACACATGAGAAATTTAAACATGAAGATTGTTTGTGATTCATTCCAACCTCACACGGGTTCGATTTGAGTAGCACCAAAGCCAGGAGGTTCACTTACATAACCGATATACATGTATAGAGAGATATGAGCCCACAGATATTTTTCACATAAACAAAAATCCATGTAAGCCTTCCCCAACCAGCTGCACACAATCATTTTCAGGGTGTCTTTCATCTTGGCAATAAAAACTAAAATGCCTTTCCAGGGAGCAAGTCTATACAGGAGTCTTGTGTGTGTGTTTTTTTTTACCTTTTATTTACCTTCTTTGGGTGCTTTATTGTAGCAATAGAGTCAGGCCAGCAGGAATCTAAAGAGTACAAAAGGAATTAAAATGAATGACAATCATGTCATCACACAAGCCACAGAGCATTTGGGAAATGCCTTCTTTTCTAATCTACAGCTCTGTGGTGAAAAGTGGGATCTGGCGGTTGGCTCCTAAGTGATATTGGGTGTGTTGGGAAGGGTGGAGAAGCTGGGAGAGTGAGCGTGTGCGGGGGGGCTTGTGTGTGCCTATGTGCTCGGGTGATACACAGACAGTGTGAAAGGAGTGCGAGCGAGACAGAAACTGAGTAAGAAAGAGGTTAAAAAAGAGACAACTATGATTAGCTCGGTATACAGTTTCATGCCTCCAAGCTCACTTTGGGGGATTCACTAAGACGTGTGGCTGCAAATCTGACAAGAACCATGAAGGTAAAAAACATTTTGAACTGCAACATGTGTCTGAGTGTATACGCGAAAGCAAATGTCTGGGTATGCGTGCCGAAACCTTTATGCCTTTAGGGTCTTATACATGCACCCTGGTGCCTGTTGAGGCCTATTGTTCCAGTCTGCGTGCACATTTACCACTTGCGGTACCCAATCACAGACTGTTACTTACTGAAATGTTTGTGGGCTGCTCTATGTGGCTTTCTTTCATTGAAAGGCCTCGTCGTCTTAAATGTTGATTGCCATGACGTCAGCTCTAAACCGCAGCCCTCCCTTTTATGTGTTACTGTCACCATCTATTTCCGCCCAGTGTGTGAAAAACAACTTTCTTTCCATCTTTGCAATTCATTGACACGGACGGTTGGATGGAACACTGTGCTACTGTTACTGGGCCAGAACCGCCACCCAAATGGACGCGCTTGTTAATTTTCACACTCATTCAGCTCGTCTGAAACAATTGGAAAGGGGAAAAAGATGCGTGTGAATGAGCGACTTGGTGAATGCGTCCTTTTTTGAACCAGTACTTATGTGTTCATTTATGTAAACAAATCAGCTAGTAGAGTCTCTGTAAATAAAAACACAAACAGTCATCAGATGAGTGTTAACTGACTGTAATTACTGGGGTAAAACCACAGCAGTTTGTCTCTCCACTCTCTGGAGTTTCCCATGTTTTCAGAATTCCAAACTGTCAAATTGACTGTGAGAAAAGAGCGCTGTCATCTGCAAGAAAAAAAGAAAAAAAAGAGTCCTGTCCATTGCCTCATTCTTGAGTCAGGTCGGCTATAATAATATCACCTGTCCTGTGAGATCCTGCAGGCGAGAGGGAGGCGTGTGTTTGTGTGTGTGTGTGTATGTTTTATGCTGCAGAAACAGGAGATGGACGTCTTCCCTGTGGGGCTAGTCTGCATTTCACAGGAATGTGAAATCATGTGCGATTCAAGTAAGCAAACCATCAGGTAAGGTGCTGACTGTTGTTTTGGCCAAGGGGGACAGGAGTGTACCAAATATGTGACACACCAGGTTAAAAAACAGGCCATGTGTGAAGATAAATGAGCTTTGAAAATGGATATTTCACTTTTGAAGTATATATTAGCAGAGGTGGAAGAAACACTTAAAGGTGCTTAAAGGTACAATGTGCAAAATTCAGAAAATCCTTGATTTGAACATCACTGGTGGCTAATAAGTGAACTGCAGTCAGTATCCTGTTGCTCACACTTGGCTGTGTACTGTGGAGTTTGTGTTGTTTGGATCATAGACTTTATAAAAGAAGTGGACATAAACTTGCTGTTTTGAAGGCTTGAGATTACATTTTGTCTGTCACCATCTTGGCTTTTCGGAGCCAGAAGTGACCATATTCAGATAAGAGGTTGGAGATGGAGAAGTGCTAACTTAATGGCACGGTAAAGCAGTAAACTTCATGAAACATTTACCTAACAAAATCATTTGACAGTCTTGTTAGGGTAACCTCTTAGCCACAACTACAGTACCGTAGAGCTGCCTGTCAGGGAAAAATATGTTTTATTCAGCACTGAGTCTGACTTGGCAGTCGTGTGAGCTGTGAATTACGCCTGTCAATCAAAGCCCACAGAGCAGATACTGTATCAAAGATTTCTTAAAAACGGAATAGTAATTTACTTCTTTTTTTTTATCAGTACACTTATTCCCAGTGTCCAAATAAAGCAAATGAGACCATAATGACTTCTGGAAAGAATTTATTGACTTCAGAATTCAGTGTAAGTGTGTGGGAGCCAGGCTTTTTTAGAGGCAGCATCTAGTGGCCGTCTGTGGTATTACACTTTCAGATACTGCCATTATCGTTTTTTCCCCCTGGTTTGCACTTCATTTCTAACCTAACGGTAGCTTGTGATGCTCACTGTTCAGAGAAGTGGAAGAAAGGTATTGAGGCACTCTGGAGCGAGCACAAACATCACATCTTTGGAATTTTCCAGAAAATCTGAACCAACCTCTACATAGAAGTCAGTCTACAGGCTGTAATCGTGGATGTAGGCAACACAGAAAGTGGGAAAGGTCTCACAGTGAAATATTCCTATACAGGTACAAGTCCTATATTTAAAATGTTCTTTAAACTATTGAAAGTAAAAGCACTCTTTTGCTGAATGTCTCCTTTCAAGGCATTGTATTATTACAGAATACTGTATTATATTCTGTGCTAGTGCTTTGTCATATAAGCTTATCATGTGTTTCCATGTAAAGTGTCAAATAAATGAGACGTAGCGGAAGCAGAAGTGAAACTTACTTGAGCAAATATACTTAGTTACATGAATTATATTTGCTGGATTGGCTTTAATTGTATAATTCATAAACTATGCGATTCTGACTCTGGTCAAAAAAGCATTGCTCCAGTTTGTTCATTCTGAGGAACAGAGAATTTAGTTGTGATGCCAAAAAAGAAAAAAGAAAACAAAACATTAAGTGTCCTGTCCTTTCCAAATCTGAACAGGTTTGTGATTTTGAGTTGTAGTTTTGCAGAGCTGGATGTATGTTTTTTCTTTCTTTAAAAACCCCACTAACACCACACCCACTTTGTCATAAAGCTGATAATCATATTTGGTCGTCTGCGAGCCTCATTCCTGTGGGAATGTACTCCGACCTCTTCTTCTTTTTTAACTTTTTTAACACACACAGAGGCACGCACAAATCTTCCTCGTCTTCCTGTGGCTCTCATCTGGTCTCACTTTAGGTTTTGAGGTCTCTGTTTTGGGGACACAACAGAGCTGCTGATCCAAATAACAGCAAGAAGGGTTTTCCATGGACTTCCCCAAAATACATTTAAAAATTAAATAGGATTTAGTTTTGACCAAACAATCATTCATTTCCTGAAATAATTGTTACAGATACATATTGAGGATAGCGCAAAGTTCACTCTCAGACTTCGCTGTGTGTGTAGTATTGGCATAGCATGTTGTTCTGGCAAGCCAAAGAGGCAGAGGGATCCAGAGAAACAATTACTGCAGAGTGACTGACAGGCGAGATTAGACGGTATTTGCTTCTCTGGCACAAACGTGGAAGAAAAAAGTACAAATGTGGAGAAATGCTGATGCTGGAGAAATATTAATCATGTGTTCAAGGATTATTTTTGATATGTAAAAGCTGTTGATGAATGATAACCTGGAGTTCAAGAAGGATACCTGGCTCTAATGCTGAATACTTTAAGGAGTGCATGTAAGAAGGTTAAAACCGGTGTGTGTGTGTGTGCGCGTGTGTGTGCGTGTGTGTGTGTGTGTGTGTGTGTGTGTGTGTGTGTGTGTGTGTGTGTGTGTGTGTGCGTGTGTGTTTTACAGGAGGTGCTGAGGGGCATAAAGCTGTAGAGATGCGTGGAATTCCCCTCACTCAACAAGGGGGATCCGGCACCCAAACAACACACGGTACAGTAAATATGCAAACATAAAGTTCACACATGTTAAAAACTGTATTTAAATCCAGTAATTATTATTTTCTGGAGTGAAAGACAGTATTTAGACTCGGATACTGAACACGTGTGTGTGCATGCAGGCACACACACACAGAAGTTCAGTCAAGTCAAGTTTATTATAGCCAAGCTATGTCCCAATGGGCTGTAAAATGATACGATAATGAACAACAGTTACCTATTAAACATGTCAACTTGGAGATATGTTACATGCAAAGTATTAGAAACAAAATATTTGAGATTTTTAATAATAATTTCAAAAGTGAGTTAAGATACAACAAAACTAAAATGTGCACACAAAACCTCATGTACGTTCATACATGGATACAGATTTGAAAAAGGACATTTGGACAAATGTGTAACGCGTCGTACATAACCTGCAGTTATCGCCAAAGCGAATAGATGTGTTTTGAGTATACTTTTAAATAAGTCGACTGAGCTAGCCTTTCAAATATGAGTTTCACAGAAAAGGGGTTTGATAAGAACGTTCATCTACTGCAGTATCTACAGAGAAGGACTAAAGTGAGAACACCGTCTTAAGTGTCTCATAATACTGAGAATGATGTAGATCACAGGTTACTGATTTCTAATCACTGAGGCCCCTCTGAACATTTTCTGCACAGACGTTAGCAATCAGTGTGACCAAAGGAGCAATTTTGACTATTAAGACCACCCATCTGGGGACTATGGGGGGTAGCAGGGTTCAGAAACGTTCCACATATACCATGTCTATGCAGACATTGGAAACATTAGAAAAGGTAGCAAAAGCATAGAAAGAAAAGAGTACACATAGATACACACACAGGCTCACCGTCGCACACAGTATGATCTGGATCTTGTGTGAAGCACACTTGGGATTACAGACCCAAGATGACAGAGGATGAGCAGCCACAAATTGCAGGGAGC
>JAPQRN010000026.1:16208252-16223892 GCA_037367275.1 Coranthus polyacanthus
GGGAACGGTGTTAAGGAGCTGCTGACGGGAGTCTGACCTCAATGTTGGCTCCGAATTGCTCAGGGTCAGGAAGGAAGTGGCTGGATTTCAATGGAACACGTTAAACAAAACAGGACACGTCTTAAGAAATTTAAAGAATTGACGTCTGACTGCGATTAAGACTTAAGTTTTACTTCGATTTTTGTAACATTTTAAAAAACATCTCGTACTTGCGTACTCGTTTTCCATTTTATCCAGTGTTCTACTTCTATTCCACTACATCTCAGACAGCTATTGCACTATGTTACTCCACTACATTTCAGTTTAGAACCGTTTTAGTTCCTTCTCAGATTACAAACTGTATCTCCAGATGTGTTGATTTTGAATGTTTGTGATGAACCGAAGGATTAAATGTCCCTTTACGGGCTGAGGAAATTCTACTCCTTAAGATAGATAAACTCTTAAAAAAAACCCTCTTGGAACATATGGAAAATGCATTGTCACAAAGTTTTCCTGAGCTCATGAACTTTGTAGATTCTCATATGATGACCTGATAGAATGTGATGCATTTTCGTAGATTAATTTACCTAAAAGTATATGAAGTCGTTCAAATGAGCTCAGTCTTGTACTCCTAAGGATCGTCTCCTTCCGTGTCCCATTCAGGTGTCGTTTGAGTTCAAGTCTCTCCTGCACTCTCAGCTGGCCAGCGTGTTCTTTGAGGAAGTGGTCAAGCAGATGGTCGGCGCCTTCTCGTCTCGGGCCGCATTACTTTACAGGAGCCAGCAGGAGGCGTCGGCGAGGAGGCGCTCGACGTGACGCCGATTCTTTTGAATCCGTTCATCCATTCAGTTCCCAAACGATGCTCATCCTCTTCATCCGCTTGTCTTATACAGGAGGCTGGATCTTCTTTTTGCACTCACTCACGTTTGACGTGCACATGGAGTATTGTTCATTTATTTATTTAAACACCACATACTAATTTATTTACTTTCTTGTACATACTGGTATATATTTATTTTATGAATAAAATGGTTTCAAATTATAAATCTGGACAGGTTTTTTTTTTTTTTTGTATTGTGTGTATATATGTTGCTTCTGCTCAGTGTTAAAATGTCTGAAAGGGTTATTACTGTAATTTTCTGTCTGAAATTAAACATTTCTTGTATTGAACTCATATTTAAGTGTCATTTTTCCTATTTTAAGATTTTCTCCTCACAATGTAATCCCAGTAATTGATAAAAGTAAGTAAAAGTTTTGTGGTTTCGTTGGATTTTATTTCCTCTTTTCTGCAGCAAGTAAAAACTGAGGAGATGAAAGAGTTTGTTTTGGGCCAAGGAAAAGTCTGACATCTGAAATTAATTACAGTGATAAATACAACTTTTATTGTAACTTTGAAGACTGACTGGGAAAAATCCTGCAACAAAGAGCGTAAGTTAGGTGCAGTGACTCTAATTTCTGATATCTCTACTATCTGTGTCAGCCAAAATTTGAAGAAAAGGTGATTGTATACAGTTACACGCCACTATAATGAAGCCACAGATGCTCCACTCCCACTCAGCCATTTATCTGATTAGAACAACTTGTACCCAGTAGATGATACTTTACAAACAGCTTGTGAAAATTCCCAGCAGCACGACCGCGAACAGAAAATCAATTGATACGCCTCTTCGCAAGCAAACTAAATAGAAAAAGAAAAAATAAGATGGAGCAAATGCACGTGTTACATCTCTTCTGGGACCGTTGTTCCCTCAAAATACTAGATCAAACCTGGAGAAACCAACGGATGAGGTGATGTTACTTTATACCAAAGTCTGGCGAATAATACACCGTTCAAAGTGGATAATATAGAGCGTAATTATACATCGGTCAAGGTATTTCACGGTTTAAAACTTTTATAAATACTTATTAAGCAGCATAGTATGACACTTGAGTTACAGTAAGAGTCAGATGTTGCTGGTATTCTGGAGAAAACCCCTAGCAAATGATTGACGACTTCGTCAAACAGCAGAACAGTGTTTGAGTAAAGTACAGTGATAAATCAATGTTATTTAAATCTGACCTTAAGGCACTTTGACTTACTTTATGCAGCCTTTAGATCTGCAAATCACTTTGTTGTACAGCTGCAAACAAGTACGGGACAATTTATTGTTAATCACCTGATGGATGTGTGCAGTTTCCCAACTCAAGTAGTGTTTAGTCGGTGTTGCGAAAAACTGGAGTTTTGCGCAGTTTCAGACTCGGTATAAAAGAAAGGGGACTGAACAGAGAGGGAGAGAGAGAAAGAGACTTCAAAACCGCAAGGATGAAGACGTGTGCAGTCCTGGTTCTTACCTTCATCTGCTTTCTATGTGAAGCTCAGGAGACTGAAACCAATGACAAAAGTTGTCATTGCCCAGGGTGGACCGGCTGCTCTGACAGCTCCCTCCTTTCCATGGCCCAAAACCTTGGAGCAATGGGAGAGAAGGTAGCAAACATGGCGGAAAAAATAACACTTCTGGAGACTAAGCTGCAAAACACTGAAAGAGAAGTCCTGGAGCTACGGAGTCTGACTGGAGGTAATATAACAAATATTTTGATGGCCTGTAATAATGGGGGATAATTGTGGGGGGATGAAAATCAAATCTGTTTTGTTATTTGATGCCTCTCAGACGCGCCTCAGGTGGCGTTTTCTGCAGCTCTAAGAGAATCTGGCAGTGGAAACATCGGACCTTTCACCACTAGCACTCCACTGCAGTATAAGAAGGTCTTCTCCAACTCTGACAACAGCTACAGTCCTTCAACAGGTACATGTGCACTGTGAACGAGACCAAAAGAAATGTAGTGAAATGCAAACGTAAAGTCACCACATTGAAACCTTTCTCCTTATGTTGACAGGCATGTTCACAGCAAGGGTAAAAGGAATGTACTTCTTCCGCTTCTCAATGTTCAACAACCTCAATTCTGTTCCCAACTCTGTCGTGAGCCTCATGAAGAACGGTGTGCGGCTGACGTCCGTGTGGGACACCTCAGGGTCTGACGCCAACGACATGGGCAGTAACGCGGTGGTCATCCCCCTGGAGCTGGGAGATAACGTGTATGTAGAGCTGCTTCAAAACAGGGTGGTGTATGATGACGGCATGAACTACAACACCTTCAGTGGATTTCTCCTTTTCACCATGTGAATTCCACACATTCCAAACATAGGAAGACTAATGTATTGAGTGGAGGTTTAGCTGAACCGACAGGAAATCTACATGGGATTTAGAAAAACTTTTTGAGTCTCCGTGCAATGCTTGGATCTGTATTTTCTTCCTGTATTTTCTATATTTCATTAAGCGTTTTTTTTTTTTGTGCCGTTGAAACTATGTATAAACAACACAAAACAAATAACGTGAGTCCCATGATCACTGATGCCTGCGAGTGGGTTTTTTACATAACGTGCAATATTGCGTTGTGCATTATTTTTATACGTGTTATTCTTAATAGAACAATTTAGCTGAACTGAATGTCTCGTGGCCTTTGGTTTCATCTGGACTAACTTCTAGAAGGCAACTAGCATTCCCGAAACACCTGTAAATGAAAATTAAAACTTTCAGTGCGCAAGGAAACAGCAATCATGACACTGACTTAACCGTTAGAACATTTTCTGCACATTTTCTATTAATCTTGAAGCCATTGAAGCCAGATGTGCTGTTTTGTATTTGCAAGAAGAGGAATTGTTCAACTTTAATTCATGTCTTTATTGCTTTATTAAAAATGTAATAAGTATCTTCATAAACATCCACTGCTTACATTGTTTTATGGTCATGAATTCAGTTTTTGAACAATAATTCTTGTTATTGTATTGAAAGTGTGCTTTATTCCATGCATATATGCTTTTCTTTTTCATGCTCTTCCCACGTAGAAATATCACTTATCAGTGCTTGAGGCTTTGTAACAATATTCATCTGTAATACATTTCGTATGATAATATAATATTTGCAGAGAACAGGACACACAGGTTTGTTCCCCTTTATATTAAACCAGGATGTACAATGCAGCTGTTCAAGGCACTCAAAAATATCGTGTTTATTACTGTGTTTCCCCAGTCGTGTTTAGTATGAATACATCGTAAATCTACTCTTTAACGTCGAGGTTAGCTGAGCAGAACGTCTCCCCGTGGTCATTGGTGGCTTTACAGGTGTAAACATTGCTATCTTCTGGGCCAACTTTGACCAGGACCAGGGTACAGCGACCATCTTCCTCATACTCTATTTGCACCGTGGATGATTCCTCCACAGGCTCCTCCCCACAAAGCCACACCACCTCTGGGTCAGGGTACCCTGCCAAAATAGGTGGGAGGAGTGAGCACACAGAGACTGAAACCCAGCAAAAAGAAAAACAGTTTGAATGAAAGCAGGTCAAGTAAGAGCTCTTTGTGTACCTGAAAGGTGACACGTGAGACGGGCGGTGGATCCCCGTGCCACAGTCTGGTCCTCGAGGCTGTGGGTGAAGTGGGGAGGCCCCTGCATCTTGCGCTCCAGAGACAGTAGAGCGTGTTCTGCCTCAGGGGTCAGTGGTGAGTCTGGGAGAAAACAAGAATAAAATGAAGGGGGAAACTTAGAAGCACCGATAGAGACACTTTAGACCAGGAAACTAAATTGATACCGATGAGGGAGTTACTACAGAGGTGAATCTCTCACCTTCCCCTGGGCTCGTAGATCCAGAGCTTTCACCCTTGGACAGCAGAGCCATTCTCTTCAAGGCTAACATGGCTTTACCTGCTTTCTGTTGGAAACAAAATAACTGTCTGCTTAAGAAACACCAAGATTTAAAAAAAAAAAACTAACCCAATGTGCTCTGAAATGTATTACCTTCCACTTCTGCCTGGCTAGAAACCTCTTCATCTTCTCCTTGGATAAGGTCTTGGTGGTGGCAGAATCTTCAGAGTCGAATGCTGCCATCCAAGGGTGGGTGAGAGCCTCTTCACAGGTCATCCTCCGCCTGGAAAGCACACAGTGGGTTATAGCATCTGGAGAGTGTGCATTGCCTCTATGTGTTGGGGAGTATTGGTGTGTGTAGCTGCATTTTGCATTAGCTGTTAGTTCAAATACATTTATATTTGCATTTTTTGTGCAGTTAACTACTGCACACGTTGGGCCATGAAAGGAAAGGAATAATTTTTACATCTTATTTTACTACTGCTTCTATTCTGTAATTGAACTTCCATTTAACATCCTCAAACTAAACTTGAATGTGTTACAATAAACTCAAGTAGCTTTGCTGTTGTCCAACTGATTCCAGGGTGATTTAATCGGCAGCTTGCAAAGCCATGCTTTCAAGGTTGTTTCTGCAACACTGCTTTGTACCATCACCTGGTGTCCTTGCTGAGGAGGGAGCTGATGAAGTTTTTGGCCTCATCTGTTATCTCATCAAAACTCTCGTCATCAAACTCCCACTGGGCTGCTGTGACCAAGGCCAGAGTCTCTGCATCGCTGCTTCCCTGGAATGGAGACTCCCCACTCAGTCTGAAGATCAGAATCAGAGAGAGTCATTAAACCCATACGACATACTATACTTTTGAAAATGCCATATATATTTTACTTTCAACTTGCATCCACTAGGTGGCATCAGTGTGTAAATAAAAAGCAGGCAGTTCTATACAGGATAGTCTGCTAATCAAGCACCATTTAGTCTAGTTTTCAGTGGATTTTAAATTTATTAAGGGTTTTCTGAGGAGCAAAGTGACTCGGTCCCAGGTTGATTTAATCACTTTATAGTTGAACCATATATTATCGAAAACTAGACTCTTAAGCTTATAAAACACAAAAAAACTGTCTAATGAAAAGGGGCTGAGGGATTTACAATATGACTTACAATATGTAGCAGATGACCCCGACGCTCCACATGTCAGTGGATAAACCCACAGGCTCGTAGCTGATCACCTCAGGTGCTACAAATTCTGGAGTTCCATGCATCACCTTCAGAGGCGTGTTGTTATCTGTTAAACATAAAAATGCATAATCTGGAGCTGAATCATGTACTGGTATGGAAGGTAAATATTAGGTTTCACTGAGTATCATGACATACCGAGCCTGCTTGCTAATCCAAAGTCAATAATCTTTATGGAGGTTCCAGTGGAGTCAACGCACACAATGTTTTCAGGTTTGAGGTCCAGGTGGACTATTTTCTGCTTGTGCATGTAGGCAATCCCCTCCACGATCTGCTGCATGTAACGCACGCTGGTGGGCTCTGTGTGCTCAAAGCTGTCGTCCACAATCCGTTCAAACAGTTCCCCACCTGCTATACTGAAGACATACCACACAAACGTTTATTATGTGTTCTTTGTATATGCCCAGACGCTACGAGAAATGCACCACTTTGTGATAATACTCACAACTCCATGACCATGACCATCTCAGGTTTGTGATCATAAGCTGCCACACACTGAACCAGCTTAGGGTGGTGGAGGTAGTTCATTAACTCTATCTCCTTTCGAGCAGCCTCCCTTTCCTTGGCACGCCGGCCTTTGTAGAACTTGCCAGCACACACACGCCCTGTTTCTTTGTGGATTAGCTTAAACACAAGTCCAAACTTTCCCCTAATGATGAAACAATATTAGTCATTTTCATTTCTGGAGCTTACGTTACATCGCTGGTCATTTAAGAAACGTGGTAATGTAGTGACACGAGCCAATCTCCATGGCCATTGCAGAGAAATGAAACCAAAACAACCTTCCATTTGATGTCAACTAGAGTAACAACCATGTCTCTACATGCATGAACTTTAAATCCTCTGTTGCACTTCTTCCAGACAACCCTCATGAATAAAAGGAAGATTTACTCTTAAAATATTCGGTTGCTTGTTCATCCTAATTTCTAAAGAAGATTCCTGCTGGCGCTACTTGAAAAAACATGTTTGGAAATTGGAGTTTGCCGTGACAAATACTCACATTCCCAGTTTCTCCTGTAAGGTGTAATGATCTATGACTTTGTTGGAAGTGTCAATAGTGACACAGGTATATGCTTGAGGAGCCTCCTCTTCTTGTCGTCTGTCTGAATCTACACACAGACACAGTAGTTGTACTTCTATCCTCATTAAAGTGGTGTACATGTACATATGCGGCATCAATAACACATACCACCTTACCTTTCTGCTCCATTTTAACCACTGGTGACACTGGTCCTGGCTCGCTTACTCCCACCGTGTTGTAGGCCTTCACTCTGAAGCAGTATTTCTTTTGAGGCTGTAGGCCAGAGCACACTCTGTAAGAGGTACTTGTGCACCGGGCAGTGAGCTCGCTCCAATCCCCGGCCTCAGCACATCCTTCGTTCTTCACCTCAACCACATAACCTAGGATGGCACTGCCGCCGTCGTAGCAGGGGCCTGACCAGGACAGCACGAGGCTGCTGGCAGAAACAACGGAGATCACGGGACAGGACGCTGGAGGTTGTGGTCTTTCTGGTGGGAGGGTGATGAATGCATGGCTCAAACATTGCAAAACTAATTGCTGCGAAGCTGACAATACAGGGTGTGTGATTTCTTACCTAGTACAGAGAGGGTGAGTGTGTGTTGTGCTGAGCTCTTGCGGTCCTTCACTACAACAGTGTACCGACCCGTGTGCTGTGGTTTAGCTTCTGCAATAACCAACGTGCTGCTCTTATCAGTGTTTTCTACCCAAAGCTGTGAACCGTCCACTATCTGCAGAGCAAAGGTGTGAAGAGAAATAAAGAGAGGGAGTGTGTGCGATAAATGCTGAGAGGCAACGGATTAACAATGGAGAAAATTGATGTTTTATAAACAAGCCTTCAGATCACTGCACCTGCTCTTTGTTTCTGATCCAGCAGGACACTATGGGGGGGCTGCCGGTGAAAAAACACGTCAGACGAGCTGGTTGTCCCGCCTTCACCTCAAGGTGCTGGGGAGGGTTTTCAAAGTGTAAAAGTGTAGCTGGAAACGCAGAGACAAAGTGAGAGTTTTGGCTCTGTTCGCGAGACTAAAATGTCACACTGGACAGGAAACATGGTGTGAGATAAAGAGTGACGAGAGAACGACTGGGGGGTGGAAATACTGTATGTGCTCCGTGGTTTTTAGCTGTACTGTGAAACTGGAAGTGTATAAGCGCTTTCTTCAGACCCTTATTATTGTTACATACAAATGTCACAAGCGGAAAAAAAAGCAAAATGCCACTCGAGAACGGACAACCTACCCCACGCAGGTACAACCAGTCCTTGTGTAATCAAGTGAGTTAAACAGTGTTGAAGTAGTTCGTCTGTCTTTTAAAGATGCCTGTGTATCCAGGTCACACAAACAGCACTATTTACTTTAACAAATATCCTTAAAGATATCACGTTACTGTGCTTTTACATCACACTAGAGATTCCATATACTAACGCCTGAAGGTTAATATAATCACTCAAACTGTGAGCATTTAAATGCCGCGCTGAATTTGACTGGACGCAATCTGATAAACCTCTTATTTGCATAAATGGCTTTGAAAATGCATTTTCCTCTCTGTCCAAAACACATTTCCATTTCGTCATGTCTTCTGCAATCATAACAGATATCCAGTTGAATTACATGAGCTTTTCATGCTTTTATTGTTGCAGATACACCACAACGTTACCATTTGGGAACACAATATTTTAGCCAGACAACATTATATCAATAACAAAGGGTACAAAGGCGTAGCTCCAGGGCAAACCACAAGAGCACCAGAGACAGACTAATGGGTGAGTTACAGTCAGTGGTGGAGTATAACTAACTAATCAAGTTCGTAGTTTGAGGTACTTGTACTTTGCTTGAGTAATTTTATGCGGCTTTCTACTTCTACTTCACTACATCTGTGTTCCTTTATGGGTTGAGAAAATGTTCCCACTTCTTAAACTAAATAAACTCTTTTAAAATCCCTCTTGGATTAACTGGAAGATGCAATGTCACAAAGCTTGAAACCAGGCCTGTTTTTCTGAGCTCCTGAAAAGGTTGGTTCTCACTAACTATGATGACCCTAGAGAATTTGATGCATTGCTGTCGACAGTCAACAGTATATAAAGTAGTTAAAATGAGCTCAACCGTAAACATGTACAGAGGAGTAAAATTGTACTTTAATGCAGCATTAATATTAGTCCACGTCATATGTAACAGTAAAACACTGACAGGGACCATTTTACAGCTAAACATTTTACTGATAATACTGACATACTTTTACTTGTAGTGCACTATTTTCACAGTGGCATATTAGTTATTTTACTTCTCAATATTTGTTCCAACAGTGGTTACGGTACATTAACATGGACAATAGACACCGCAGACAATATACACGGAAACTGAGAAGTGTGAGCGCATTATGGTAACGTTTGCAATAAATTAGTTGGAGAATAAAGAACTGATAAAGTACTGTACGTGTTTCTCACCTGTGCCTGAGTTGGCTCTCTTCTTTGGGATGACTTCTGCAGAGAGAGGATAAAGTGCAGGTAGGTTTTAAAAGAGGTGGATAGAGGCGTGGCCCTGCTCCGTCTATGGCTATCGGTTTACAGCCTCAGCAAGTTTTACTGTACTGTGCACTGTCCGCTTCCCTACATGGTGTTCACTTGGGACTGAAAACTTTTTCATGGTGTATCAAAGAGCACACATTGTCGTGGAAGTCCTGCATAATTTCTAACCGAGAAGCAATCCCACAAGGACCAGAAATGATGCACTTCCTTTACATTTAAAAATATAACATGGATATCCGGGAGCAGCTGAACAATAGTATAGAGGCTAGGATACTTTGGAGGACGTCAAAAGTAGCTACCCCGTGACCTGATGGTGATGAAGTTTAAAACACTGTAATTATTTGTGAATGCAGTTATTTGAATATGCATATAAATGATGATCTGATTACCTCTTGGAGATGCGACTGGGCTCTGCTTATCAGAGCCTGTCAGAGAGGTACAAATAGATCCTTTGAGCTCGTGTAGCTCGTCTGGGGGAGAATGTGGTGACTGTCCATTTTCAGTAACGCTCTTGGACGGAGAAGTGGGAATCTTTGAAACATGCGTCTTTACACTGCAGATGGTTTCAAAGTCTGGGTTGGTTGTCAGTAAGTGGAAAAAGGGGAAGAGACAACAGGCCACAGAACATCAGAAATGAAACTCTCATTATCTCAGAGCAACTGACAGATAATAAATTGACTGAGGAACCATGCGCTACAACTTTGGAGAGACAGAATTTACATCTTTCAATGTCCATGGACTTCACAGGACCGTGTGAGCGTCTACATTACCTCTGACGAACACTGCGGCGCAGCAGGACGTCTTTCCTGCGCTGTTTTCTGCCAAGCAGGTGTAAGCACCAGCATCCTCTGGCAAAGACTCCGTCACAACAAAACTCACCTCCCTACCGTTGAAGGAAGGCTTCCCGAAACGAGCCACTTCACCTGCCCATAAGAGCAAAGAAACAAACAAGCTAGAAGCGCTCTTTTGATAGTGGAATGCAGGAACAATGAAGAGACAGTAATGGAGGGTAGTGCGTTTCTCTCAGCTGGTTTGACTCTTGGCTCTGGTGCCAAATGTTAGAAGAGTTAGAAAAAAAAATCTCTGTCTTTGAGGAAATCTGACATCAAAAGTAGATTATTATCTGAGGCATTAAAGGAGTGTTGTAGGTGTAAAACATGACTCATATGCAGTGAAGTGTTAATTCAGTGTGGGGCAGGTGCAGTAGATAAAATACTGAGTTGTATTTAAGAGAAAATATCATTCGCAGCAATATTAAGAAAAATATTAGCAACTGAGAGTAGGTTTACGGTCTTGTTTGGTTGTTTGTAACAGGTCAGAGACACGCAACGTAATTTGACGTTTTTTGAAAAAAAAAGGCGATTTTTGCTTTTAACTGTGAATTTTTGTATTTATGCTTTGTAACTTAAGAAAATATTTTGAGATATTTCTATATTATGTGTTTCCATTTAACATCACGCATGAACCCAGAAAAAAAAAAAACGTACCTGCAAAATGCACTTTAAATTGTGATTTTATAAATTCTGTAATAGATACTGAGATACTGATTGATTCGAAGTCTCGTAAACTGTTTAAAGTTTCAACCGTGTTTCTATGTTAAAGCGTGATGAAGTAATGTGGCTACAAAGAAGGTGTGGATTTGATCATTTTCATGTCTTCCCATTGGATTATTGTATTTGTATTTGAATTCTTTTGTCATTCTCTGCCATTTTCATCGCCATCGACCTAAGAAAAGTCATAGCACACCATTTCAGAATTGTTCACGCATTCTGATGTGTGATGTGTTTGTGTTCTTCTTGTACCGACGTCCATGTGGAAGATGAAGGATAAGGAAGCAGAATAATCAAAACCATCGAATGTAAATAGGTATCTTGATAATAAGGCTCGTAATAAAGGAGATGCTGTGAACATCGTGAACCATGCTCCAAATCCATCATTGATACATGTTGCATGATTTATTTTAAATCTGTGCAAATGCCTCAAGTATTCCATTTGAAAAAGGTGCAGCCATTAAAACATGGCAAACATGGCAAGTAATGTAGTCACACAATGTTTGCGCCTGCTATCTGTGTTCCATCAATACTATGTTTAAAACCAACATGTGAATTCCTGTCATTTTTGTTATTTAGCGTGTTTATTTTCAAAAACGACACATCCAGTGGAAGCCGTACATTATGTCCTTTCTCACCATTATGTAACCACGACACTTTGATTGGCTGACTCCCGGCGAGAACCCCACGCAGCGCAATATCACTTCCTTCGTCCACACAGCAGTCCTCCAGGGGTTTTACGAAGACCGGCGGGTCGAGACGTTTAATACAGGAAGAGTTAAAAGACCCTGGATGTGGAAGAGAGGGAAGACAGCGAGGATTCAGCAACAGGGAGAAGAAACAACTCATACATGTCGCAGTTTAGTCTGTGATGTTGCTACTATCAGTCTTAAAAAAAATGATAGTAGAACTTGTGCAAAATTCTTATCTTTAAGAATGTCAGTCTGGATAAACGCGTAATGTAAAGTTTTTGAATTTTCCTCAGTTTCCATTTCAGTTTAGGGTTAAAGTCATAATCAAAACCGTCATAAACAGACAGTATCCACAATCAAAACGACAAAAATTCAGCCACTCCTAATGAAGCGACAAGTGAAGAAGAAACTGCTGGAAATGCTAAAATGCTACATATACTGTCCCATGCCATCAGTCACACCACGTAAACTCTTTTCCGTTCTTCTTTTTCCGTCTTTTTTCATGAAAGCAGGGCATCTCTGCTCAGAAACCACAGCGCTGACACCAATCCGCTGCCTATAAAATATGTAGTTCGTGTTTTAATGGAGTACGTGTTTTCTGCCGTTTGTTTGTTATTTCAAAGTAAGTCTTATTATGCTGCACTTTCACTGAACTTTTTCAAAGCATGGATTCCAGCCAAGAGGGGTGACACTTCCCAGGAATTGCACTTCCTCCACATCCAGTAAAGTTTTTGTAAATCAAAGGTCCCGTAGGGCCCCCAGGCTGACACTGAATGTTATCCAAAGTACAATTAATTTTCCACTACAGAGACGTGTCAGCTGTGGTATCTGAACTAAAATGTGGTGTGAAAGTGGACCAGATCTATCTGATTTATGCCGTGTACAATACACTAGTTAAGGTTTAACAAGATGAGTGTTTTACCCTCTGTCTTTATCCTAGTGTTTACGAGGATGCCTTCCCTCAAGTCTTGAGGGAAGGCAATAAATGCTGAACCGTGAGACCGTTGCCTTTGAGCACACAGACACATTCAGGAGTGGATGTTCACACCTGTTTCACATTATGGCCCTTTGACCTTTTTACTCAGAGGTTTAATTAGCAGGACAGTAGCGTCACTCATTGCCCCAAATAAATTCCCCATAAAGGTTTACATGTTGCTGTAAAAAGCCTTCGGTGCGGTTGAAAATGAAACTTTCAAACCTTTGGGCAACAGAGAGATGAAGCAAGGCGACACTAGTGTTTTAGTTCCTGTAAGTTTGATGTGTTAAGATTTCTGGGTTTTAATTCGATTGTCAGGCGTGCGACATAATGTTCGAACTGTTCTTGAGCAGACGCGTAGATGTGATATCTAGCTACAGGAAACATGAAAATCACAGTTTTTTAATTAAATGATATGAGCCTGGTTTACATTAAAACAAAGTGATATGTTTAAGTGTTAAAAGGAAATTAAATATGCAGTAAGCTGCTTAGAAAAACAGACAAATAGCCAGCAGGCAGTACAATAAGAAAGTCAAAGTTTTTAGTGTAAGCAACAACCACATCCTCTCTGAATTCTCACTTTACCCAAATGGAAAATTGCCATCTGTTTTTTGCAGGGCACTAATCTAAGCAGCACGTTCAGGCTTGTCTATTCAAATGCTACCAGTTCAATCTGATCACCAACATACAATCTTACAACATTAATCTTCTCTATTTCTGGCTCTTTTCTTCTAATGCGGCCCTTACCCGTTTTAGTCGTTTTATCTGAGGTCAAGGCGATTCCTGGCCCATTCCCTGGTGCAGACGATGCACAGGGCGCCTTGATGTGCATCCTGAAAGTGGACACATAACGCTGTTTGCTTCCATCACCATTCATGTCTGTCAAAGCGCAGCCCGTGCTTCTAAACGGAACAACAAAATAATATATACACAGTCATTTCCCACGCCGATATCTGACTTCCTTTCTTTGTCACCGCTCTGTTTGGTCTCTTGCTCTGTTTCTCTTTCTCACTCTTGGCCAAGCCAGTGCAGTTCTGCCCTCACTCACACTTCTCTGCACATGTTCGAGCCCTTGTTTCTCACCCTCCCCTGTTCCGCTGTAACTCCACCTACAGCACAAATCCTTCTGTTTCACTTTGGTCATTTCAGGCAGGGCAGGCATCTCCTTATCTCCTCAAAGTCACTCTATTGCCAGATCCCCCCGCCCACTACTCAAACCCTTGTCTTTATGTCCTGGTGAATGGACACCCACACTGCACATAAACAGGAAAAGCAGAGAAAGCTGGAGAGTGGGGGAAAGGTGGTGGGTTATCTAGCCTCCCAGCCAAAGGTCGTATTGTCTGTTGTTTGTTGAATGTGCTGCCGTTTATCAATTTCCTTGTTTGCTTGTTCACTTATCAATGCTGTGGCTGAACTTTGTGATGCCGGTGACGACACTGGCATCTGAAGGGGGCATTTCACGCATGTGGACTGTATATTTAACATGTTACTCTGCACACGGGGTGGGAAATCTTATGTGGCTTTGAGTCTGAGCACCTGCCATGGTACAGTATATCCCAGCACAAACAGGGTGTCTGTTTCCATGGTAACAGCGTCACTTAAACAGCTACGACAACAAGGAGAGGTGTCACAAGGCGCTTCTTTTCACATGAGGAACATATGTTACTGAGACGGTCAACCCAGGACTAAAACACCACACAGCTTGCATTATTCATAACTGAACGCACTCACGAGAGAACAAATGTGTAAACAAAATCATCATGACCGAAGATGTGTCTGAATTTTAGCCTCAATGTTCATGAGCGCTGAACATGAATGAACACAACAAAAGCCCACTGAGGTGATTAACACGTCCCTTTCCACTCCACTCCCATCCCAGATTCCCAAATTCCACATCAGTGACCACACAGAATAGCACTGTGAGGGGCTTGTTGTAGTTTCTGGGAGAAGAGAATTCCCAAATCAAACATTCACCAAATGGCTGCAAACAGAGGCACCATTGTAAGGCCGTTTTTTTTTTTTTTTGTGTATAAATTGTCTTTATAGCTTTGAATTCAATTGCATCTACTGACTGTAAGAGCCCCTGCAAGATTAATGTTTTGCTAAATGGCACATTTTTTTTTTTTTAGGTTATTTCAGTAAATGCTGCTGTGAAAGTGACCCAGCCCTGTCTCTGCTGAAAATCTGCTGAAAGTTTTGGTTTTTTTTTTCTCAATGCCATTGTTCCTGGATAAAAGAAGTGCGGAGATGGGGTGAAACCGCTGGGATTCACTAGAACACTCCTGTGAATATGAAAACCTGCTGTATTACAAATAGATTACAAAAACTAAAAGATAAAACAGCAGATAAGACAGTTAATCCCCTTTTCATTTCTCAAGTTGCATTTTGCTCAAGACTCTATTTCCCTATGTAGAAACGTGTTCCAACTAGCAACGACAGCATTATTGGTAAATTCACAAGGCAACTCATCAAACAATCATTGTATTTCACAGCATTAAGTTCCTGCAGTAGGCTGTGACTGTGCACACTTCATTCATTTGTCTAATTAAGACCTACAGTCTGATTAAGATCATGTTAATGGGCTCTTCAGTGGAAGTTACTAATTGCTAAGATAATTTAAAGCCTGTTTTGGATACATTGCACGTTGTGATAGACACAGTATATAATAAGATCTGTCTCAAAGCTTTAAATAAGACATGACAGCTTCCTCGGAAAAAGAAAGCACACGCGGTGAGAGTTGGCAGAAGCTCTAACGCTGCAGAGCTGCTTGTTAAAATGAAACAGAGTGATAATGCTGCATTTGTCCCAGCGAGCCTTGGCCCACAGGAGCATAATTAATATCATTTAGTCACAGGACCACTAACTGCAGACAATAGAGTCTGGACCAGGAGGGAGACATGCTGGCTGACCCACCACCTCTACATCTTTGTCCACATCTCCTCTTTATGCTCTAAGGTAGGCAGATAACGGAATGCGTGCAGGTAGTTCAGT
>JAPQRN010000026.1:16223992-16256067 GCA_037367275.1 Coranthus polyacanthus
TGATTCAGCAGCCGTCCTCAGTCTAAACACAGGAATAGATGCAGACTCGAGATAGTCACAGCAGAAGGAAGCTTCTTTGTGGTTCTGTTAAAGCAACGTCAGTGAACCGGGGGGGAAAATTGTCATTAATTTGACGGTGAGAATGAGAAACATTTATTTATGAAAGTAGGCTGCCCTAAAGCTAAATGTAGTGTATGTATACCACAGCCTGGTGCAGATGCATTCACATGTGTTTGTGAAAATATATCAGTGTGTTTACTGAAAACCCTTTGAGGAAGTTCTCACAGATACAAAACTGTTGTCTTGTAGCTTATGAAAAAAAGCTAAATGTGTCAGATAACTATATTTTCAAAGCTAAACTCGTCCTTTACGTGAGGACATCGACGGACGTTTTGAGGGGGTGTTGCGCTCGCCACAAAAAGGGCAGCCTCCCATTTTTTTCACTGCAAATGAATAAAAATAACTGTGGGTGTGGGTGGAAAATACAGAAATGAACAGAGGAGAAGTTATTCTGAAATTACACTGGAATATTTTGTCTCTCGTGGTTTTTGACATCGATTAGAAAACGCTACGACAAAATGCAAGTCTCTTCAAATCTAAAGTCTGGTGATAAGTCAGTGTGACCTGCTGTATATGGTGTTAATGTTTTGAAATCTTTGTTCTTGTGCTACAGTAGATTGAGTTAAGTTATAGTTAAGCAATGCAAATCTGCCCAAATCTGAATTAGGAATACCCCTGCAAACACAGGTATGTGCACACTCTCAACACTGGCATTTTGTTAACATGTGGAAGCGAAACAGAGATCATGGGTTGTTATTTACTGACATGTTTTTACCTGTGTACCTGACTGACAGTTATTGATCACCGAGATAACACTGACTTGCCATGTAGTAAAGGTGAGAGGTGAATCCTTGATTTATGATATTGGGCTATGAAAATAAAACTGAAACGGAATAGTTTGACACCTCAAAAAAACACAGTATTAGTGTTTTGACTGATGCACTGTGATGCACGGGATCCAGCCATCAGAACCATGAGGGCATTATTAAGTCAACCAGTTAATGAGAGGACACAGACAGACCACCTTTCTCTGTTAGGATGTTTAACATTTTACTCATTTATTACAGTAGAACAATACAGCAGCATCAAAACAGACATTTTAACACAATGTGCAGTTAAAGGAAGAATACAAAATATTGAAAGTCACAGCTTGAATGATTTTAATTATACATAGATGAGCAAAATTAGACCAAACAGAAAGAACAATGTATTGAAGCAATTTAAAAAACAGGTTTTCCCTCATATGGTTCTAATAATTACCAGTATATAAGTAGATGTATAAAATCCTCATCTGTTGTTACACTTTTCCTCTTCCGAAAACCTGGCCGTCATAACATTCCCTGCCTCTATTTCCAGCTATGCACCTGCTTATTCATCTTATCCCATTCTCATTCGTACACAACAAAGCACGTCATCTTTCTCTGGACTTTTGAAATTGTTGGTGAAATATCTGTGAAACGTTTATATCATGTATGCACCAAAGACGTTTTCGCAGGGTTTGTGCCGCACAACTTGAGAGGTGTTGCTCACTTTAACGAAAAGGGCATCGTCTTTGTGCAAGTGAAACACGCCGCCGAGAAAACTGTTGGACTGTATGCTTGACGCGCCAGAGTACGTCCTGGACTCCAGGAGGAGGATACTTTTACCGCTGTACAATTTGGTTTTCACATGAACAGAGTGGTGAAATGATCTTTTGTTTAAGAAGGAAATCTTCGAGTAGACATAGTAATAACCTTGTGTCTGAATGATAATGCTTCTGTCTTTGTAGTCCAGTTTGTAGAGGATGGGGTCCGTAATCGTGCTCCATGCCAAAATCTGATCTCCATGAACTACATCCTGTCCATCTGTTAAGAAGCAAAGACAATAATAGATAAAACAAATAATATGAAGTGTGATTCCTTCGTGTTAAACTTGAGCCGGTAATGGATGTAACACTGAAATTCATGTCACCTATCAGATGTGCAGCTGGTTTGGATGGAGGATCAACAAGTCCGGGCCATTTAGTGGGAGGCGTAAACCCCTCACCTGCATCAAGACCAGACATGAAGTCTCTAATGTGGATTATGTCAGTTAAGATATGTATGATTTGAGAAAAAGTACTGAGACATACCTCCGATGAGCTTAGAGGATGATGCAGAGTTGACCTGTAAAGGAAATGCAAAACATTTACCTATTAGTTGTGTTATAATAACGTGTGTCTGTGAGTGTGTGCAGTAATCCACAGTTTGATGTGTAACCAAGCAATTAAAATAAAGTCTAAAGTAAGTATGTAAACGTATCTGCACGATAAGATCTAAATCACATCATGAAATGTTTTAATCATTATTATATCCTTTATTTAACCAAGTGAGAGTGTCATTGAGATTAAAATGTCTTTGTCAAGAGTGGCCTGACCTTTCCGGGTGAGAGAAAAAAAAACCAACAAAAAACAAAACAACATGGCATAAAAGGGAAAAAGCGAAAGTGAGATTAATGTGTTAAAGCTGATGAAGTGAGACTCAAAAGGGAATCAATGCAGAATTTAAGTGGGAAAAAAGCACAACATGAGCAGTCGATAAGAATTCACAGTATATGCAAAAGTCAGAAGTAAAAGAAAGGTATCGTAGGCTTTAAAAGTTTGATACTCACTGACTCAGTTTGGTAGAGACGGTAAAGAAAGCAGGCTTCTATGATCATGCCAAACAATGCCACGCTCACCAACAAGAACAGTAGGATCAGTGGCAGTCTGCTCCCCCGCCGCTGCAGACTCACCCTGGGGGGCCGAGCAGGGGGGGTAGCCTGGCTGTCTGCCATGTACACAGAGAAGTGCATTTCACGACCCTCAGCCATACCTTCACTGCTCTCCTGAATGTAAAGTGGTCTTGAAGTATCCCCTCCAAGCTTCAAACAGACTGCTTAGTCAAACAGAAACCGCTTGTGACAAAAACATTAAAAAAGAAAGCAAAAGTAAATGGACTGTCTCGCTAACGGACACGGCGCTCAGAGAGTCAGGAAGAATCAGACACAGAAATCTTGAGATCTATCGCCAAAGCATCATATTTCTCTCTGCAAACAGTAACTGCAGTTGTGGAAGTGTCAAGGTATAGGACAACAATCCCCCTCATGTACCTTTGTCCTCTACTGTAGTAACATAGGCCTGAGTAGTTGGTTTTATGTCAAAATATACTCCTTTCTCTCTGCGGATGTGATAATTGAAGACTTCATTTCAGCCTGGATCACGCATTTTTTACAAAAACTGAATGAATGAGGATTAAAATGTGACCTGGGTTAGGTGTTTTTTCTGTTGTCTTTGTTATTTCTCACATGGACACAATATTTAATGGCAAAGCAATTAGCACCCAATAGTTGAAAGAACGTCTTAACTTGGATAAGTTGTTACAAAGCTGAATTATACATTGAACTGAAGGCTGTAATAAAATGACACGAGGCAGAATAAACTCTGTAAGATCTGTCACTAATGCTACACTCAAATACACATATCATTTTAGAATTACTGCGATATAGACATATTTTATAGCCATTAAAATATTTCCATGAGCTAGCTCCTACTGCTGCATTGCATTATTTGTATCTATCTATGATTTTAATGTAACACGTGCGTGCGCTGTGGTTCTATCGGTTTCTCAAATGTACAGTTGAGGCTGTGCAGGCATCTGCTCTTTGAAAACAACATACCATCTTGATCCAATAAGGCTGAATAGGTTACATGAATTCAAAGGGTTAAACAAAGTAGGCCGTGTTGCTGTTGGGAGGTAGTTGGGTCTTTAGTGACAGCAAGAATGAGAAACTGGCGCCATCTACAGGCGAATATTGTTCATGCAGTGTTTTGCTTTTCATTTGATCTTGAGCGGCAGTAAACGCCACCTACACAGCCAGACATGTCAAACTGCTGGCTCGAAATCATTTTAGCACACCGTTGATGCAATAATCCTGCAGTTCTTCTACGAAAGAAAAACAGCACTTTTACTTTCTCTTCGCTTCCTCAGTGCTTTAAAAAATCTGACGGTGGACGTGTTGCATGGTTGATACTTCATCACTACATAAGGACCCTTTCTTCCCGCAGTAATCTTAGGCTTTAAGAATCAACTGACGTCAGCTTCTTTGAGCTGTAAAGCGATACAATATATAGCGCTTCAGCTTTTCAGCAAGAATACTGTAAATCTTCTCAGGAGGTGCGAGAAATGTCACTGACCCCACGGCAGCTCTCAGGGTCATACAGGACAGTCCGTTACTGAGGGGCTTTTGTGTGGCCATTTGTCACGAGTCTCACAAACGTACATACATTTCTGCAAAAGGCCTTCTTTCATGAAATGATACAGATGCTTATTTTTAAACTGAGGGACCATTTTATGATTCCGTGATTGTGTTTTCTTTGTTGTATGAGTATTCAGTGTTAGAACAGCAGGGGGTGTTGCTAACCTTAAAAATACTGACGTTAACTTATATTTGAGTTGAATTTTTTGAAATACTCAGTGTACAACTAAATCCATTCATCTCCAAATGTTGATCTGTAGAAATGGGTCTAAGTCCAAATCACATTACAGTGACATTTCTTCGTTTGCCGCGCTTCCTCAAAATGCCGAGTTACGTCAGGAATTCTTGCTACTTTACAGTTCTCTTCTTCCCTGTGGCGGAATTAGCAAATGCACTTTGTGGAGGTGTCTTCAAGACCCTGTTGTGCGAAAGGTCCTGTTGTTTTTCGCTCTGTTGGTTTTCACACATTGACCGTGACTGTCTGGCCCTGCAGTCCTCGGGGCATTCTAGGCAACAGCTCAACATGTGTGGTGAGGGCCACCACAAAAAACATGGGCCAGGAGGTTAAGACAACAACATTAACCTCTGAATATCCCTAAAGGAAATTGCTAACATGCATAAATTAGGCATTCTTTATGTTTTCCTGTCTCGTTTCACAAAATGAGGCATTGAAAAAGTAATGTGTTTCATGCGAATCTGAAAGATTTGACAAACAAATTATAAAGTTATGTAGCCCACTGTATTTTTTTTTATTTTTAGTCTTTGTCTGTAAGTAAACTTAAAAAAAAATCCACATGGTTTTGAAGATCAGGAAGGATACTTTAATAACCTATAACTTTACTAAAATATTAAAAAAAAAAAAGCAGCTCCTTCCCACGAGAGAGAGAATTTGTGAGCATGCATGTGTCTAATGCGTTTTACTCCCACCTTAGCAGTGAGGCCCCTCCATCACTCTGTTGGTGAGGGCCCACATGGAAGCGATTATGCCGTGCAGAGGGAGAAATTACAGAGAGAATCTACAGAACTGGAGCCCTCCTATAACCACTCACTCATTCACTTAGATTTACACACATGAACACGAGCTCAGAGGCCTGTACAGCCAAGTGTACGCTCACTCACACACAGATAGAAAGAGACGGATGGGCGCACACACGCTCACACAGAAGCTCTACTGCCACCTTGCCTGAAGCTGTACATTTCCACTGCAGCCTCTGTTGGGACAAGGCTCCAGTGTGCTTCCCTCCTCATCTCGTCTCCTCTCCTGGACTGGAGTGGGATGGGGCCGGGGCTGTAAATTCCTCAGAAAGAGCTGTTAAGAGGGCCTCCATTAAAACAGGGGGGGCGGCGCTCGCCAGAGAGGAGCCGACTCAATAAGTCATCACCGAAGCCCGAGGCCTTACTGGGGCCCCCGGGGAGAGTAACTATAGCACACAGACTGCATTAAAGCATTTCTACCTCGTCCTGTTTAATACACTTATGTTATTTGGATATAACAGGTGCCTAGAGGAAAGCAATAATGCAATAATTGGCCAATGAGTATGATTTGACTGCCTTGTAATGTATCTGCGGGGGGTCGACTGTCGTATAGCTCAGTGATTGCCTCCCCATCTGGCGATTTGTGTCACATTCTTTTCTTTAGCCCTTCAACGCAGGAACAAAGCTCCCTACAGCACATCTTCTCAATGTTTTTGTTCAGAAAATCTTTGTTCTTAGTCCAAAATATCAACTAACACGTCAGAATTATTACAGCAGTATTTCAAAAACAACATGGCATCAAAGGGGAGACGATTGATCAAAAAGGTCGAAATATATGTCTGAGAAGACTGTGTGTGTACTGCACCGTGAAGACACAGTAGTGGACAACATACTTTAGATTCTTTAGAGGCGACATCAAATACAAAGCTCTGGGCTATCACTGTATTCAAGCACTGCAAGGTGATCCATCACTGTATGTAACAGGACCACAGAAACCATTACAGCAAACTTGGCTTATGTTACTCTGATAATATTCCAGCAAGTTTACCCTTTGTGTCTCCTTCCCATGTCTTCACAGCTCAAAAATGATCAACCCAATTGCATCAAATTCCAACCATTTCTCATAGAATTATGGCAACAATGGCTGAAAATATCAGACCCTTCGTTCAACCCTCCTTGCGTTATCGTTTGTTATATGAGAGTGTACATGTGTACACACTGTGGCGACTGGATGTGTATAACCATTCCTTCCCCTCTACTCACACTCCTCCCAATCAAGCCCATTATTATCCCAGACGTACTGCAGGCACCCAAAATATCTGTCACGCAGCTGTCGGCACCTCTCTGTTCAGCAGCTGGAGAGACTTTCTACCCTGATACAATATACACACTCACCCAGAAACACAGAAGAAGAAGAAGAAGAAGAAAAAAAAAAAACACACCCTGCCACTGCAGAGTCGGTCACTTCCAGCCTGATATGTGTTTTTGTGCAATTGCGTTTGTTTGTTTTGTTGTCAAAGCCACCCCTGGCTGGTTTTTGCTCTTGGAATATAAAATCCCAGACAACTGGTGCGTACGGTGCATTTAAATGATCCACCCAGGAAGTGAAGCCAGGAAACTCGATGGAAAGGACCCATTTCCACATTTTTTTTAAAACTATATTTGCCTCAGCTGCAAGAAAGCAACCCGCATGTTGCTATTTTAGCAATAAGGTATTAGAGGTTATGTTTAATCTTGTACAATTAAATATAGCATTAAATTATCAGTGAGGGCAGAGCAATAAAATAACAGCAATAACAAATCCTCATGATATCTTCTATTTTGAACAAGCACTATTATTTTCTGCTCAGTAATGTAAAAACCCACCACAATACTTTTATATATTAAAGTTGATTCGATCAATGAGGGGAGAACCAAGCTTTAACAACTGAAACCACACTTAAAATGCTTGAAGATATAACGTTTTTTGTCACAAAAAAAAAAAATGTTTTTATGATCAAAAAGGGCCTTGACTATAAGAGGACCGTGGCAGATGTCAAATCTAAAAAGTGATTTTGGTGGAAAAAAGCAGGACACCGTGTTCATGGTGACTTTCAGGACCAGTATTTATGGCTGGAGGCCCTGAATCAAAGTCAGAAACAGAAATGCACATTTAAACCTCCACTCTCCTGCCAACTCGCGCTCCATCCCACTCACTGCCTCTGAAAGCAATGATAGGAGGAAAAAGAACGTACTGCACTTCCTGTGGAGATTTGACGGGAGAGCAAGAAAGACAGATACAATATGTGCTCTGGAAAGTTTCAGCTGCTCCCCTATAGTTGAGGATAATGTATGACCGGACTAATCCAGTGTTTCTTTAGAGCATGAGTTTGTGCCAAGATTTGATTAGAAACAGGCCTAGTGCATGTCTGCCTTTTTTCCCCTCTTTTCCTCAATCTTGATTTCCTTTGTCTTCAATTTTTCAAGCCCCTTCTCAGACCTGATACCGCTGCTCACAAGAAGCAAAACCTTCCTGAAGCATTCGCACAAACTTGAACAATGGCCTCCCAGTAAAAGTGAGCATTCTGGCGCTTGTGACTAACAACATGATCCTTTTTCTGACATGCTGAGGCTTTCAATAAGAGCGACATCATAATATCAACTCTGGAGGCATTCTTCCTGTCTTACCCCCAATCCTTGGCTTGTCCCTTCTTGCCCTCAAGCAGGCAGGAAATGGCTGCATGCAAGATTTGAGACCTGAGATCAACAACATGGGAGACGGCTGCCACTGAACAACTGGGCAAAAACAGCAGAGACAACAAGTACCAGTCTTATCTAAATAGCTGCTACCGCTGGTGCAATTTACGGCGGCTTTATAAAAGTGTTTTTTACAATAGACCCGCATGTTTTTCTCAACATTTTTCTTTCTCAGAAGATGGCTGCTGACTATAGTCTGTATAAAATTTCCCCAGATGGATCATGCAACATACTCAAGATTTACTGAACTCTTCTGGCATAAGTCAAATGCGGAGCATCTGATTTTACTTAGTTTAGAAGATCTCAGATCCAAAGTTTTAGCTGAAATATTCACAAAATCACAGTCATGTCTCTCTTCATTTGGATTCTCCCTCTTCTTCCTTTCTTTGTTGTTTTTCCCTGGAGAAAGACAAAGCAACCAAATAATACTGAATTTTCCATCATGCTCTTCAAACCCCTCCTCCCCTAAACCCTAAAACAATCTCACTCCCTTTACCACCAGCACCCCACCCACATGCCGCTTCTTTTCAGCCTCTCACTCTTCATTCGTTTCTCTGCTTCAGTGCAAAGCCAAACAAGCCAGCCATTAAGTTGAGTTAAGCGCAGGAAGTGGGCCTTCAGGCCAGGCGGCACTGTTTACAAGAAGCTAGTCAGGTTTCAGCGGCGCTTTGAAGTGAGCAGCACACAGGAGACTGTCTGTCACTAGGCAAAGGCCCAGCGCCGCTCCACTGACTCACTCGCATTCCCCCCATTCATCTGAGCAGAGAGAGGAAAGGAGGGTGAAGGTGGAGGGGGTGTAAAAGGGCAGAGTAGAGGGGGTACAGGTAGATTTATGGATTTTCCCCCCTCAGAGTATCTGTTCCTACCTTTAATCACTCCTACCTGTCTGTTATAACAACCCATCTTTATTTAACCCCAGACAAGGAACCACGAAAGACAAACATCAACTTGTCCAACAGGTCATGATATATAAGGAAATTCCACTGACATTAAGACTCAAGTGTATGAAGTAGCTGAATACATATTTTCATTATATGTTTTTAGAATACAAAATGTGAGTCAGTGTATTTATTTACAGTGACAATTTGAATAGGGGGTCATTAAAGGTAATGCCTTACTTAAAGGGATTAGTCCGCATTATTTCTTCTGAAATTTAAAAGGCACAAATTACCCATAAGCACCTGATTTAAAACAAAGTGCAAAAGCGCGTCTGCACCACAGTAGACTGTAGACGCGTGCATTGTAGCCTGCCTGTCCACACACGACGCAGAGGATGGAGTTACAACAGGTAATTAAGTTTCGCGTTTGATTGAAGAGTAAATTTACATTGATCTTTATGTTCTGTCTTTTGTAAAAAAAAACTGTCTTTTCTGATGCTCTTTTTATTTGAAGAGTTGAAGTGAAAACTGCTACGAACTGGAAATTCACATGCATTTATTATCAGCTTTGTTTACTTTCTTTTTTAACTCGCGGAAAACAAAAAGTCAAGGAAAAAGTTGGCTGTTGATCCTTTTTTGCCAGACGTCGCATCACACTGCGTCTGTGTTTACATATCCTTACAGCGAGCGTTAATATACATTCAAAGTGGCTCCTGGGTTCAGTCTACTTCACAGCAGTACTGCGTGAATGCCACGATCATTCACACTGCTGCGTGCAATAATAACGCAAGACAATGTATTTCAACTTTGTTACTCGTTTTGAGCAATCTAACAGAATATGTAACAATTCATATTTAAAGCTGCAGGAGCCAGAAAACGCCAAAAGACTAAATATAAAGATAAATGACCCCGTGCTGTTTCATGGAAAAGCAAAAGCCAAAATATCATGGTTAGAGGAGAGTAGAATCACATCTGACGGAATAGACGGAACCTGTGTCAAAAACACCTGTAAACTACAGACAGATCGATTAATCAGCACCAACAGGACGCTTTACAAACTATTGGTATCAGCAGAAGTTGACACGGATAGAGGCCCATAGTTAATAATAGCTTTCTAAACTAGAAATACTGTGGAGAAAAATAAAAGTTCAAAAGCTTTTTTAAAAAAGTCACTCCCCTGCATTTTCTACAAGTTCTACATTTAGTGGCTAGTTTGATTTTCAGTGATTCAGGTGTATTTATTTAGGTGTTTATTACTTTGACTTAGATGTTCAGTTCAAGAGTTATCTGATAACTAACGAAGTGAGGAGTTTGTGTGTTTTCAGTGTCACTTCCTGGGAGGAGGGGCAGGGATGACATCGGTCGATTAATCGGCTATTGGCTTTTTCCTGCTCCAAACTATCGCTTCTGTATTGCCGTTTAAAAAACCCACTATCAGTCGACCCCTACTGTAAACAGAGTCAAGAGGAGGTGCAGAACTCTCGTTTCCTCTCAGACCACTTGAATTACAATATAATGAAAGGTAATTATGTTTTTGTTTTTTTGACCTGTGACGCCAAAAAAAAATTTAAAAATTGCACAGTGAAGCTTTAAGGGCATGTACTCTGTAATCTGTGGTGAAATACATTTTAAAAGTAACCCTCCCAACACTAAGTATTAGTAACACAAACATGAGCACGTAGTACAACTTGGTGTATCCTATAGAAGTGCAGCCCAAAGCGGCCGTGGTGCATCTAAAACTTTGCAGTAACAGTAAACACACAACACTGCATGTGCGTACATTTCTCAAACCCCTTCTTCTCGCCCTGAGCCTCCGCTCTGAGGCAAGAGGATCAACTTTCTCCAACACACCCATTTATTTTATGACATCACCACAGAGTAGGTTCAATTTCAGCCATGTATGGCTTGGGGGATTCCAACTTGGCACGGAGCGCAGCGGCTGCAGAGAAGAAGCAACACTAAAGCAAAGTTGAACACCCTTGTTTTCCTTCTCCAAACAGACAGGCAGGAACATTTTCACACTTATACAACAGAACCGACTTTTCTTGCCAGGTGATATAACCAAGCCCTTTCTAACAACAAACAAAAACATTTCTCATTTTGTTTAGCACTTGAAGGTGATGTTGGTGCACATGTGTGAAGAAACCCTGCCTTTGGAAATGCACCAGTATTGCTGTCGCATACTCGGGGGTTGGCACCAGTTTGTCAGACACAAAACATGCATATGTGAAATATGTCAGAATCCTGACAACATGCTTGATATATTAACGGGAAAGGTATATTCATTTGACTGTTTCAGCATAAACTCCCACCTTGACTCTCCAAGCGGGCTGCAGTGTTGAGCAAGAAGGTAATTTCCATTAAGAATTCCAATAATCTGCTTTACTGTTGCCTGCCAGTCTGAGGGAACAGATGTTCAGGTGTGACACTCACCCCCTTGTAAAAACAACATGGCCGCCCTTTTATCACAAGAAAATAAAGTAGCATTAAATGATTAGAGAAACATATGGAAGGACAAATAAAGAAAACCAGTCTATACTGTTAGCCTGGAATTTAACCAGGAATTTAAAATCAAGCATTTGGTGACATCTACGCGTTTGGCATCAGACGAAGCACATGTTTGTAGTTAAATATGAGGGAATGCAGTGGGTTAACGCAACAACAACAACAAAAAAAGCTTCCTTGATGCAACATCCAACAAAATGAAATATAGACATTCCTTTAAGCCACAAAAAGTCTTATTAAGCACCAGAAAATAATAATGAAAGGAGCATGGATCATAGATCGATGGTATGTAGCATTATTACAGTGCAAAAGTAAAGCAGGTACAATGGCAGACGAGGAAAAGTATTTACTTTCTTTAAATACAAATATATAATTTCATGTTTTTACAAATCCTATGTACAAGTTCATTTAATTACACGTGAAGGGAAAGATGCTGAGAGCGAACAGGCGAGCATTCTTCCGCAGCTTGTTCAGTTTCTTTGCGTTTGTGGCTGCCGGATCATCACTCCTCATGGGTTTATGTTCACTTTAAGAAAAGAGCCAGAGAGGGGGGAGGAAAGTATTTCAGCACATGGCATCCATCGCCATGCTTGTTACTTGTTCAGACAGTCAGGTTCAGTCCTTGTTTATCCAGCTTGCCCTTTTGGCAAACCCTAAACCCTCACTTCTGCATGCACGTATGGTTATAAAGCTGTTATAAAGCTACAACTACTCAGGGTGTACTTACCAATCACACAAGAAACAGGTAATAATACACAAGTCAGTCTCAGCATCATATAGATGTCCTTTTTTTTTCTCCTTTCTTTTTACACTGTGGTCTCTCCCTGTTTGCCATTTGTCAGCCTTGTGTAAAACTTATGCCAGGAGTGCAAAGTCTTCCCAGACCAGATCCAGAAACCAGACGTAATACCCACTATGAGTGTCATCAGGTACTTAATCATGTACACAGTGAAATCTGGGGTCATGCGTGGCCCGGCGTGCATAGGGCAGGGGATCGCCAGGCTCCTGCAGTTATGACTGATCCAACTGCGCTCCCAGTGTGGGCGAAAAGCCTGCTCGTAGAAAAAGCAGGCGATGACAATAGTGGCAGGAACCGTGTAGAGCACACTGAAAACCCCGATCCTCACCATGAGCCGCTCCAGCTTCTCCGTCTTGGTGCCATCGTGTTTCATGATGGTGCGGATTCTGAACAGTGACACAAAGCCGGCCAGCAAGAAAGAGGTCCCGATGAAGAGATAAATGAAGAGAGGGGCCAGAACGAAGCCCCGAAGAGGGTCCAGGTTGCTGAGACTGACAAAGCAGACGCCGCTGAGAACGTCGCCCTCAATCTGCCCGATGGCCAGGATGCTGATGGTCTTCACGGCCGGTACTGCCCAGGCTGCCAGGTGGAAATACTGAGAGTTGGCCTCGATGGCCTCGTGGCCCCACTTCATACCTGCTGCCAGGAACCATGTGAGAGACAGGATCACCCACCAGATCGAACTGGCCATGCTGAAAAAGTAGAGCATCATAAAGAGGATAGTGCACCCTTCCTTTTTGGTGCCTTGGACAATAGTTTTGTAGGCATCAGGGCCGAAGCTGTCATTGCACACCACTCTGTCCCCCAGGAAATAACCGGCTATGTAGGCTATGGAGACCATAGTGTAGCATCCAGATAAAAAGATAATAGGCCGCTCGGGGTATCTGAAGCGCTGCATGTCCACTAAATAGGTGGTAACTGTGAACAGTGTAGATGCGCAACAAAGCACAGACCACACCAGAATCCATATGCGGGAGAAATGAATCTCTTTGTCGGTGAAAAACATGTACCCACCGCTCCTCGACGGCTCGCATGGAGCTGCGCAATCCTTCTCTTCTAGAAACTTATAATTCAAATACGGTGGTACTCTGAGAACAGTCGGGCAGCGGAAGGGCTTGTCGTGTGCGGAGCCCTGGGAGAGGTCCTGATGGGTGACCGGGCCAGGTATGACTGGTGGGACGGTGGGAGTAGAGTCGTTCTGTCCCACGCAGATGTGTCCGTCTCCCAGCACGGGGAAGTTCTCGCAGCGCAGTCGGTCCGGCCACTGGAAACCAAACTTATTCATGAGAGCCTCGCAGCCCTGCTTGGCTCTCTCGCAGATGGACCTGCAGGGAGGGATGGCCTTCTCCAAAACGGTGCACACGGGCGCATACATGGAGCACAGGAAGAATTTCAACTCGGCTGAACACTGTACCTTCACAAGGGGGTAAAACTGGTGCACCTCGAGCCCTGCGTCCTCCTGGTTGTAATGGCCCACCAAATTGGGCATGATGGTTTGGTTGTAGGCTATGTCCGTGCACAGAGGGATTGAAATCGGCTGGCAAAACCCATGCTCTATCCCGTTGTCCCCTTGATACTGCGCTGATATCAGCAGAGGCAGCAGGAACGCAGCAGACCAGATCTTCCAAAAATCCATCTTGCCAAGTTTAAGACAACTCCAACTTGCTCGACTTGCTATGAGTTTGTTTCTTATGTACCATTCAGCATCGGAGAGGAACGTACTGAAGGGAAGGAGTCTGGTGTCGGACACCTGAACGCAGCTCTCTTTGTGTTTCGTCCCCGCTTTGAACACTGGAAACTAAACTTCTTTTCCACAACTCGGATTCGTTCGTGGTTGTAAAGGCAGCAGCGATAATAAACACACTTCCGGTACTTCCTTACAAAATAAAGCGTCGAAAGAAGTGACGCTGAAAACGAAAGATTCTGCATTCAAATCAAAATGAAGGAAAAATTAAAGGAGTCACTGTGCAGAAAAATGGCCCCTGTCAAAGTTTTACTCCATGTTTATGGATTAATGTTACTGTCTCAATGTGTATGTTGCATTTGCACTACTTTATATATGAGGTTGGTAGTTTAACCTCAAGCAATGCATCATATTCTATAAGATCATCATATGTTTGTAGCTTCGCTGTCCTGTGAGAACCACATATGTCTAGTTGAGGAAATGTTTTTTCTCATCCCATAAAGGAACTCTTTATCCTTCATAATCATTCACAATCAGCACATCTGGATGTATGTGGGTTTTCATTGGAGAGGGAGGAGATGGAAAACTGTCATCTGAAAAGCTGTCAGACAAATGTAGTGGGGCAGAAGTAGCATGTGAAGGTGCATGGAATAGAAATACTCAAGCGAAGTACCTCAGATTTGTACTTAATATGTATTTTTACATAACATTTCTACGTCTGTATCATAGTAACACAGTCTTACCTGAGCCTAAACATATTCCAGGATTTATATTTGATTATTTTATTGCCGTATGACTTTTTCTGCTACAGCTAGACCTAATAATAATAGATAACATCATAAAAATAACCTATTTATAATAGAACCAAGTCATCCTCCTCCGTTTCTGCTTTGAATTCTAACTTTTTTTTAATTATAGCGCAAAGTGTATGGTCTTATTGTGAAGGTATTTCCGCTGTGCTGCTTCTGTAAAATCCTATTTGCCAGAACAGCTGGATTGCGTAGCCCAACTAGACTTTCAAGTTCTGTGTAAACTCCATGGGAGGAGACTTCTAGTGTACTTTTTATGACATGTTTAGAAAGAACCTGAGGAACTGAAAATAAGAAATGTATATATAAATAAAGTAGGATAGTTAAGTTTCCAGTCGCACCTGAGTTCACTTTAAAATTCTTCACGGACCATGAGCTTTCCTTCCTGGAAATGTTTGATCATAACAATTGCTCATTTTTTAAATTTTTTTTATTAACAAATTGAAACAACAGGACATTTGTTTTATGAACGTAGCCTAAATTTGCAAGTGTGTTTTGGAAAGTTTTGCATTACTGGCTATTTTGTCAATTAACAAAAGAGAATGTGATTTTTTTTTTTGGGTTATATTTATGAAAGATGGAAGACATAGCGATTAACATAACTAAATTAAACTTGGAAAAATCTTTTTACACAAGAAGGGTGTTTCCTAAAAACACAGCCGAATATCTACACTTTAAGAGCAGCTGAGAGGATGAACGCTTTGAAAACCAAGACACCTCTCCACCCTTTTTAAAAATTCACTTTTATTCCTCCTTTGTTTCCCCCCAGTTGTATGATGCTGGTTCGACGATGTTGTCCTGAAAAAATAATCTTCAATACTGTACCATGCAAGTTTTGTATTTAAGGCTTGTACATTTTTATAAGGTTCCACTAAAAAGACTCTTCTTTTTTTTTGACATGTTCCACATCATAGTTGGACAACTAGTTCATAACAAGCCTGTATGTATGCAGGTCTGCTAGGTATGTAGTAATTTTGCAGCTGCCTACAGTTGTAATTATTATTTATCCATTTCCCCAGGATGTGCTGTGGTCGGGGGATCATCCCCCAAGAAAACTTTGTATTATTTGACTAAAAACTATTCATTTATAAATAATTTTAGACTATTACAGCAAGTTTGAGGGTGCTCCCCCCTTTTTTTTTTAAATAAAAAAATATAGCTGCATAGTGCCACATTATGTTGGTCCATTATTATTACCAAAACACCCACTTGCTAAAGACGTCAAGTGGGGACCAACTACGACCATTCGACCTGGGAAAAGTCATTTATAGTTAGCGTTAGTTTTCTCTCCATGCTGAGTTTACGTTACATTTGGTTCGGGTGTTGGCTAAAATGGCTTGGGAAGCCATTAATACAGAATAAGGTGACCAGGTGTGTCAAAATCCAACTACACGACGATCTGAACTGTGGTGGTGGTGGTGTGATATGAGATGTTGCTATGCGCTCTGATTTCCTGCTTGATGTTAATTGGATCAAAAACCAGAACTCGACCAATGTGCGCCGAGGTCGCGAGGCCACGATCGAACTTCTGAGGGCTCGAGCTCGAGGGTGGGAACGGGGGGGGGTTGAGGCCGCGTCGGGGTGATGAGCTGACTTCGAAGGAAACTGCTGAACTCCACAAAGTTCACATTATTCATGTCACGCAGGTACGTATGTGTGTGTGCTCAAAATTTCCACGACAACTCTCTCGTTCGGGTGAAGTTAAGCAAAATTTTAACGGCAACCACGTTTAGTGTGTTTGAAATTTTCGACAGCTCGCTAGCTTAAAGTACAGGCGTTAACGGCCGGTTAGCTTAAAACTCAGTACCTTTTTTTCCTCTGAAAAAAGATTCATAATTCAACTTCTGGGATGTGTAACGATTGCGATAAACGTTATGGCAACCTTATTAACGCTAAGTATGTTCGTGTCTTTTGCCAGGCCAGTAATGAAATAAGGAATCAAGTTAAGGGGACCTCGAAATGGCATTTGCCGGGCATCAGAGCACATTTACAAATTCACTTTTTCCCACGTATCAGCGTCAGGTAAGCTATAATTGAATGTTTTTTATATTACAGTATATTGAGTGAACAGTTGCACTTTTATCCAGAGTTTATGATGTACCTAGCTAATGGTGAAAATTATTGAGTTGAATTTCCTGGTGGCTTAAGCTACCAGGAATTTCAACTCAATAATTTTCACCATTTTGCTACTTGTACTCTGTAAATAATGTACTAATAACTTAGTTTTATTATATGTATTTGACCTAAAGGACAATTGACTTTCCCTTAGCGGATAAATAAAGTTAATCTCATCACTATATTAAAAACACAAGCAATACAGATAAAGAGCATACACAAATCAGTTGAATACAGTGTAATACACAGTGAAAGAAGATAACATAACTGTCAACACGGTTGACATATAATATAATGACCAACCTAATAGATTTTGGTAAAGAGAAAGATACCCTTATCCATACTGGCATGTTTTAATAGTACATTCCAAAAAAGAGCTGTCAACTGATCACCACCTGGTGGTGAGTTGGGTGCGCTGGCGGAGCAGGAAGCCGGACAGACTGGGCAGGCCCAAACGTGTTTTGAGGGTCTGTTGGGAACGTCTGGCAGGGCCTTCTGTCAGCGCGGCCTTCAACTCCCACCTCCAGGAGAGCTCCTCTCAGATCCCGGGGGAGGCTGGAGACATCGAGTCTGAGTGGACCATGTTCTCCACCTCCATTGGTTGAAGCTGCCGCGCAGAGCTGTGGTCGCAGGGTCTCTGGTGCCTGTCATGGTGGCAATCCCCGAACCCGGTGGTGGACAGCGGAAGTAAGGGATGCTGTCAAGCTGAAGGAGGAGTCCTATCGAGCGTTGTTGGCTCTTGGGACTCCTGAGGCAGCTGACGGGTACCGGCAGGCCAAGCGTGCCGTGGCCCGGGCTGTTGTGGAGGCAAAAACTCGGGTCTGGGAGAAGTTCGGAGAGGCCATGGAGGAGGTCAATCAGTTGGCCCCGAAGTATTTCAGACCTGTTCCCAGTGCACGTTGGACTCCAGCAGGGCTGCCGTTTGTCACCGGTTCTGTTCATAATTTTTATGGACAGAATTTCTAGGCGCAGCCAGGGGCCGGAGGGGGTCCGGTTTGGAGACCACAGGATCTCGTCTCTGCTTTTTGTGGATGATGTGGTCCTGATGGCTTCATCGAACCTGGACCTTCAGCGTGCACTGGGGCAGTTTGCAGCCGAGTGTGAAGCGACAGGGATGAGGATTAGCACCTCCAAATCCGAGGCCATGGTTCTCGACCGGAAAAAGGTGGCCTGCCCTCTCTGGGTTGGTGGAGAGGTCCTGCCTCAAGTGGAGAAGTTTAAGTATCTTGGCGTCTTGTTCACGAGTGAGGGGAGGACAGAACGGGAGATTGACAGGCGGATTGGTGCAGCATCTGCAGTCATGCGGTCCCTGTATCGGTCCATCGTGGTGAAGAGGGAGCTAAGCCAGAAGGCAAGACTCTCGATTTACCGGTCAATCTACGTTCCTACTCTCACCTATGGTCATGAGCTTTGGGTCATGACCGAAAGAACAAGGCCCCGGATACAAGCGGCCGAAATGAGTTTCCTCCGCAGGGTGGCTGGGCGCACCCTATGAGATCTGGTGAGGAGCTCAGTCACCAGGGAGGAGCTCGGAGTAGAGCTGCTACTTCTCTCTTCAGTCATGTGTTTTCTTAGTAGTGCTCTTATAAAGTAGTGCTCGGATAAACAGTTTAAATATGTTTTAATGCACACCAGTTCACCCTGTGTGAGAGAGAAAATAACTGGTAATATTTTGTGTCCGGTTAGCTGCAGATTGATAAGCTCTTTCTTCCCTGTCTCTCAGTCCAGTATCAGTGTAGGTGGTGGGAGCAACGGAAGTGTGGCAGTGCCCTTCATTTCCATCCCCGGTGTCTCACTGCAGGAACAGGACATGGCATCCTACGTGCCTTGGTCTCACATTGCCCACGATGACCCTTATGAACTCCGTAATTGTGCACAGAACATTGAAAGCAGGTACTGAGTTTTAAACGTGCACTATAAATGTATGTATATATGAATGCATGTCTTGTGTGTGCATTATTTATCTCAGTATTGAAGAAAAAGAACTACAAGGATATGTCATTGCTCTTGTGTCATATCAAAATAGGTTTTGGGTTTCATTCTGTGACTTAAGAGTTAAAAGTAATAAAGCTTTGTAGTGGAATTAATAGATTTTTTTCAGCCATTTTGTTCAAATAATGTTTTCAAAGACTTTAGTGCTGTTATCTTTTTCTTCAAGAAAACCTGCTGACATTACAGACTGTGATGGGGAGCCTGATCTGCAGGGCCTAGTGTTGAACATTTTGGACGAGGCAGATTCACAGGACAGCTTCTACAGCGAAGGGTATGTCAGGTGTAAACATTTTCCACATTTCCACAAGTATTGTAATTTTTAATCTTCTCTAAAAAAATTGTATATTACACATACATTGTATATATCTTTTAGGAATCCAACTCCACATAACCACATCTGGTCTCCAAAGACACTTCAAGAAGAACTGTTGCAGCCTAAAACACAATATAGCTCTACCGTTCCTCCAAACTATGTATCCCATGAGGCCTTCAGTAAAATAGAGGGGCAGGCAATGGGCATCAATGTTGAAGAGTTTTGCCAGCAATCAAATGGCCTTGCTACCAATCAACTTTTTAATTTTCCTAAAGGAGACAGGGACATCTACACTCTTAGTCCTCAGAAGCTTCCACCAGGTCTACCTGTGCACAATGTGGGAAACACTTACCTGTCACAGATACAGCAGAGCAATTATGACAGCATGTCAGTGAATAAAGACAGAAGGAATAGACAGCTGATGAATCATTTCCCTGATCTCAGTGATATCTTCGGACCTCAAAGTGAAAGGAACAGCCAATGCATTGACCAGTTCTATGAAGACCACTACATTCAGGGGAATGGTAAGCCCATGAGTAATGAACAGTATATGCCACAAGATGTGAACCAAATTGTTAACAGTTTTCAGTCATTCATGGCTGGTTGTGAGCAGGATACCGTATGTCGTGGTGACTTTCCAAGCATGCAAATAAGGATGGAGACTGGCGACAGCATGGCATGGAATAACACCAGTCCTGTGACACCAACAAGAACTTCAGCAACAATGCAAAAACAGCTGGTGGCAGAATATGAGTCAGTGCAGAAGGAAAGAAACAGAGGAGTGAGAAAACACACATTCAAGCGTGATGTCCTTCAAGATCTACCCAGGTTCAACCCCCAAAATACAGAGTACTTCCAGCAACCAAAGTCACTCTCTGCATCTTTAAACTTCTCAAACCGATACCAGAACAAGATGACCATTTGTAGAGAGAACACTTCACTCCCTATTAACATGAACCAGTGCTCAAAGCACCACATCCAGTGGGGCCAGATACAGAACAAGATTAAGCCACAGATGCAGAAGGAAAAGAAAAGAATGGCCGGCTTTCTTGGAGAAAGTTTCTCCACAATACCTCTAACCAACAATGAAATGGTACAGGGAGAAAAGAGACAAGGCCTCTCACAAAATTGCTACTTTGTCCTCCCTGGCAGCATGCAGCCTCAGAGATTTGATGGAGAAAACAGTTTGGTCAGTGCAGGGAATACACAGCAGTTCAGACCTCTTATGTATCCTATAAATGACTCTAGAAGGCACTCCGGCCTAGCCATCAACTCAAACTTCAACTCTAGATCTACACCGGCCTATGGAGGTGGTGTTCCAGGAATGGATCTGGGTGATGTGGTGACATCAGCCAATGAGCCAGCAGGTTTCAGCTCCTGTCTAAGTGACATGATGAGCCATGGAGGAGAAAACACGTATCATGGCATGACCTCAGTCATGTCATCTTCTATGGTGATGAGACAAGGAGGACCCATGATCCAACTTTACATATGTCTGGATGAATGTTTCAACCAGTGGAAGTGTTTGGAAAGAGAGAGAAAGAGGGTAAGCTATCAAATTCTGTGTTTCATGGACATCACATGTAGTTTTTCTTTATTTAAACAGGTAATAGACTTGCTGAAATTAAGAGAGACCTGTCCCAGAGGGCAGTCAATAGCTATGCAGTGATACAATATTAACATTTTATTTTGAAAGTTGTAGATTAAATGATTGTATTACAGTGGCACATTTAGGTGGATATGTACTATTTTCTGTGGTTTGATTAATCATTTTTGAAAACGTTTATGTTCGTATGAGCACTGTCACCTACAGAGATGTTTGTAGCCATTATCTAGTTATTGGTTGTATTATATGTTCCTATTTCCTTTGTATTTTAGACAGAAATCATTATTTCGAAGGCATTTCATGGAAAACAGACTGCAGGAGTGACCAACACCAGCCTTCCCAAAATTCCGCCAAACCCAACAAAAGCTGACCACCTCATTGTGTATCAAATGAGAGAACAAGCAAGGGTAAGACCCCTGAATTGAATTGCTCCTATACTCCCATCTGAAGGTGAATTGTGTTACAGCAACCATATGTGTTTTGTTTCACCTGTAGTACACTTAAATATGTTATGTATGCCCCACTCTCACTGTTGCTGGTGTGTTGCAGGTGGCAAGCCTTCTGGACAAAATGGAGTGTCTATGCAACGTTCCTCTTCATATCAACATCCACATGGCACTGATCAGGCATCATATGGCTATTTGCATCGCTCAGGCGAGACGCAAAGAGCAAATTGCCAACATGTCCCAACGTCAACAACAGCAAGCTTATTTTACAGAGGACAGAGGTAACTCACATTGCAGTATAGACATGTGTTTCTAATTCTAATGGGGTTCTAGTTTTTATTTGCTTTCTTTTTCATAGACACCATGAGGTTGGGCGTGGCATTGAAGGATCTAGTTGGTACCACATGCAAGCTCCGCACAGCCCTGTTTTGTGCCCTCCAGATGACACTGCCAAAACCTATCAACAGGCAGGAGCAACACGTTGCTAAGGAGACCACACGTGGAGAGAGACGTCCCTCTTTGTTCGAGGGATACTCTTTTAAGTTATGATTTAGCTGACAACAAACATGATGAAGTGGGTGTTGATTAAATTAAAACCACACCAAAATGTCGTAATTATAAATCCCCATAGGCAGCAGCATTGTTTAAAAAACAAATGTTCTTACTGAATTATTACCTACAAGTACATAGTGACATTTTACCTGTAACTCAGTGATTACTGCAGAATATGAGCTGAGCAATTTGAAGTCTGAAGGTCAAGAGGCCACCTTTTGATACATTGCATGAAATGTAATTTATCCTGCTGCATCTTAACTTCATTTCTTTAATTAGTGTCTGTTCCAAATTGAGATAATCTTGTTCCATCACCTTTGTATTTAAAGACACTCATTTATGTGGAAGATTTCAGTGAATATTTCATTGTTTTATTTATTTATTGGAATGTTTTGGAACCTCAGTTCTGGTTATTCCAAAGCAATAATTGAATCATAAGAGCAGGAGATGAATCTTAAAGTATTGTCTGAAATATTCAGATTATTCTGTAGTTTATAGTTTGTTTCACTCTGTAATTTAACACACTAATCACAGTATCAATAGTTTACGAAATGTGGTTACATTTGTTACACGTGTGGTAAACATTTACGAAAAGGTTCAGTTTTCATTTTAAATGCATTAATCACATTTTCACTCTACCTAGAATTATTCCTATCTGTGGACTTTAACATAGCTAAGTTATTACTTACTCAGTATCACTACCATAACATGCTGAATTCTCAAATGTTAAATTAATTTTTGAAGCTTTGTTTTTAGCACTTGTTAACACTTTAATCAGAAAGCTGTTATATTTATCTGCAATTTGGTTGAAAAGTTTGACCTGCGACAAAAGACGTTCAGTGTTATGACGATGTAGATTCCTCCTGTCGGTGAAATGAGCGCGTCTCTCACTCTGCTTTGGAAATATGAGCAGGGTTGTTCCCTTTCCTGTGATTTTCAAGTTCATGTTTACTCTATGCATCCTTGTTCTGTAAACCAAACATTTTAAAATAAACAAATCCAAATTGATTGCAGTTTTTTTTATTAATTTAAAAAGATGGTGCACCCCATAACAAACATACAAATTATGGTACATGACATATTTGAGGTATAACTTTGTAACCACTTTGTTTGCATTCTCAGATAAAATGCATAGATTGAAAAACTAAGATGAAGCTCAAAATGCAATTGTGTGAAGCATTTAAAGGCATTTGTAAAATATTAGCACAGTTTAAAATCAGCACAAGCAGATTGAATTTCTCAGCCTCTGTTTTTTACCACCATCAACCTTATCTGTGTTTCTTTGATCATTTCAGGGGCAAGTAAGCGCAAGTGTGTTGCACACTCGAGTGGATCAAAGAGGCTGTGACTGAAATCACTACCTACTCACTATACGGTGAGTTTACCATTTTGTAGTGGTGTAAGAACATCCCACAATGCACTGTGAAAAGTAGTGACCATGGCACGTAGACTACTTTGTGTTAACAGTCCGACAATGCAATGTGACGTTACTGTCGACGTTACTGTCACTATGCCGCAAATTGACGACTTTATCGTGTTTATAATATAGGGAGTAGTGAATAAAGGAGTGATTTCGGACACAGCCGTAGCAAGACTTAAAAAGTATAAAGTACTCCATCACAACTTCATCGTAAAGATCTTGAGGTTTATTCCTAGGAAACAACTTTCTATATCCACTCAAATCAGTGTCGAGAAGAAAAATAAATCAGGACCTGCACAACATCCAGTACATTGTACTTTACACAGAGAATTAAAGAGTAATGAGTTTGATGAGGTCAAGTTCACTAAAGGTGCCAATAAGGTTTAGCTAAAAAGAGGGAGTCACGGTTGTCATTTTTGTCTTATAACAAAACCTTTTCATGTACAAATTGTCCTTTCTATTTGCCTTTATCTTTTGCGTTCGCCTTTCTGTGTACGCTTCTTCTCCTTCTCTTTTCGGTCTTGCTTGGATAGTTTGTCCTTCTCCCTCTGCATCTTGTCCATTTCCTTCTTCTTCTGAGCATCTTCACGGGCCTGGTCCCGCTTTTGCTTTTGTCGGCTCAGCACCTCCTCCACGTTGGTGTTCCTAAACAAGGCTGAGACTTTTCAGTAAAGGACAACTGTTTAAAAGCAGAAGTACACTGCTAATTTAAACATTACCAACTGTATGCATTTTGAGTCATACTGATGTAAATACAGTAACGCTGAATCTGATCTTTTTAAATCAACCTTCTTTAGAAAGGATACATTTATCACTTCCGGGAGGGATGTTTCCACTTGCTGGTTCCTCTTCTACACATTCAGTGCGTTTGTCAAGGAAAGAACTGACATCTCAAGCATTACGAATACATTTTCTGAAGAAAACATTGACAGAATGAGGTGAACTTCTTCATGGACACAGTATAAACTAGATTCTCGCAGGTGTGGTCGTAACTAACGCTGCGCCGTTAATCGAATCGCAACATCAGCCTGTGCAGTTCTAAAAATCACAAAAGGCTGCAATTCTGAGGACCAAATTTAGGATGATTAACTGCAGAAATCGGAAAAAAATAAACAATCTCTGTTGTATGAGAATATTTTGGATTCAGTGAAATGAAAGTTGTTACGTTTTTTATACTAGTTTAAGTTTGTATGTCTGAGTTGGAAGAAAAAAAGTCAAAATGAGTAATCTGTGCATTTACCTTGATAACCAATCAAGTGGGATATACTGCCCACAATAATCGCAATATGACAGCCATTAGTTCGTCTATGGTGACAACTTGCAGAGTCAAGGATATTCCTCTTCATCCGTTACATTGGCGTATTGAGCCAGGAGGGCTTCTTTCCTTTTCTTCGACTCCTCGGACACCTCCTTCTGTTTCACCACAATCTGAGCCTGTTTTTCTATCATACTTGCGATGGCCTGGACCTCAACTATGCAAAAAAAAAAAAAAAAAAAAAAGACAGAATTTTGCTTATAATCAACCAAACTCTAAATAAATCATGATAACACCCTGGCTAGTCAGTAGCTGCTTTTAAAGGTGCATTTAAAGGAATGAGCCTCCACAGCACCTGTCTGAGCTTAAAGCCTCCGACATCCTTATGGTTATGTACACAGTAAACATGTCTTTCCAGTAATAACAGAGTAAATCCTGTGAAATTTACTTTTTGCCAGAAACAGTCCTCGGAGTTTTCCCCACTCGGAGGAACTGTTAATCTCTCAGGAAATGTTAATCTCAGTGAGATGAAAGTTCTTTGTACACTTGGCTTCAAAGAGCTAATCCCTCTGTATGTTTACTGGTTTTCTTTATGTTTAACTGGTGTAGGAGGCAGACTCAGTATCAAGCTGTTTTAGCTTTGTTACGTCAACTTTTGACTGACACGGTGAGCCTGCTGATACGAATTCTTAACAGACTATTCTTCACATCTAACTTTGGGCTGCATTCTTATTAGTTATGGGGATGGGGGAAAAAAGTCACAATCTGGGAGGGTGCGATGTGAATGAATAAAAATTAAAACAACACCGTCATCAGTGTCTCCTTTTGCTGCTGTTTGGCTGCAACACTCGGTCCACTGCTTGATGATCTGCTGACAGGTATCTTCCACCGTGTCTTCATCCTGCAGACACAGTAACAAATCACATTATACAACTCAACACTGGCCCATTAATCAAGAGTTTAATGCTGTTTTATGACCAAAAACTGTATACTTGATGACGTGTTTGTGAAAAGCCAATCTAGGGACAAAGTTAGCAAATTAGGAATAACAAACAGACTCCATAAAACCATTAAAGAAGCCTTCAAGATTAAATACACAGCTACCCCCTTTACACGTTTAATTATCTTAAAGATGATTGTTATAGTGTTGGAAAATGAACTGGTTTGGTCATATCACAGTATAATCTGAGGTTCCCATAATGCCCTGGCTGTGTATCTGGTCCGGTCTTGGCCTTGTCTCGGTCTCGCTCTAACTTGGCCTTGATCACACTCTGATTTCGCTCATGACTTGGTCTCGGTTCAGGTGTTCTTGACTGGTTATTATGAGACGAGGTACAGTCAGCTTCACGCTGGACACGTTCACAGCTATAGTACACAATATACGCAGAAGCGCCGCGATACCGTGGCGTAGAGCTCAATACGGAGGGTGTTTCCTCTATCTTAAAACAACAGACATGAGGTTAAAGACGAAGTTTCCTGTAGGTACAGTACATCAAGTCATTATGCACCATGTGTTATACCGTGTGTTAGCGATACGAAAAGAGCAGCGCGGATTTAAAGGTTCATTTAGAAGATACATATAGTAAAACACTTTGGGTATTACACCGTTTCTTAGTGGTTGCACACTAATCTCTAAATTTGACGTGACAGCAGAGAACAGGGAGCAATAGCCCACAACCTGTGGTCTCTAGACCCCTGTTTACGAACAAGGCTGTTTTTAACATCCAGAACTTGCTCTATAAATGCCAGCTGACATCAGCATTGTCACTTGGCACCGCCTAGCAGGCAAGAAGACAGACAGCAACAAATGAGCAACACAGAGCCACGGTGGCTAAGCAGAACATGCCGCTTGGAATATTCACCAGAAATGCGGATAATATTCCTTGAAGGGCATCTCCTTTCTCCTCGTCACTCTCCTCTTCTTGTAGTACCCCTAAAATGTACGCTCCGTACACCTCTCGGTCCACTTCTAAAGAGTCTAGCCGATCATTTAGCCAGCTTTCAAACTCCCCGGTGTTTGTCACGGGCGCAGCCATCTTGGCCCTTTAGGGTCTTTCGAAGCGTACGGCTGTCCTTCGTCATTGCCTGAAAAAAAAAAAAAACAACAACCGTGAAACCAAATGTGTTTCAGATGTCTGTTTTTATTTCTTTCAAACAGCGAGGTAGCAGTATTTTTAGGTGCTCACACGAATAAAGCCCGGTAGAAAAAATAACATCAGCAGGCTACAGATGAAGTCATGCCACATCTCATTCTGTAAATTATGAATTTATGTAAGCAGAAGTTGTGAATTATACCTTTTAACAACAGTTATACCTTTTAACAACAGTGTTTACACTAGTGTGAAAAACCGTGGCAGTGTATTCTGTATGATTTCGACTCAAAGGTGTGAATATATTTTTTGTCTTCATTACTCCATTTTAAAGATTTAAAAAATTATATCTTATTATTATTCTCACTGTAAACATGAAAGTAAATCTGAAAGCTGCATAATAAAAAGGGAAACGGAAACAAAACGTTAGCCATGCAAATACTTATGTCTATTTTCGATAAATGCACTTGTACTACACAAACACCTGCGTCACTCCCTTGGTCGCTTCTTACACACGTACACATGTTTGTTTGATTTATTGCTTTTTTGGTCTCTGGTGTGTCTGCCTGTAGGAAACTGATGTCCACTACAGAGTAAATCTGAACACCATCTATTCCCTAGTTGCAATTAGGCCCCAGTTATGGTCTATTGATTCAGGTTTTGTCAAATGCCCACTTAAAGAATGGCTGTGGTGACTTTTTCATGTTTCAAGCCTGGCTTGTTAAATTCAATACAACAGCCAAAACTCCAGTTATTGCTGATGGCTGCAGGCTAAACGTTGGCAGTCACGAGTGACCTGGGCTACAGCCACAAATCCCAAAGTTCTTGATTGAAAATTAATGACTGATTGTCCTGTAGTTTACAAAAGTACTTGTGCACTCACTCGTAGGCTTTGAGCACTAGACATGCCAGCACTAGTCTAATTGAAATGCTGATTCCAAAATAATCAACATTTCTTTTAAAATTCAGTGGGCAGCTGGCAGTGTCAAATAGTTTTTGGCAGAACACATGATCACAACCCACAAAAAAGACTGAAAAACTTTTTATTTCCATCATCACAGTAAAAAGGAAGATGATGATGAGTTGTATGGCTGTCACTTAAAATGATATTACAATAACTGCACTGCAATTGAGTAAAAATTATACCTGACACAAATATGATAACTTGGTCAAGGTTACATATAATTTTAGCAAGGATTTACTCTAGGCTAATGCACTGCAGGGTGCTGTGTGGTGTTCTGCTCTTAGCCACTGGGTGGAAGTAGAGGACAAATTTGTTTACGTCTCTCTTAGGGATGAGAAGGCTTACAGTAGCTCAGCCTTGGATTTGGTTGCATGACAGTAGTTTGGAGCTTATTTAGTGTGTGATTCATTGCAAATTGCTCCATGCATGAGCATCAGAAGCAGTTTGTTAAAGTATAGTTGTAAGCAGAGCTCTGGAGCAAGTAAATGCCCTGCCAGCTGTTTGTTCATCCTCTTTCATTTGACACTGGGACAACAGACAACACCTCCCAGCTGTTTGAATATATTAAACAATGTTTCCATGTGAATAGCTTGATCCTGCTTCCAGAAAGCACTTTGTGCAAGGGGGCGTTATTAGTCGTGTCCCCCCCCCCCCCCCACACCTCAACCCCACACACGCACACAAACACACACAATCCCTGGTTATCCACCCAACTCAGACACACACAAACACAAGCCGCCCTTCCCACTGCTCCTACATAATGGCTTCACACGTCGCTGGCCTTGCAGTAATGAAGTGTGAAGCTTCTGTGACGCCACAGGGAAGCTATCGTGTGGAACTGTACTCTATTTTAGTACGCCACCTTCAATGTCTTACAGCCCAGATACATTTGCTTCAGTAGTTGGCTCGCTTTTGTAATTTCAAGATTCAAACTTCCTTTCATCGAACATTTTTTGAAATTATACAAAATCAGAATAGTTGGTGCACCATCAGTCAGCCTTCCTCTCCATTTCGTCTGGCGCTTAAGGCGATGGCAAGGGATCTTAACCAGAGTTGGTGCACGACAGAACATGCTTTTCTCTTTGTTTTTATTGCTTTTTAAAGGCTGGCATGCTGAATCTCATTTTAGAATTCAGTGTTAATAGCCATGCATATTCAACGGTAAAGACATCTGCTTACGTTAAATGCACAAGAAATAAAAAAAAGCAATGAACCTCAAAAGCTGGAGCTAACATTTTAACTTAAGTTTTAAAGTAACTTTCCAAAGTTGCAGCCTCATCAGTGCCCGTTGGTGTGCATTTAACTTGTATTATTGTAGGCAGTAAGAAAGGGTAAAGCATGATTTCATTTACACTAACTGCCAAAATAATACCCTGATAACAGAGTGGTGTATAAGTGAGAGGGCCGTTGCAACAGGCTGGCAGAGTCATATTTCAACTTGAGGGGCCCAGGGTCGATGCATAATGCCATTGCCTCTCTTAGCACTGCGTAGCTTTAGGACGCCTGTCCTATTTATATTGAGGGACTGTGGATTGATGCGAAATGACGAGGGCCGCGAGGCTGCTGAGTGGGTGGGCATCCACATGCTCCACTCCACAGGCAACCCTGTCCTTCTATACACGCACACTCACAAATACACACTTGTCTTCATGTCCCAATGCCACCAGCTTTAGAAAAGCCCTGCAGTCTCAATGTGCAGTGTCCTCTCTCTGTCAACATATCCTGTATCCCAGCGTTAATGTGACAGAATATAACCAGAGCCCAGAACAACCAGTCTTTGCAAAGCAATGAAAAACAGCATGTGTAACATGCATGTTTCCTCATCTTCTTTAACAGTTTGAGTCCTTATCACATGGTAGCTCGACACATAGCAACGCTAAAAGTTTAAAATACTGTAATTCAAGCGAATGTGGCTTTTAAATCAGCTTCAGTTTATTTTGGTACACTGGCACAGAGTCTTGGATTCACATGTAAAGCAGCTCTGGAAACAGCAGTATGAAAAAAATCAATAGCAGTTTTATAACAATTTTTCTTCAGTTGAATTTTATATTTATTGAATCTGACTAATTAAAGACTTAAAAGTAAGGAATGCATTATGAGCATACATGACAGCTATTTACCTAATCAGATGTCACAAATATGAATGCACCAGATGAGGAACACAAGTCAAAATGTTTATTAGGAATTACATTATTGTCTTCCATTGGTGATTAGTGTTAGTGACTAAAACATCCTAATTTTATTCTTCTATTTTATATCCCTATGCCCTCTCACAGCCCACTCTCTTTCTCATACACCTACAGACATATACAGTATACAGGACATAAACACTCTATGTTGCTTCCATTCAGTCTTCTTTTGCCTCTCCACACCCGCACACTGACAAACAAACTCCTCTCTCTTACCATTCCTCTGTCGTTGTTTAGCAGACTGAATTAGTAAGTAAATGCAAAGCGAAAAAGAGTGGCCAAAAAAGTATGTTGTCATCACCAGTTGTCAGTGCAGTTACGGTTTTCCGGAGCAAGTGCAGCTACACTTTAGGAACAGCAGTAACATTTCGGCTTCAGCTTGGATTTCATCTTCAGTAGCTTCAGTGACGGTTCGTTGTTGTGTTGGAGATTGTGACTGTGTGTCTCTTTGGAGAAAAAAAATTAACTTGAGCTTATAGTCGAGGGAATAATCTGGTTAAAGTAATAAGGGCTCTTATTAGTAGTTAAGCGTCTATAAGGATGAGTGTGCTGGTGGTGGACTTCCCACATCTGTGTCTCAGGAGGCAAGGCGCTTTCACTTGCCTCTTCCAGCTTTTTTACTGTGAATTGTAGGCAATTAAAACCCCGCCATGTGAGTGTGGAAAAAAAGGTAATGAATATGGAACACTAACTCAGAGAAGTCCGCAGAGACCGCTCGTCGAGTTCTGAGGTTTTCTTTCTCCAAATCATTGAGAAGCACAAAGACCATTTGACAGCGCTTTTTTTTTCTCCTGTCCCTCACTCTGTGTGCGTGTGACTCCCCAAATGGTGGCCCAGAGGTTTTAAAAATGCGAAGCCCATTCTTTTCAGGTTGGTGAACTTCCGCGACCTCTGGCAGTGAGGAGAAACTTTTTGTCATGGGTTTGGCGCCTTGCCTGGCTGACCGTGCCAGCTCTTGCCGCTTCTGAGCAGAACAGAGGAGTGATGGGAAGGGGGCTAAGTGGATGCGTCTAGACAGCCAAGTGGAGGAGGGCAAATATTTAGCCATGCCACTTGGGGAGGGGATCCAGGTCTCCTCCCCACACCACGGCATGCCTCTTAGCCACAGAATCGGGCCATGTCTCCATCTCGCTTCCTATGTCGCCTCACACTCTGTATTCAGGGTCACGGATCTCATTTCTTCAATAATATTTGAAGCTAGCCACAGATGGGGAATTAAATTGAAGACCAGGCTTGGTATGGAGCATAAAGGATGGATTTGGGGGCTTCTTAGAAAGATGATCTTAAAAGGAAAAAGGATATCGTAGATTCAGCTGTACTTAGGCTACTTTTATGGGTCTTGGTAAATGAATGCATGAATTGCTGACTGGGTTGTGTGCTTCCTGAAAGCAGAACAACCCCCACAGTCATCACTTATTATCCAACGTGACACACGAGTCACCTCATTTTAGAATGAATTGTTATTTTGCTGTTGATAGCTGAATACGATTTCTTTTTTTTTTTTCTACCTCACAAATCAGTGTCAGGGTAATATTTGATGGTACGAAAGGTGTTTACATACAAGCGCCAATATTTCCCCCAAATGCCCTGCCAATCTAAGCAAATTCCCACGGCTTTTCTCCCCTCTTATGCCACATTTGAATAAGTCTGTAATCAGATGAATTGCAGTCAGATGACTTCTTAACAAGGCGACTCAAATCAGAATAAATATTGACTCAAGCATGTCAGCACATGACAGTTGATGGTGACACCACTTTGCCATGCTGACAACAATACACACCCTCCTATCACGACGGAAAAAAGTAAAAATAGGAGAAAGAGTGAGAGGATGGTCCAACAAGGCATTCTCAGTTATAGAAGCAGAGTGTTGGTTGGTGCCGAGGACTACTGCTGGTGTCGCGTCTGCTGATGGGCTGAGTCAACCCTGCTCTACTGGTAGCCGTCACTCACCCACACATCAGACAGCACAGAGCAGTCTCATACCACCTGTGTTTTCAGTGTCCTTACGATGATCTGTCTCTCTGGCCTCCTATTCTTCATCTGGTCCCTTTGCTCAGAGCCAGCAACAGCTTTCTTGTTCTGTTGGGAGAGCTTAACGCTCCTACTTTCACATTGAAAAGGAAACTCATCAAAAGATTTTTCTCTTTATCATCGATAGACATCAATCAGGGCTGAAACGGTAGTTCCAACTACTCATTATATTTGATTAGCAGAAGATCTAGCGTGACAGTTTTGATAATTTGTTAAGTAATTATCATTATCATGTAATTCATCAGGTTTAGAGATGTGCTTGTTAGCACTTCTTCAGTATGAATGTGTTTTCTTTGAATTTTCTGTGCACCTTCTAAAGTAGCACTATATGTAGTTGAAGTAAAGTAATTTAAGTAAGTTTTGAATGAATCTCATTTAGATTCGTGGTTTCTAATTTAGTAG